>MU150233.1:199625-382717 GCA_015584075.1 Collybia nuda
GAGGTTCTTCTCAACATCCTGGAGGGCCAGGGGTTTGCTCCAGAAATCGTGACATTCTTCAGGTTGTACCTGGTGGGTCGCAAGACCACATACACGTGGGGAGAAAAAGAGTCTCCCCCATTAGACTCAAGCATAGGATTAGGTCAGGGGTCCGCCCTCTCCCCGATCCTATCTGCCCTCATGCTCTCGCCTATCCTCAAGGAATTCTACCATAGGAATCGCGAAGCAGATCTGATATCGTACGTAGATGATGGAACCCTAATTGTCCAATCAAAAGCGTGGGATACCAACATTGCCGCCCTGCGCAGGGGCTACGATCTCATATTCTCCATGACGCAGGCCATGGGGCTAATATTGGAACACAGCAAATCCGAGGGATTCCATTTCTCTCGGAAGAAGAACGATGACAACCCCGTCATAGACCTAGGTCACGCTCCTTTTACGGGAGCAACCCCACTGGTCCCAGGTACCCTCTGGAGATACCTCGGATTCTACTTCGACCATGGACTTACCTTCAGGAAGCACGTGGAAATGTATGCAAACAAGGCCCTCACCACTACAAGGGCAATGCTTGCTCTAGGAAATTCTGCCAGGGGCCTCCACCCCAAGCACAAGAGAACACTTTACCGTGCCTGTGTGTTGCCTATAGCAACATACGGGTGTAGATTATCGTACTTCAATGGGGCCCGTAACAAGGGACCCCTCAACGCCTTGAGAAAGATGCAGCGTAAAGCCGCTCTCTGGATCATAGGCACCTTCAAGACTACCCCAAAAGGGGTGTCAGAAATGCTGGCAGGGCTACCACCCATCAACTTGCATGTGCGCAAGCTGGTAGAACAAAGCCACTTCCGCATCAGGATGCTGCACAAGAATCACACAGTACGTAATCTAGTTGACGGACAGGCCCACCTGTCCGTCAGCCGCATGTCAGAAGCAAAGAGAAGGAAGATGAGATCCCCCATCATAGATTCCTTTTCCCACCTAGAGAGGTGTTCCCAAGACGCCTCTCCTACATTCCCCCTCACAAAGCCAGGTCATCGTCTAGTTGACTGGGCAAGTGAACGGGTTATCGTCGAGCCCTCCCCTGTGCCCACGGGCAGCAAGGAAGAGCGTAAGACAGCTCTCAAAGAACGCGGAGGAGTCCTCTCCCACCGGATCAATGAAGCCAAGCATTCCACTAGCCGTATTGCATTGATATGCGACGGCTCGGTCCCCCGCCCACATGACCGACAGGCTACTGCTGCCTGGAGGGTATGGCATAATGGACAACTTTACCATGGTGTTGCCCCTTGTGGGGACGCCACATCAGATGATGCCGAAGCCTTTGCGATCTCCTCGGGGATCAATGAAGCGTTCAGTATCCCCTTTGCGGACTTCAAAAAAATTGACGTCTTCACAGACTCCGTCAATGCAATCAGGCTCGTCACTGACCCATCGCATCACACGGCTCACACATTGGCTGCCAATGTGACATCCAAACTTGCCCTGTGGCTAACCCTCAAACGGGAAGCCATTGTCACCTTCCATCACACACCTAAAGCGTGTGAGGTACCAGAGCACCTGCTTGCCCACGAGGCTGCTACCAGACATGAGGTAGCCCACGGAGCACACAGACTTACCACCCTTGCAAAAGCAAGGGCCAACGCAGTCGATGACATGACGGAAGACTGGTCCAAGTTGGCCAGTACGAAGGAATACATTGGGTCCCACTTCCTCCCCCTATACAAATGGGGGAAAAAAATCACTCCAAGCCACCTTAAAGGGGGGTCTTGGATAGGAAAGGTTTCCTTGGAAACCAGCATCACGGTCCGACTGGTGCGTGCCCTTACCGGGCATGCACCTATTGGGGCATACCAGCAGCGCTTCCTCAATGAGAGGGAGACCTATCTATGCGACTGCAGCATCAGCAAAGAGACCGTGGATCACGTTTTCAGGCACTGCCCTAATCATGTGAGAAGGGAGCGCCCACGGAGGAAGCTGGCCCTCATTTGGGTCTGCAACTTCCTACATGATAACCTGTTGGCCTTCGGGGTCTTTTGGGAACCAAGAGTAGATTGAGTACGGGTACCCTAGCTAGGTGAGTGCTTGCCTGATGGTACCCTTGATACCTGGTCAAACACCCGCGGGTGAGCGTACACGCGTGGGCCAGGTCCCTCAGGGTGAAATACGGTGTCCCTCGGGATACCGCCAAGGGGGTGTACCCCCCTGGGAGCCGGACGCGAGAAAGCGGCCGCGCTAATTACTTAGTAAAAGGATTGAGAACCTCGGGGGGCGTGCCCCCTCTTGATTACACGTGCTCCAAGTCCCGAAAGGGTCTACTATCCGGCCTACCGACAGGTAGCCAACACGCAAGCCTGTGAGCCCGGCGACGGGCCCCCTCGCCACCATGCCATGTCTGACGGCCATCTAATGCGTCACCCCTATGCATCCCTCTCTAAATACGTTCGCACGTGACCGCTTCTGTACTAGCGTATGGCGGTCTATAAAATGTTGAAGGAAAAAAAAAAAAAAAAAATACAACCAGCGAGTTGTCCCATTTGTCTATTTTCACCAACTTGAGTGGTAGTTTTCACAGGCACATTATTGAGCTCGAATTTTTCTATTTGCTGTAACATTATTACTTACAATGAGCTCCCTGCACCACAGAAACCCTAGGAAACGCTCTCCTAGCATCTCTAATGATACTGAAGTTATGCCACCCCCGCAAAGACAGACGAAGACCCAATAGTAGCTGCCAGTGCGACCCAAGTTCAACGACCCAACCAGAGGGCGATTGCCTTCATGTTTGCACTTACCATTCTCCAACAGACTCCTATACGGTTCCCTATGCCACTTGTACAGCCACAACCACTCCCCATATATTGCCCCCCTCATCACCTCATGTGTCTCTATCTCCGCTACCAACATCTTCTGTACCTGCACCCGTACAATTGTCTTCAAGCTGTGAATTTAGCTGCAGCTACACATGTCACTGCCAAATCAGAAAAATCCTATGTCTGGGCCCGTATCAGGGAGGAAGAAATGATATTGGATTTGTTGCACGATGAGGCTGAGAGCACAGACTTGAGGGTAAAGGTGGCATTTGATCAGTTAAATTATATATACAAAGGGGCAACTGCTTTTGGGGTGGAGTTACCGGACCTCAAGGAAATCCAACAGAAAGCTTACTTGTCAGTGGGGCTCCCCATGCCATCCAGATCATCAAATGTGTCCCAAACACCCTCTCCAGATCCATTGCTCGGGGAAATTGTAGCTGGAATGCTAAGACGCCGTCAGTCCATCAGTGATGGATCGATTTCAACAATCCCTTTCCAATCACCTACAACTACCCCCTTCCACTCTAGTCATATTCAGCCTTCTATTAACCTGGAATCCCACTCCCATTCCATGAAGATAAAAAAATCGGTTCACTCCCATGAGGGATTCCCAGATCTTTATTATATGTCATATTTTGATCATGTTTGTACACCATCCCTCTATCCTACTCTAAGTCATACGGTCAAGATGTAATATGTACAATGCGTATCAGGTGATTGTACACATCGACCAATTGGCCAATGAATAATGTACCCCTAAGTTAGCTAAAACTACTCAAACAATAGACTCCAATTAAAATCGAAGTCCACTCGATGAGTCTCATAGAACCATCCCGCTAGATATTTCCCTTTGTATATTTACGTGTGGATCGTGCAGCTAATATCTCTGTCGTCGTATGTGGTACTCTAATCTGACAGGGCTCTACAACCGACGAGGTCGACCACTGGCAGGAATTATAAATCTCCTACTTGTTGCGCCTAACCTGGGGTGTGAGTTGGTGAGAGGCCGGTATGAGAAATCTGGCGACGGTAAGTCGTGTTATAATGCTGTACTCCCTCAAAACAACCGGTTGTCCTCATCCTGAGCCACTGATTAGGGATAGCTTTTTTGAAGGTCTAGAAGTGTGTCCAAAAAAGGGTAAATGGCTGTAAATTCTTGCAGATAGATTTGGCCTAGAGATAGGAAAAATGTTTATCGCTCATCTAAATGTATTACTCAACATGTGTATGGACCAAATCCCTATCCATGCGTTAAGTATCGTGTAATCGGCTCTCTTGCCAACGGGTGAAGCAGCCCGACTGCCTTTCTGCTATCACTGACAAATATAAAGGATTTGGGAAGTGTTAATCCAGGAATATTAATCCAAGAATGTTGCCTATCTCCATGCTGGCTTCTTTGTCGTCCCTTTGTCCATAGTGCTTGTGGCATTAGACGCGAAGGGTGCGCATCGGGTGACTAGTCGAATTAAGTATGTTCGGGCTGGTCGCAGCAGTTTCCCCGCGTGGAGACGACCATGTTAGATATCTCCGTCGCTTAATTATCATGGATACGGTGGAGACTAGGGCTTACTTCCACGGTAGGAAGGTTTTTTGAGGGTCAGCGTGTTCACAAGTATGCCGAAATACGCCATAAATTTTGCCGTCGACCTTCTGAAAGTGATGTTCCTCCTAACACGGTGGCACACATTTCCGAAATAGATCGGTTCTTACGATTACTGCACACTCCCTTTATCCCTCACCTGTTTTCAAGGCACGAGTTGTATCACATCTATCTTCCGCGAAGGTTCCGGGCAGCTACCTGGCATCCCAAAAATGTTGGAACTTAGCTGTACATATGTTGTGTCCATATATGAAAATTTGTGTAGTCATGCATAGGAAAGGGAGACACGCCAGACTGGAAAATACACAGCTGGTATACCGAAGACTGGGTGGAATGCATTGGCGGGTAGCGGACCAGAAAAGTTTTCCATGAAGTGACCTCACGTGTTTCCCCACGAACACTCCATAGAATAGCTCCGGAATCGAGCATCCTCATCCCCTGCGGCCTGGAACAAATTACCCTGGGCCTGCTGTCCCGATGGGCCGCCCCTCCGTCTGAGTGTAGGATGTACGGCTTGAGGCTTGAGTGTTCTGGAGTGCTGTGTACGCCCCCAACCTTAATCCTAGGCATGCCCACCTCCATATCCATTATCGGGTTTCGGTACTATTACCTCCCACATTGTAGTGATATGCTCCGTCAAACGTGGTAGGTGGGCGGGATCGGAATACCATCCGAGTCGACATCCCGAATGTGGCCTCGTCGTCATCAGCGAGATTGTATCGCTTCAAGTTTAAAGTCAAACGGCCTATCATCGTTGTAGTGATGCTATGCAGCGCCATGACTTTAAGAGAAACATGGGAATATCGATTTATAAATTGGTACCCACCATGCGGACCAACTGAAAATGAAAAAAAAGAGTTAGTCAAGAGAACTCATACATCTAAATAAGAACTGACATCTCTAATGATGTGAAGTCACTTTCTCGAATAACCTAAGCATGTCGCTATTTGTTAGCGGGGGGGAGGGTGGTTCTACCATTACTGCTCACTTACACTATTATGTCCCGTTTTGCAAATAAAACGAACTAGAACCCATGTAAGGTTGCTCACGAATACAACGAAGAAGTATAAGGTTCCATCTCTGATGATCAGTCGGACTAAGGGCATTTGATTTCGGTATTGGCCCGAACGTCGATAGAGACCCACAGTCAAAAGGATTCCAACGGCGGCATCAAACACCACGGCAGGAATAACGAACCAGACACCCGACGATGGTCTACGTAGCAACATCAGATTAATCCGTCAATCTAGGAGGTGAAGTGAACGCACTCTATGAATAATATCTTTGATATGTTACCAACTGATAGAAAAAGTGAAGCTGTTTATCGTAAGAGTTTAATTCAGGGCATTGGGATGACCATCGCTTTGCACCTTCGTATGCAAAAAAGCTCATCGTGGCCAGATGGGCGACCCACAGGAATATCAAAAGTGCAAGGATAGGTTTGTTGCCGTGATAAACGGCGGAGACTCTTCATCAAACATAGTTATTAGTTATATTCTAAAGGGAGTAATGTTTACTAACCTCAAAATCAACATGAGTTCTGCAACTAACATGGAAATAATCGTTAAGAGAACCAGAACAAGGACTGGGTGACTAATGGTTAGAATAACTATAATTCAGTCAAAGCTGGTGTATGAATGACGAATGACTGACAACTGTTGGGCGGCAACTTCAGATCATATTATCATCCTTAGAATAGAACCCTTACGTTTGCGCCACCATTCTGCATAACATTGTCGAGCGTGGTCATCGGGACCCGAGTGATCCCAAGCATATATACAACCATTGCTGTTAATGTGAAGTACCTGTTCAGAAGGAAGAGGACATCGACTAGATTACTTTAGATAGATTCGGGCGAAATACAAACGTGCCACTTACCAGTTGTTATCCTCCTCATCCACACATAATTAATCTGGACAGACACTTAGTACCTGCAGCACCAAAATGATTTTGTGGGAACAAGACCTCATCCCCAATCGTCAAAATATGGTCGAACAGGAGGGCAACGAAGGACACGAGGGTCGTATTCTGTGGGAGAAATCAGTGCACAAAGAGGTAGAATTAAAAAAAGGGGAGCTGCCTTACCAGTACCAGTCGACTCCATCAAGATAAATTCATCAATAGGATATATATATCGTCCACTCGAATTATATACGCACTCTATCCAAAAACGCTTCACAAGCATGGTATCACCCATGGCTGGAATTGAGTGCGCACTTTCTGCTCTGACTGTGAAAGGGCTGTTCGTGGATGCAAACAGCAACTTAAAGCCGTAGAGAAGACGCTGATATATACCCATGTCATAAAGAATCTTCGTCGGCTCGTGCCTGTCAGGCTGAGTTGTAGAATCTGATCCCATGATCATTATATATTCTCACTTTAAACAAGTTCCGCCTGGCGATATCCGGACAGATAACAACGCGCAGCCCTACGTACCAGTAAACCTGATCCTCCATTTACCTTCGGCACTAATCGTCGCTCCAATACCCAGTGGCCTTCTGAGAATCCCTTATCTTCACAAGGGGAGCCAGGTGCTGAATGTTATACCCGTGCGTATGCAACGACGGTCAAATGTAAGAGTAAATTCGAAGCAGGTAGATCTATCCCGGGTTATTGGGTCTCGCCGGTCTGCGAGTCCCCGAGCCTCGGTAAAACCGTATCGAAGTATGGATAGCGACCTCACGGCACGGCTACTATAGGGTTTAATCTAGTAAAGTTTGTAAGTTTATGGGAATAGCACCAAGGGTGAACTGATAGGTTGAGGGGTTTAGAATTTGGAATTTTTTCCTCATGTAGATTTAAGATGAATAAAGCATATATATCAATAAACTCCACCAGAAATTGAGCTAGAAAATGGACGGCAAAAATGGCATAAACCCGATGTTACGACAAGTTCCTCGAGAAGACGCTCTCACCGATTTTAAAACCAGAACCGTTTCAGCTATAACCGACTGTTGCAAACGTCGAAAAAGAACGCAGGGTGAATGTTGCCCCGACTCCGTTATGTTGGGCACTCATCCGCGAGGGTGTAACAACACATTTGGGACTGGTAGGAACGCTTTTAGTGGCGTTAATACCGCCGACTTCTTCGTACTAAATAAACATGAAGGTTTCTGAATCTATTAGGTAAAATTTTAAACACATACCCATGGCTTCGTCTAGACGCGCTCTACCTTGGGGAGCTTTATTGAGAGTGTCTAGACCTAAATGATAGAACCCACTTCATTTGTAGCTGTTCAGGTACGGCGGAAAAGAAAGGCTGCGCATGTGGTGGGAAGCAACCATCTTCGAAGCCAGTTTGGAAACAATTTATAAATAGATGAATTGTCATTTTTAATAGGTACTAAAAGGGTGGGTGGTGCAATTTTCGGAAACAGGGATGATGTAAATTATTGTTGATACTCACCTAACATGATCTACCAGAGGTGGAAAAAAGTCATAATCAGTGGTTTCCTGGCATACGGTACATGGAAATGGTTGTCATAAACGAGTTTACGTCTAATTTCGTTCACATCCGTGCTTGCGTTGGCTGATTAAGGCCCGTTCGTGAGGTCGCATCCAGAGTAACTTTCTAGTTGTTCACGGGGCTCCACCTTGCCAGCACAAGAAAGGCCCCCCTTCCTAAGGCCTTCAAACCCTTCACCTCTCCGATTGATAGTTCCAGTATCTCTTGAGCATATGACCGATTTCCGAGTTCCCATAACAGTAGGGTTATTTTAGATAAAACTGATCGTAAGATGTGTTGAACTTTCAAAGCAAGCCCGGGTTCGGAAGTCTCAGGCCGGGACTCGGCTCCGTAGGATTTGCGAAAACAGGCACAAACAAAAGGGACGCGTAACCTGGGACGCGGGACCCTTTAAGCTTTGGCAATTTGCTTCCTCCCTCTTCTACATTTCTAGATGGCACCTATCGCAGTACACATTAAACACGCTGGAAAAGTTCATGACATCCAACTCGACCCCGATCTTCCTCCAAATGTCTTTAAAGATTCCATCTACCAGACAACGGGCGTCCCTGTTGACCGGATGAAGGTCATGGTTAAGGGTGGTGTTCTTAAAGAGGATTCATCATGGAAGAAGATCTCTCCGAAAGAGGGACAAACCTTTATGGTTATCGGTGCTGCTGGAGAACTCCCAAAACCACCCACAAAACCAATTGTCTTCCTCGAAGGTGAGTATTACTAATATTGGCAGTGGACTACTTATTGATGGATCCGTAGACATGGATGATGCTGAACTTGCAGAAGCAGTGAGTAATCAAATTTTATGTATCGTTATCCGCCTAACATCAACAGCTCGCAAAACCCGTCGGTTTGCGCAACCTCGGAAACACTTGCTACATGAACTCCTCTATTCAAGCCCTGCGCGCCATCCCAGAGCTACAGGTCGCCCTTAGTGTGTATGTATATAAATACGAATGAACTTCCCTAGCTGATTTCGCATAGTCCATCGCTCCAGTCGCCTACTCCTCTCCCCGGCGCTCTACGAGACCTCTATATCAATATGTCTCGCACAACAGATAGCATCACCCCCATGGCATTCCTGTCGGTGTTGCGGCAAGTTAATCCTCAATTCGCAGAGATGGATCGAGGATCGAAGGCACACGGGATGATGGCAGGATATGCACAACAAGGTAAGCTCTGAATGTTGCAGAGATAGTTTACTCTAATGATAATTTGGTAGACGCGGAGGAGTGCTTTGGTCAGATCGTAAACTCGCTACGGAATGTTCCTGGTCTCCCATCACCAAATGGGACCTCCACGGAAACGAAGAAATTCGTAGACCAGTATCTGATGGGCGTAATGCGCAGAGAGCTCAAATGTGATGAGGCACCAACGGAGGAGCCTACCATCTCTCATGAGAACATCCTCAAACTTGAATGCAATATCAATATGACGACTAACTTCATGCTTACCGGAATTATGAATTCACTTGATCAAAAGGTTGAAAAAACATCTCCAACATTGGGCCGGCAAGCTGTCTACACACAACAGTCGCGTGTGACTCGGCTTCCTGGGTACCTCGTCGTTCACATGGTACGATTCTCCTGGCGACAAGATATCATGAAGAAGGCGAAGATTATGGTGGGACTCTTATGTTCGATAGATTCGGGTAGTGTTTAATGATCCAATAGAGAAAAGTAAAATTCCCCCTGGAGTTTGACGCGCTGGACCTTGCCACAGAAGACCTCAAAACAAAACTATTACCCGTGAGCCGACGGCTGAAGGAGGTAGAGAAAGAGCGGGCGGAGAGACGGAAGGTGCGCAAGAGGACAAAGGTCGCGGCACCCGCACCATCTAACTCCACCCCTGCTGCTGCACCAGCAGGTGAGGTTGGTGGTGACGTAACGATGGGTGACGAGACGGTTCCAGAAACAAAGACCACGGCCGGAGGAGAGCTCGAGGCGGAAAGTGTGTATCGTGCGAAGGAGCTTGCTGAACTAGAAGGGTTGTTGAGTGATGATGTGAGGAAAGACATAGGGTGCAGTGGTAGCGGGTTGTACGATCTTGTTGGTGAGCAAAGGGGTCCTTTTTTTTTTGTGGCCAAAGATGGCTGACGCGCCTCGGTAGCCATCGTGACACATAAGGGCGCAGCCGCAGATGCGGGCCACTACATGAGCTTCGTGAAGAAGACTGTCTTCCACCCATCAAAACATGGACCTGGGTCTTCGGACAGTGAAGCAACGGAAGCTGGCGCAGTTCCACGCCTTGAGCTTGATGACGATGATGAGGATTGGTATAAATTTGACGATGATAAAGTGTCAGTGTTCCCGAAAGAGAAACTGTCTACACTTGATGGCGGAGGTATGTCTTCGTTGTGTTCATTTCAAGAATTAATCGCTGATATTGAACAACTCGTATTGCAGGAGAGGACTCGTCTGCATATGTATTGGTTTATAAGACCAAATCTCTGGCTTGATCACCTTCGTATATAGCCCAGGTTCTTATACACGTTTGATTATTATGTGAAGTGTAGAGAGAAGTAGGTATGAGAGTGTATCAAATAGAAAACCTACCGTTCCCATTTTACTGCGAGTATCACGACCATTCAGGGTGGTGGGGGGTGATCTGGTTGTGGCCATGCCTTGCATACCCTTCAATCTCCGACGACATACTAACAAACGTCGACGGCGGCCATGAATCCATGACCTTGTACAACACTTTCACCGTTCTCTCGAAATCGACTCCCCATGATACCTCTAGAAGCAGAAGTATCGATTCACCTCCAAACTACCTTGTAGCATCATCAAACACTAGACATACCTCTACTCCTGTGTAAGATTCTCAATAGTCCAACATTTAAAACGTGTTTGTCCTATTCCCGATGGAGTTTTTTCTGTGAAGGCGTGGCGTTTAAGGGAGTCAGACCCTCAACCAACGTGTGCCCGTTGATGGTGATTTGCCCAGGATGGCACAGATAATTGAAGGTATGTACAGCCCTCTAAAACCTCATGCTCTTCGACCCTAACTGGTTCAGAACGGTTATATCATTTCGGACACACCCCTCCGAATTCTTAATGGCGAGCGACCTAAAACTGGCCATAAGTACCACCGTGCACAAATACCCCTAGATGAGCGTCGGCCGTTTCAAGACAAATCGTGCATCAGATCCGCCTAAGCGAATTCCCTAACAATGCCACCAGGTATCACGATGTGATAAATGATCAAGGAATACTCGGATACTAGGATTCGTCTATGAGTTATTTTAACGGAACATCAACACGTCGCTGTTACCTGCCCACCCAGTTCATTACTCTTTGTGATCTCCACCCTTCTCCAGGCCTCTAGATCCTTCTTGGACTATCCCTGGCGAAAATTAGTGGATTGAACGCCTTGATACACCATGGAATACGATCCTGAATTAGTGGAGGTAGGGTGGAGCGAGTGCGTACAAAATTGGGAATTTAAGAAATAGCCACGTTAACGCCTTCATGCGTTGGCAGACGGCTACTTTTCGTAAGCATCTCCCCAGTTACATGAACTTTTCGTTGAGTCCCAAAATAGAGCATAATCCTCTTGTCATTCACTGTCCTACTCTACGACCACCTTCTGACATTTGCCAATGAGGTAGTGTGATATTTCGCCTCCGACCGTGGGCTTCATTCAGAAACGTCAATACTTCAGATCGAATATATCTGGAAGCGGAGGTGGACGCCCTGTGAGTTTTCGGCACATGTGTCACCACTTAACCTAACTTGCCTTTATTCTAATGTTTTTTTTTCAACACCAGTCAGTGTCCTCTTTATGCTTAATAGATATTTCGCAGTTTTTACGATGATAGCTTACCTTTGCGCGATCTCGGATTTTAATAAACGAATGGCGAGTTTAAATCCAATTGTCTGTTGTTCAGCACCGCTCATATTTCGTTGGATGGCTCCTAGCTGTTAGTTCCTTTGCCTTCCAGCTTTTCGTGACCAAGTTGATTGATCTTGAGTTTCAGTCAGCCCTCCTTAGTTCTTGTGGTCTTGTCATCAGTTACGATGTTGGTGGCTGAGGCAATGCTATCCCTCCGGTAAGCAATACAACCCGAAACATTGGTGAATTGGGAAACTTGACCAGAATCCATTAGGGTTTATGCGGTCTACAATAATAATAAGCTAATCCTTGGGCTCACCTTATCTATCTGGATTGGTCACCTGGTGACAATTTGCATCGCAATAATTGGCAAGGAAGGTCCGTGAAATCCCAGAGAGTGGCATGAATGAATGCTGATCAAGGCCGGGAACAGGTATATTAAATCCTACAAGTCTTGGGTGGAACACGGTCCTTGATATATCAACGAACGTTCGGCTTCTATTCGTCCTCCCCGCCGTCGTGTTTGATGCTATCGTCGGAATCCTTCTAACATTGGGGCTCTATCGAAGTTCTGGACCGTATAGAGTCAAGATGCCGCTCGTCAGGCTTATCATCAGAGATGGAATCTTGTATTTTGCCGTGGTATTCGCGTCTAATGTGGCATGGATCTTGATCAATGTCCACCTGGCAAATAAACCGGTAAAACTCACGTATACCTTGTCTTTGCTGAACTCAGATCCCGTTTCAGTGGCTGATCGGACTGCAGTTCACTCCGATGGAAATGTAAGCCCTAGAAACCTGTCATTTTCTCCGGCTTTGAAGGATACTCATCATTTGATTGGCTCCACAATATGACAGTTGGTCTGCCTGGTAGGCGCTCTGTCTACAATTCGAGTTTTCTTTGGGCCTGATAAAAATTTCCAGTATTACAGCAACAATGATTGGGCGGTTAACCCTCAATCTTAGAATGTATGACCCTGCCGGGAATGATGAACTCACCTTTGTCACGATGAGCCTGAAATTTACTTAGTTTACGGGGGGGTAGGTTATGTCCAATTTCACCCAAAGTATTTCATTGAGCTTATTTTCGAAGACGCGACTGGATTTTAGGAGTAAGGAAACGGGTATCGGTCTCCTTAAACAGAGCCACTCTGAACGCGCGTTGCGGTGGAGCCATGGCTGCGCTATCTCACGAAATTCGGGCCGAGTATGAATCTGGAGGAAAACTCAACAGAGCCAGAGAGAAAGTTAGCACCAGGCCCATCTCCAGAACAGTCTACTTCAAGGGTACCGCATAATAATAAACGTAACTTAGGTTCGGGGGCGGTGTGATGTTGGCGCTGTCCGGTGTCTTGGGTCTTATACCCCACCATAAAGCGGCCCGGCAACCGGTCATATCTTTAGTAACCCCGCTATCTTTCTCCTCACTATTGGCCTCGATCGAAAAGTTCCCTCCAACCACCGCTACATGAACTTTAAATCGCCGTGACAAATATACGTTTCAGCCGCAATCGGACGGCATTGGGCAAGTCCAAGCGCCTACTTACTCCATTGCTAGAGGCGCTATCAGTTCATGAAGAGTAAGTCGCACTCTGTTCAAGGCCTCATCATACAGCATAAGCCACCAGTTACCTCGGAACCTGGTGGATTATCAGGGCCCTTTCACATAATATTATTCGTACCTATCACTTCACTCATGGCCCAGCTATCATAATGGGCTGTCCTTTGGAAATTTTATATCAACGGTGGTTAAGACACTCGCTGATGAATATCACTTGAATACATTGGTACAACGTGCTCTTCTTTTCATTGGCTGTCGGTGATTGCGTTCTCTCATCGAACGCAGATCCCCGTGTACTATGAGCAAATGACCCACCTTGACTTCAGTCACTAGACCCTGTTACTTACCATTCCTGGAATATAGTGTCAAAAACGTGTCTATATGGGCTATACCCCGTCATCAAGCATACAGCACTCGAAGTGTCAAGATCGCTGTCAGACCGTTGGAATATCTAAAGGGCGACCTCGAGTCCTACTTCAAGCACCCCCATTCTGACCTTCGAATTGAGAAGCGAAAAAGCATAGAAGTGTGCTATACAAGCTATGGCAAAGTACACCTTACCTGAACTCGAAGAACGTTATCGCATAGAGTATGTTCGTAGAAATTATGATATCACCTCTCCTATTGATATTTTACGATCGTTTAGTATGGTGGTACTTGTAAAGCAGCTCCAACTTGTCTAGTAAATCAGTGTTGACTTCCTCTCGAGAGCACGACTCTTGCGTCGTTCGTTGTCCTCTTATTCGACCACATTTTGACAATCGGGGATGAGGTCTGTGCACTTTTTCTATTCGGCACCGCAGGTGCTCAACCCTCATTTTTGTCTAGATCAAATATATTTGGGGAAGGAGAATAACACTCAGTGAGTTGGCCGTTCCTTTCAAATCCATGTCAGACGTTGAACAAAAAAAAAGTTAGTGGCCTCTTCCTTCTAAACAGGTATTTCACACCTGTGGCAATGGTTGTCTATTTGGCTGGTGTGACATCGACACCAATGAGCCCCATTGATCCTGTACCAATTAGTCCTGTGAATGTAAGCAATTTGTCATCTTCTGTCTTGCAAACAAGTAACCTCTGTTTAGATGTCGGTTCATTTTTATTTTTATGGACGATGCTTCTAACTTACTACCAATGCTTTTTAAATTTGATAGTCACCCGGTCCAAGTTATCGTGGTTCTATCTATCGTTTCCGTGTTAATTGCGGAAGTTATGTTAATCCTAAGGTTCGTATTATACAATTTATACTCCATAAATTATTTCAAGTTTCTTCAAAGGGTCTCTGCAGTTTACCATAATAACAAATTCATTATTGCCCTCCTAATATTCTTGTGGGTTGCTCACTTGGTGATGATGATATTTGTTACCATGGAAGGTGAGTAGTCCCTCTTCACACATCCATAATCCGACACTTTAGTAATTAAAAAAATATAATCAGCCTCAATGTACCTGTCCGAGGATCATATCTCGAAGATTTTATTCCTCGGGTAGGTCACACTCGTTATCGCCTTTCCACGCTAGCTGATTCAACATTTATTTTTATAGACCATCTGCAGGCCTGATATTTGTAGTTCCTGCTGTAGTGTTTGATACTGTCGTTGGTTTTCTTTTAACCTTCGGCCTGTATCGAAATTCGGGACATTTTCGAGATCAGATGCCTTTAGTCCGGTTGATCATGAGAGATGGGACCCTCTATTTTTTTATCGTATTCGCGAGCAACATCTCGTGGATCTTAATTCAATCCTTCCTCCAAACTCATATGGGGCCTCATAGTGTGAGAGAACTCAAACATTCTCCTTTTGTTTCTCCACTGAAACTTGTGTTGTGCTTAGGTTTTTCGAGAAAGTGACTTAACACCACTAGAAATGTTAGATATCCTTTTCCTCTTGAAAAAAGAAATACTGGGCTAACATTTTTTGATGATAGCTGGTCAGCGTGGTGCGCTTCAGCTATTCTTTATGGTATTGGGTAACTCTTAATCCAAGCTTTGATAGCATCACCACCACAATGATTGGCCGTTTAACACTGAACATGAGGGAATATAATCCCTCAAATGACGAGGAGCTAACATTAACGCGGCTGAGATTCCGAACAGAAGGCTCTTGGCAACCCACAATACCCGAAAGGATGATCGAAGATTATCACGGCCAACCGGGGAACAATCCGCCAACTCAGTGAGCGTCGGGACTGGGGGGGTAATCAAGGGAGTCTTTTGAGCGGATTGAGACCTAAGGCGCGTTCCTGGCCGGTGCATTTTGGGTGATGGCACAGGAAATAGGCAGTTCCGCGGTCGCCTTTCGAGCGGTCGAGCCCCCCAAATTCATTACGGGCATGCCGAGTTTTGGTTAGATAACGAGCCTATTCTTGGCCAGTGGCATTACAAGATGTTTATATTACATGTACATATACGCGACCTCGTTGGAAGAAGTCAACTTCTTATGGACATGAAGCGGACTGTATTATGGAGGCTTGAGAAATTATTGTTTAAGGTGAAGTATTTGTTTTAATTAAGAATGGTAGGCATTAGTGTCTGTTGTGTGGAATCAAGGAGTAGCATGATTTTGCCGTGGCGGATACAGTCGACTTGAATGAGACTGGCTTCTGAGACGATTTTACTTCTGATATATAGTAGGCTACGGGATTGTTAGTCCCTAGAATAAACGCTGGAATATATAGGGTGTAGGGACTTTGAGGGCCAAGCGCGATTTGGTCCTGAACGTGAATCGGATTCGTTTAGAAATTGGGGAATATATGACTTAGCTCTTGAGGCTTTACTAGTCGGACACTAGACGTCGTCAGTTATAGGAAAAGGATATATATAGCCTCTGGGGTGCTGTGAATGTGATATCATCCGTACGGCCTCTTTCGTTAAGCAGTGCGCTTTGAGATGCTTAAAGACGACTCGCACATCTTCTGTTGATATGCCATGACGGGATTGGGAATAGCAAAGCGTGAGTTACTTTGAAAGCATTTCTGACTGGTGAGGAGTATCTGGCCAGAGAAAAAAAAAAAAAAAAAGAACTAAAAGCATATACTTGAAGAGTACTTGCATCTCGGACAAGGCTTACACGCCGAAGATCGCAGGAGCAAGGGAGATTGAGTATTAAATTGTTTCAATGTTACTGCCGCCATCTCCGAACAAAGATGTGTTCAAAAATATCAGATGTAGATGATTGGCGGTGATCTCAGGGGATTCGCAGGAGGTCCCGACGGCATCGGTTGTGTCTTGTTGGCATAGATATTAGGCACGATGTCTGTTCATAAAACCGTGGGTCGGTCACCGAGGGAATATGGGTATAAGTTTACTGAGAAAACTGCTGTTATGGAGCGGGTCCGTTCGGTGTTGCTTGGGCATCAATCTCCATTGTATCGTCAAGGTCATTGGCCGATGGTACAGCAGCGGATGTTGCTGCACCGGCTGCTGCTTGTCCTTGTTGGGGTGGTGCAACATCCCTTCAGGTGAAGTGAATGTATTAATTGGTGGAAAGAAACTATCAAAGAATAGACGCACCATTTAATCTGGAAGCGGGTGACACGCGGTTTTGTGCTGATGTCTCTCACGAGACGCTCAAACATGATCTTCGTTGGCGGTGTTTCCTTCATCTCTTCATTATCATACTCCGTATTTTGATAATAGCCCACACGGACAAATTCTTGTTCCTTGTACGACCCCGTTAAGATGAGGGCAGCAACGCCTAAGACGTCTTCCGGTGGTATTTTTGATGGGTCTGGTGGTGAGCCTTCGAACTCGAACGAGTTTACTCCTGGGGGCACGGGCCCCACAAGACAGTCGTCAAGTTCTTGATCAAGATCCTCGTTTCCTGGCGATGAGACATAGATGAGTTTCCACTCTAGGTCTGTGATGCATGGTCAGCTTTCAAAAAAAAAAAAAAACGAAAGAACGTCAAATTATTACCGTCTTTCAAAGGTGCTATACATTCAAAAGTGACACGGAACCTGTATACGTCCGAAAATCGTGCGGGGTTGTTGATAAATTCAACATTCTTTAACGGCATTATTAATTGTTTTGAGAGGTGATAGAGAAAGGTCTGGACGCACTCTAATGGTTACAATGGACATATTCTATACCAAATACACAGTAAAGTTGAGAGAAAGAGTGGAGTGGCTTGAAAAGGGAACTTGAAAGCCGCGCGACGCGACATAAACATCACACAGCCAGCATGTTACATGTGTGACGCATGTGACGGCAGATGCACGTGATCATTATTGTCCTGATTTCCGATTCCGAGTGCCGATTCGAACAATCCCATTATAATTTGTTTTCAAAGTTAACGACGACGCCGACGCCGACCACAACCGCCTTTAGGATCAGACGAAAGCCCGGTGAGCACTGAAGGACGCAACGGAGCGCTCGAGGATCTACAGGATCGAACGATTGTGACGGACATCATAGAAGACCATACTATCCCTTGGCAGATATCACTTCGCAAGGTCTCTCTGTTCTCACCCATTCTCATCGTGTATTCAACTACGACCACACCCGGGGACGACTACTATGTCTTATTAACTCTTTAAATCTTTAAATCTCGTCCTCTCTTTCTACATATTTCATCATCACACTGTATATCTTCCACCTTCACAATGTCATCCGCACCCAACTCGCCAACCGGAGAAGACGGCCCATTTCGCCTCAGTACATATTTAGCAACGACCTCTCATTCAACGCAACCTTCAGCACCCGGCACTTCTCTAGAACCTTCCTCTTTTCCACAGCCTGAACCCGTCCATGAGCTTGACAGCTCGATAACCAATCTTCTTTTGCCCTTACCCCCGTCATTGTTTATTACATCTTCTACATCCGCCACATCTTCAGACCCTGCTGACGGTTCACAAAATGGGGATTCATTAACTCAAGAATTTGCCAAGGCAGATATAACTGTGGCACGTCAGTTATAATAATTTGTTACTAATCATAACCGACTGACCTATGGCACCGTAGCCGACGGGAGCTTCATTGAAACTTCATCTGGTCTCGCAGCTCGCGAGATCAAGATACATTGGGATCAGCATATTGGGGTTGGCAAATCGGTTCGTTCACCATATGCCATTACTGCATTTGTGAACCAACATGGCAAACAAATGTATCGCGTCGGGTACGTCAGTTTCCTTATGAAGGGCTATTTACTTACTCCACCCGTCGGTAGCCGCCGTGAAATGACTGCCCCAGCTGCTTCAGCCGCGGAAGTTGAGGAACGTGTAACTCAGTCAATGTCGCCCAGTGACAGTTCTAGTTCTCCTCAGGCAAAGCGTCGTTCCAGGATTAGTATGCACGCACTGGCTCCATCCATATTCAGAAATGGAAGCAACTCGTCAGGAAGGTCGCAAGTCCCGGCGCCCCAAAGTTCTGGACCGAGAAAGCTTCGAAAAACACGATCAATTCCTGACTTGAGTAGTACCTCTACCAATACCTCTTCGTCAGTGGACCGCCCGTCACAGCATACTGGGTCCGCTTCAATCATAACAGGGCGGGCGCACTCCCACAGTGTAACAGGTGCTGATGTTTCCCCCTTCTCAATAATTGCATCAGCACGGCGTCGTGACCGAGACCTATTTGGAGAAACCATGGAATGGAATGCACCACCTACGAGCGCCTCAACGAGTTTTTCTACGCACAGCTTGTCCCTACCCAGGCAAGCGCCTAACGAACATTATGAACCTTCAACTTCCCCCGCCATCATAATTCATCCATTTGGCCTCGGCGTTACGTTTGATTCCCCTTCTAGGAAACCTGCCATCGATTTTCTTCCAATGCCCCGACTTCTTCGTGAAATGCAGTCATTTGAGTCTGGGCTAACGGCTCGGCAACCTGAACATCATAGGCGCACCGGACAAGATGCTTCGGAAGCATACCCCTTTGATGACACCACTCGGCCTCCTTCTGCTCTGCGACAGCATGATTCATCTTTAGAACAAACCATGATCCAGTCTGAAGTCCCGGCGGCGTCACCATCTCCTGAAACGACGGCCCTCTCACGATATTCTACAGATGTCTTTGACGTTCTTCAGACATATAGGGGGCTTCCACTTCTGGAAAAGTTGTCCCTAGGAACAGAAGAGACGACAGTTATTAAGATGTCTTTGTCCGCGGACGATACTGCTGTTCCGCGCGACGACCCTCGATTTGTAATCTGGGGAGAAATACAGCAGGAACAGGACCATGACGACAACTCCGTCTCCCATGAAAGTTTTGCTGAATCGTCCGCCAACTCGTCTATGTCTAAACGGCGCAACACCCGAGGCAAAGCACCCGAATCGCCGAACACAAGGCTGTCATCAGGTGAATCGACAAAAAAGGTCATAATTGCTGCTACAATCGAGCGGTGGATAGCGCAGTTAACGAGCGACTTGAATTATGACGAACTTCTCGATTTTTTCTTGACCTACCGAACTTATGTCAGCGCAGTTGACCTTTGCCACCTGTTAATTTGTCGATTTCATTGGGCTTTACAACCCGCTACATCCCCCCGTGACGAGCGGACACGTCGAATAGTGCGAGTCAGGACGTTCGTCGCTATGCGATACTGGGTGGTAACCTTCTTTACTGTGGACTTTTTGCCGAATCGGGAACTCAGGCTTCTTCTTGCGAGCTGGCTGAATACTTTGATCCGTGATCCAGTGCTGGAGAAGCACAACGATGGCCGGGTAAGTCAACTCCAATACCTTCTTCCCTGGTATACCGCTCATTTTAGGATAACCATAGAACATTGTGCGGAAATTAATGAAAGTTGCGAAGGAATGCAAGCAAGTACATACACGTTCACCTACTGTAAATAAACCCCGAGCCTCCTCGGCACCTTCCAAACCAACACCTGGCAACAAAGAACAGTTGTTTGGTGCTGGATTTGCCGCTGCAACACAGAAACCGAGCATCGATGACGACGAGTCTGACGTTGATTTAGATTTCCTCCAAGACGACTCAACATCTGATATACCTTCTGGGTATCTACATGATTCTGCAAATGCGCACCTTTCGGCTGCCCATATGCACGGGGGCGCTGCCGGCTTTGCCCCGACACGACCAGTATCGATTCCATTTTCGTCATTTTCCATTCTACAGCGCACCGAGCATGCTCCCGGACCTGCTGAATTCGATAGTCCATTTGTCCAAAATGCCGCGGCACTACCAATTCCCCATGGAGCACTCTCCCGAGCATTTGTCAACACTATTGGACGACTCGGGCGCTGGAGGCGGGTCCTAAATTCCAGGTCTGTGTCACGTACGTCTTTGGGTGGTTGTGCAGACGTTTCTGCCTTCGACCTCGAAGGGAATATTCCCCGAGAGCTTCTCAACGCAAACGGAGGAGCTAAACGGTTCCTGGGAGTGGTTGGACCCCCACCCAAGTCCTTCTCAACGAAACCAACCGTGACGGACTCTCGAAACTCTGTTTCAGCTTCCACTCCCAAACACGTACCGGAAATTCATGGAGCTTCCGGAAATCCGCCATTACCTACCTTATCAATACCCACACCATATCCGTCCGCAATGATTGACGAATCGTCCGATGCACTAACCACGACCTCCGAGATGACCAGCGACGACACTACCAGAGAGACGTCTCCGCCGTCGTCGCCAACCACCGAAACTGAGTCTATAATTTCTGACCAAGGAAGTTATGTACAAAGGGTTAATCTTCCCAACTCTTCAGAGTCCAACGATAGGGCCGTTTCATTCCGGTCGTCCTCAACAGATTCCTTGGGTACACCCTTGACCCATGGCGGACTTGCGCCTACTTTTCCACCACTAGCCGAGCCCCAGTGGCGGTTTCCGATTGCATCGATTGAAGATGTAGACCTTTCTGATACGTCATCAGATATGCATGTAAGCCCCGCTTCACCTCCAGGTTTACGTCGACAACCTCGCAAGTTACCTTTCCGCCGCGAATTCGAGTTTGTACGCAGACCGGACACAGTTTCCTCAATGGGCCTTACTTCACATGAGTCAATGATGTCTACTGCAAGTTCAGCAATGTCATCACCTTCAGGAGTTGGGTTTGGTGGTAACATTGCAGTGTGGCAAATGAACGCTCTTATCGATTCGTTGAGTAATGACGAAGAAACTGGAGACGTGGAAGATGCTCTTCGCCGTTTGGAAGGTCAAATCAATCCTCGTGAACAGCAAGAAAAGGCTTCGAAGGTTGATGGCTGGGTGCGTACCATGCGGGAACGCTTGGCTGCTGGAGACTATGAAGACGAGGAGTTCCGGATTATTGATGACGAAGATAACGAGCAAGAGGACCCCGTTTCTGGCACTTTTTATGATCATGATTCTGACAGACCGCATAGTATATCTGTCCTAGCCCCATCCCAGACTGAATCAAGTGATTCATCCAATATGGACGGGACCACCGACTCCATGGATACACCTGTCCCCACACAAACGTCTCATATGGTTCCTCCTCCTCCAGGCCTTGATTCACCAACTCGTCCTGAAGCCAAGCCCGCACCTGAGGATGCAGTACCACTCGAAATTCTGCAGAGCAGGTTATCCTCTCGACCTTCGACACCGTCATCGCGTAGGCCCTCTATGCTACTATTCGGGACTTCGGAATCCACTCGAAGTCATCGATCTTTTATCCTCGGCCACCAAACTGCTGAGCTTGCTCGACACTTCGCGATGATCGATCGAGAACTTTTCATGGGTGTCAAGTTCGAGGAGCTTGTGTTGGACGACTGGATGAATTGTCCGGAAGTCGATGTTCTGGACTGGGCCCAATATTTGAAAGACCGTGCTCGGTGGAAAGCTGAAAACCGTTATCACGACAAAACAAGTGCTTTGGCTGCTGTTCGGGCTAGGTTCAACCTCTTGGCAAATTTCACAATCTCAGAAATCGTTTTAACTCAACCTAGTGAGCGTCCGGTCCTTGTCGGAAAATTCATCAGGATTGCTTGGGTTAGTATCGCTTTCCCCGTTTCAAACTACCGTACTCACATGACACATCAGAAAGCGTACTTAATGACTAACTTTAGTACCCTGGTTGCTATAATTACAGCGCTCCAAAACGAATGGGTGACAAAAGCAATGCGAAAACCTTCTTGGGGCAGAGTCGGACTCTGGGAGCAACGCATGTTCAAGGACTTGAAAGCCTTTACGACAAATTCTGAGGATTTCAAGTATATCCGTCAAAGCATAAAATCTGTCATCGAAGCAAAAACTCTAGATACCAATACACATGCACCCTCTGTCATAAGTGGTGGGGGTGGTGCAGATACCCAGCTAGGGAAAGGCAAATTAGAGCGCCAAGCTACATCGCCGGCTTGTATCCCATTCATTGGTGTGTACTCTTCACTATTACACTAGCAATAGATTTACTTAGTTCTGACACAGGCATATACCTGTCACAACTCAAGCAGCACAGTAAACTTCCTGACTTAATCGATCCAACAGCTCCAAATGAAGCTGTTGGTGTCAACCCAGAGACAGCGAACTTCGACGCACCTGCTCATCCCGAAGTTTTCTCAACTCTGACGCCTCTTCCTGTTTCTATGCATCTTGAACCCTTGATTAACGTCCATAAACAACGTCGGATAGCCGGTGTCATCAAATCTCTTGTTGCTGGTCAACACTTGGCAAGTCGAGTGAAGTTCGACATTGACAAACGACTATTCCAAAAGTGTCTTCGTCTTCGTGGGTTAGATTCCGACATGCTCCAAAGAGCGCTCGCTGCGTCGGATTGATGGGACTTTATTTACATTTGTTTTTTTGTTGTCCATGTTCCTTGCATATTTAGAATTCCCCCTCTTATGTATTCCTAGCCGTATGTCCGATAAATTCGCTCGACTTTAGCTACTAAATCAAAATGAACGTCCCCCCAATTCAAGTCAGCAGTTGCGACTGATAAAATAATCAAGCTGAAGAGCAGATATCTCTTGCAGTACTCATTACCAACGCAGCACAAGCCAACTTACGTCGTCCAGTAGTCTAATACCACAAATAAGATATCAATATGCACATTACTCGAGCCAAAACTGGCCATAATCATAGTTCGCCACACGACAGGCATACAACCCTATCCTACACGGGGTAGGCACAGATAGAGACAGCCAAAACAATAGAAGATTAGCGAGTAGACACACGCTCATGTATTGACTACCATAGGGCGTCGCCCCAACGGTCAATAAACGGGACTTCAAAAAAGATATCAATACCCTGCGGCGCGCATGGTCTCTAAAGATTCTCTGTCAGCTGCACTCAAGTGTTCTTCATATCGTCGGTATGTGTCCGTGGACGCAAAAAATTGCCTGTCAATAATCTCTGCTCGGCCGGGGTGGCGAGGAGTAACAGTTGCGCGGAAGGGTCGCGGCGTATATGACAGCCCCTGTCATTAAATCAACAAATATTCACCGGTTCCAATTTAGATATCGTACTGAGAAGTAAGCTTCAAGATCAACGGGTATCTTGAGACCTGTATCGGGGTCGATTGCGGGGCTGAACCGGAATGCCCACAAAATATTCATGACGTGCAAAGACTAGAGTAAATTTAATCTCGCTAATTCAATGGCAACGGACAGCACGCACCAAAGACATAGTTGCGAGAGACATTCCGGGACAGAGTCTCTGTAAAAACTCCGTAAGGTAATTATACCAAGAAATAGATCTATTTAGAACACTGACTTTCCCACTACCGAAAGGTAAACTCGCGCGGAAATCTTGACTGTCTACCCCAGCCTTAGTCCCAAACTCTGACATGACGTATCTATCTGGCCAAAATTCTTCAGGGCGTTCGTAAACTTCTGTGGCCATCGTTTATACATTTTCAAAGCCGTAATGACTGAGGGATACTTACCTGGATCGTGAAGAACACCCCCTATAAAAGTTAATATATCAGGTGTTGATACCAATATCGAGAACAAGGTACATACAAAGGTTAAGAAACAAGGTCGTCCCTTGCGGGATAATATAACCACGGTACTGTGGAACTCAAGTCAACAAGAGTGTTTTTTACCTCAAAGGTCCTAAATAATTTACCTCCAGAGGCACCGTTGTTGAGTGTGGGACAGCTAGAGGCGCGACGGGGCGGAAACGATGAACCTAAGGATTTAGGATACCATAAATGTTTTCCAACATCATAACCCGAGGTGACCGCATACCTCTTTAATGACAGCTTGGATGTAAGGCATATCAGCAAGGTCAGTAAAAACAGGTGACCGATCATGGCCAATAACGCGATCGATCTCTTCATGAGCCTTGCGCTGAGCGTCAGGGAACGCAATGAGGGCCAAAATGAACGATTGAAGGAATGTGGAGGTGGTATCTGAGCCTCCTTCGAGCAGAATCCCTCCAAGGTGACTACATAGCAGGTTAAAGAGCCTCATCACCACGTGTAGTATGGTATGCCGTACCCGACAAATTCTCGGTTCATTTCCAAAGTTTTCTGATTTTGCAGTATGCCTTCAATGAATGAACCATTACCTTCACCTTTAGCCAAGCGCCTCTCAGCTGAGGACAGCATGGTGAAGTAAATATCATGCTGTAGTGCTTTCGTGTCGCGAGCTAATTTCTTCCAAGGAGCCCAACGTTCTGGAACATACTTGAGGAATGGGAGAAGGTCCAGGGGAGGTACTTTCGTGGACGTTAGGGCCATCCAGAGCCGAACGACCTCAATAAAATGAGTCAACTCGTGTGACTCGAACCATGGGCAGCGACAGCCAAACACAATGGAAGTTGCGAAGGAGAAGGTTACGCGTTGCGTTTGAGCGTAAAAACCCTATGACGCAACTAAATAAAGAACGACATGAAATCAAAGTGGAACCAACCTCTGGCTTGTGCAACATGTCATACATCAGTTGGCTACTCTCCGCATACGCAACCGGCCGATAGGCGTTGAGGGTTTGCGGGGCAAGCAGGGGTTTGATTGCCTTTCGTGCAGTTTTCCAAACGTGGGAGCCTGGAGAACGACATAAGTATGACGCCCTAACGTCAAATAGACTAACATACCAAGTGGGGCAAGGCCGACGTGGAGGCCGTCGGTGACATAGTCTAAAATATAAACCTTCGGGCGATCCCCAGTTTCTGCGCTACGAGCGTCCATCAGCTCCTTGACTGCTGACATACTCGATAGGACAATAGCCGTGCTATTCGCCATTTTCAACTAACAATCATGGGTCAACGGGATGTAGAGAAATTAAAGTCTTGACAGAGACGTACAGAATATATGTCCCCATACATTCGGGCCCATTCTGTAAATCTTAAAAATGAATACAATAAATTAGCGACTGGTTTTCACGACTACTCGAAAGACGACTGACTTTGCAAAGGGCCGGTCAGTTGGGAAAATATGAAGATTTCCTAGCAAAGGAATCGTTGGTGGTCCAGGAGGTAAATGTTTAGCTCGTCGGCCAGAGTTGTAAACCTTTATGGCCAACCATAAAACCACTGCTAGACCAATTGCAATAACCGGTTCCATTGATAATACGAGAGGATAAACTACTGAAAGGATCCATATTTAAACCTCGGTTTAACTTGAAAACTTCACACTCGGCGCGTGCCAACCCCACGCAGCGATGATTGTCAAGTCGATCCCAGATAAATGAGGAACCAAAAAGTATATGCAACCTGAGCTGGTTCAACCGAATAAATGTTCTAATTTGTTCAACCGGTATATCCTGTGGTATTCGAGCATGTAGGACCTGTTACCTATAAGCAAAATCTGCAAGGGTATAGATCCTTACCCACCTTTACGCCTCCGAGCAAACATCTATGGAGAGATCGTTTGCATATTTCCGAGTCGGGAGAGATGGAGAAACACACTATTTACTGATGGGCCTTGCTCAACGAGGCACTAGATAGGGATGCCCCGAGCCCGCATTAGCCCCCCATAATAGAATGACCAACTGAATTGAACAACAGAATCTAGATTAGTTTTCCCAGTGAGCGATGTTGTACACCACCATGAATTGGTCATGGGTGCTGTTGGCAGCTATAATAGACACAATCATGGAGCTTGTACATTGTGCCATTTTTTTCGGGGTGGAGCATGCGGAGATTTATCGGTACCGTCAATTCCAGGAACGACGGAAACGAGAAGGAGGAGTCCACGTTGAGCTGTATCTGCTCTGAGTGTTTATCTCGTGGCTTCCATTGTACATATTTGTCCTCACCTCCGGTGTGCCCTCGCATCTTTTTTTCGAAGACCACCACTAAAACTCAAATCGTGTCAGAATACAGTTTGACCTGATCGGGCGGAGTGATAGAATACTTGTAACCTTGGATCATTGATTGCTACATACACACTATAGTCGGATCTATGTACGGCCATAATCTAGTCATAGACCGCCACCGGATAATCAACGAATCCCTTCTTTACCGACTCTTCGTCTCCAGAGTGGTTGTAAAGACTTGGGAAGTCAAACTGTAGGTTGAGCTCTTTCCCGGTCCGAATCCTTTTCGGTAGATCGGGATTGGCGATGAATGGGAGCCCGAAAACAGCAGCATCCATCTTTCCTTCCGCGACCGCCGTGGCCGCCTCAGGAGGCTGGAAACCACCATTTCCGAACACTAGGGTAGGTGCTTTGATCAGAGGTTTATAGGTATCAAGAACGTCGTGTTCTGTCCCACGACCAGCCGGGTCAATCATGGCATAGTAACGAAGGAAGAGGATGTAAGCAATCCCGAGCTTGTTGACCTCGGTGACGAAATACTTGTATGTGGCTAACGTATCCTCAAGTGGCATTCTGGAAAAAAAGGATCAATTAACTTGGTCACTGAATGGGGTTGTTGAGACTAACCCCATATCATTAGGGCCACCACAAGGTGCAAGCTTGATACCGACCTTGTCTGCACCAACAACTTCGATCAAGGCTTTGAGAACCTCAAGAGGGAACCTGGCTCTGTTTTCGGGGCTGCCTCCCCACTTGTCCGTTCGCTTGTTAGCGGAGTTATCGAGGAATTGATGAATTATATATCCCATTGCTCCATGGACTATGATATGTCATAAATTAGATAGCGACGGATGACGCGACATGTTCCTTACCTTCGACACCATCAAAACCAGCCGCTTTTGCATTGATC
The DNA here is from genome assembly GCA_015584075.1 of Collybia nuda. NCBI lineage: Eukaryota > Fungi > Basidiomycota > Agaricomycetes > Agaricales > Clitocybaceae > Collybia > Collybia nuda. The sequence goes on from MU150233.1 coordinate 226,923, forward strand.
GCAGCGTGCTTGAATTCCGCAACGATCTTCATGGGGTCATCGATTGCAATCGGCTATATAGTAGGAGTTAGTGCCAAGAAGCCCACGTTTGTAGACGGGACCCGCACCGTGACGTATCCGGGTTCCCCAGGAAGTTGCCTGAACTTGCCGCCAGCTGCGGCAATTGCAGAAGGACCATAGACTGGCTTTCCTGACGCCTTGTGCTCAGGTAGGTCAGGATGCGCGGTACGACCCACTTAAGACCCACTTGTCAGTTGATGAGCGGAGAAAATAAGTTAGATAAGTACATACAATGCCAAAGCTGAGCAAAAATAAACCCTCCTTCCGCATGGACAGCAGAGGTAATTTTTTTCCACGCTTCAACCTGTGTTGTATTCCAAAGTCCTGGTACAGTAGACCACTCAGAGCTGTCATTCACAACTCAGCAATGAATATGGGGGTAGAAAAAAAAAAAAAAGTGCTTGCCCTTGTTGGGAAACGAGGGTGCCTTCACTAATGATTAATCCTGCTCCCGCCCTTTGTCTGTAATACTCGGTCTATACACGATAATATGATATTTTGCGCAAACAGATGGTAAGTGAAACGGTGCCCACCATGAAATCGTTAGGGACGTTGGTAGGAATGGCACGGTTTCGTGTCATAGCAGACATGATAACCCTGTTCTTGAGGACAAGAGAACCAAGTTTGAGGGGCTCGAAAAGCGCTGCGGCGGCCATGTTTGTTCTAGATTCGGAAACTAGTTCAAAATCGAGTAATTTAGAGGTTAAAAGTGAACTGACCACCAAGAGAGATTATGGGGGCAGAGAGAGCGGGGTTGCTTGAAGTAAAGCGCGCTGCACGAGATTACCTCGGATATATACATGGCAGATAAACACGCGCTCATTGCGCGGTCCTGTCGAACTGACCAACATGATTCTGCAAATTGAGATATCAGTGACTAAGTGCGATAAACTGTTTTTAGTCCAAGTTCGGATTCGCCTCATCTAACTTTCCACTTTCTTGGCGTGGTCCGGTTGATCCGGCGGGGTTTCAAATTAAATGCGCGCCCATCCAATTTCAACGCCACCTTTAAATTTCTTGTTGCGGTTTAACCACCAGTCCATGTGCACACGCCCTTCACAGCAGATTCCGTCTTACAACATTTCTCGAACCCGCCACAGAAAAGAAGTGGGACTTCCGTATTTAGAGCGAGCTAACTCGGGTGCCACCGCAACCAATCTATATGGGCTGAACTATTGTGAAGATTGCAAAGATCTGGAAGGCTTATGCAAAAATAACTGTTATCATCGCCTTACTCCCCAAATTCCCATCGGAACTACCGGCCCTCTCTCCGTCGACGATTATCATTGAACGCACCTTCTGATTTACTTCTCATGGGGTTAGGAAGGCTATTCCATCCGTGACACTTACAGGTGTGGATTAGTTTCTTATCAATATCCCAGCGCTTTTGGAGCTTCATTGTACTCGTTGAAGAGAGGTCACACGTCAAGGTCGACCTCAAAATCGTTCTCCAGTCGAAACGGGGTCATTCTCGCCAATAGGCCCCGTTTAATATGACCAAACCTATTGTGGCACACATGCATCCCCAAAAAGCGGGCAGTATAAGCACCATATAAGTGTTGATCGCCACTACAATGGTATGGAGGCCGTTCCAATGTCATCAACTGCAGTACCACCTTTAACCACGGAGGGTGTTTTCTCCGTGTCGACCTCAATCTTAATCGACGCGCCAATAGAAACGGTCTGGTCCATATTGCTTGACTTTGAGTCTTACAACGAATGGTATGCTATGTTGTGCTCTGTGTACTGACAACTGATCGGATATCTCTAGGAATCCGTTCCGGCACGTTGGCAACTATTACGAAACCGAGCGCCTTATTTAAGTTTTCTCTCATAGACGCCACCAGGTTATTATCGATCCGATAACAAAGAAACCACTCCCTTCTCAAACATTACAGGAGGGGCAACTTGTACTCGCTGAACCAGTCCACATTCCTCCAACAATGGGGGAAGTCGGCATTATGCAAAAGGGTTCGGCATATGTCAAGTGTTTTGTTCTGGATACAGTAAACTATCGTATGGCATGGACCTCTGGTGGGTCAGTACCAGGGTTCCTTTTGCACCCGGAAAGGTGGGACTTCCTCACGGTAACCTCGGAAGGAAAGACGAAATATGAGTCGGTGGAGGTTGTCAAAGGAATTCTCGCGTATCCCCTCCGATTCCTAATGAGCGCCAACTTGAAACTCGGGTTTGATGCGATGGCAGATGCTCTCAAGGTCAGGGCAGAGGAACTGGTATAGATATCCATTGTATCATTTGACGCTTGAACAACGTGTTGTGGAAATTTCAAAGAACCTCATGTCTTGTGGACTTTGTGCATGACTCCACAAGTTTTTGGAATGTACGACACGTCTGATATGCTTTGCTTACTCCATCGGACGACTGCTGAAGCGCTGAGGGTTGGTTGCTGCTGCTTATCTCCAATCTTGAAATGGCTTGTGTATGTGATCGGCGGACGACATTTCTCCACTGTCAATTCATAAATTTTCCAACACAACGCCGTCATCTAGATCGTTGTATGTCTATTAATACAACCTTCGCTATGTGCAACTAATTCGGTGATTCTTTCCGCCATGAGAGTTTCGACATGGTGAAACCAACGAGTCCGACGGTGTAAAGAGTAAGGGGAAACGCGATCTTAATGCGATACGTCTATCGTGCGCATGGTTAACCATGACTTCTAACAATATCTTGTGCGCATATACTTGAATGGGTGCGAGCATTTTGGCTTGGTGAGGAACAATAATATTCATAGATTGTTATACACGCAATTCCAAATTTGTATTACGCCTTATCGCCAAAACGAAGCTCATCCAACTTGTACCTTTCCCTCATAGAGATATACATTGTGACATATTGAATGGCGAACTTGAGGTAGATATCTTGAGCAATGGGGTTTCCCGATAATATTTGAAGGGTCTTCTTATGCCCTGAGGCAACAGCAGCGGAGAGACGCCGGAGGACACCATACTTGTCATTGCGGGTGACGGGGGCCGGTGAATCGGTGGACAGCAAGTGCTCTACTTTGGAGTCAGTCACTGCCGCGAGAAGTGAGACGAGGTTTTCTGTTTCTCCAACCAGCTCTTCTTTATAGAAAGACATAATATCACTATGAGATCACAAATTAAAACCTGCAATTAAAATTTAGAGGGAAGACGAACTTGACATAGCACAGATAATCGCAAATTTCTGGGAAGGCTTGAGCGTACTGCCTCACAGGCATATCTCTAGGGAAAGCAAGAATGACACAGGCTTCGGGGAACCCCGACTTGTTACGGACAAAGTAAGGGAAGTTTTGAGCGTACGGCGATATCTGAGTCGTCTCTTTGTCAAGGCCTCATAATTGACGGTTGTTATAAAATACTAACCTGCCCAAGCTTGACTGAAGTTTCCAAAATCATCCCATTGATGAAGTTAAGCGTCGATGTGATAATTATTCCTCCGCCAATTGGCTCAAAGACGGCGGCCGTGTCGTCGCGCAGGAAATCGGCGAAGTTAGTTAACGATGGCTCTGCTTGGGGCTGGTTTTGATTGAACCGCGCGATGAAGTGGAGGAGTCCGCTCTCCTTGTCTGACTGCTCGAAGTACTTGTCGTCGACATAGAACATAAACATGATGTAGAAGGTAATATATGTGCGCAGCGCTTCATCGTCAGTGACGTGAGCGTACATTGTGGACGTGAGGTATACTCCCAGGAAAAGGGCCTGGCGCATTGAGTTGGGACCCTCGAGCGCATACCCACGACGCTCGGCTTCTGCAACAGGCGCTTTCATGAGTCCGTAGTCAAAGGACACAGCGCAGTACGGGATGTGGCAGTCATGGAGCATTTTACTAAGAATTTGCCCAACTGTGACCATAAGATCGGTCTAGGTGATATAATTAAGTGACATGAACGTGCTTAGGAAGTGAATATATTTACCACGTCGTCCTTGGCAGGAGGATCGCTCGCGTCACTCAGTGGAGCATCGTAAAACTGAGTTCACCGTCTTAAATTGAACAACCTCCTTCCAATGTCAAACTCACCTCCCCATTCAGGAAATCAGGAGTGATCAAGCTTCCAGCTCGCGAGACAACGTGCACCTGGTATACCCTAAGCCTTGAACTAATAAAAGTGAAGGACGTCGAAGCTTACGAAGTTATTCAAAAGTTGGGTGACTGTACTCATGTTTCAAAGAAGGGCGAAGGTGAAAAGTACAGAGTCAGACAAGGAGAATTATATGTTTTCGTACAAAGTTTGGTTCATAAAATATACCTATTTCTACCTTCCTGGTTTTGTTATCCCTGTGGCCTTTGTTTTATGGTTTCCAAGTTTCTTTCGAGATCTAAGTTCATGAGTGGGTCACGGTTGCGGCTGGGAGTTGCCGTTAGTAGATTGTGGCGAAGTGCTAAAGCCTAAGATTGATCGGATTATGATCGTCGGGTTTACCCCATTTATCCTAGCATTTGCGGGCGGCGAAATTAACTTTATTTTTAGTCTTCTTGGCAAAAACCCATTAAGAATGTGTCATCCGGCATTTTACTGTTCAATTCAAACCCCCACGAGCCCAACGCGTGAACAGTATGAACATTCTTGATTCGGGACCATTATCCGCACCACATACCGGGCGAGCCACCCATAATGGAATCTTCACGTTCTAAGAACTGATTCTTGTCGCTTTGACTTAGACCAAAACATATCGCAACTAATCGACGGAATGGAATCTCCAATAATTGCCCTCGTGGTCCAGTTTGTACTAAAGTCGGCTTAAATTCACCTGTGTTTTTGCCACCTCGTTTGTGACACAGCCCATGGATTATATCGCGCCCCTCCTTGAAAACCTCCGAACCGTCCAAGCCAAGGACGTAAGCGCCTCTGTCCTGATCACAAGTGGGCTTTGGCTCGTTTGGAAAATACTTACTGTCGGTCGTCGAGAGAAAGGCTTACCACCTGGACCACCAACGGTGCCATTTCTTGGAAATGTTCACAAGTTTCCGGCTAAGCATGTAGCCATGAAGTCAGTTTTCAAAGTTCGCTCACTGATATCCAATTTGACTTTAAACTCCAGATTTACTGAGTGGGCGAAGCAGTACGGCGCGATCTATTCTGTTGGTTTGTTTCCCTGCTATAGCCGTGATTGGGCTGAAAATTCTTCAGTTGAAAATTTCGCACAGCACGGCCATCGTCGTGTCCGACATGACTGTGGTGAAGTATGTCGCCTAGTATTCATCCATCATTATATATCTGACAATAACGTGTTCCAGAGAACTCATGGATATGCGTGCCGCAGATACTGCCAACAGGTCCACTGTTCACATCGGGGAGGTAGTTACCGACGGATTTCATATGTACGCCCAGAGATATAATTTTCTAACAAAGCTAAACATACTTTGAAAATAGGGCTTTGTCTCCCTATGGTACGCAAACCTTTTAACAGACTTTTATTTTTGACGATCATGAACCATGCTTTCCATAGGCTCTGATGTTTGGCGGATATCGAAGAAAGCTCTTCAATCTTTCCTTGCCCCTCAAGCTATTACGAGCTACAGACCGATAGCATATGGCGAAAGCACGCAGATGCTTTATGACGTCCTCCATTCACCCAAGGTAATATAACTACGTATGGATGACCCTCAGTGCTGACGATTATGTAGGATTTCTATACTCACATTCAACGTGCGACTTTTTCCTTCACAACGTCGGTTGTTTTTGGATGGCGCTGCCCAAGCTACGAATCACAGGAGTTGTCTATGTTCTTTGAGTCTGTTCGGCTCTGGATGAAATTGGCTTCCTCCGAAACTCCTCCCATCGATTTGTTCCCCATCCTTAAATATGTCCCAGAGCGCTGGGCATCGTGGAAAACCGTGGTCAAACGCACTCGGGAACTCCAGCATGAGATCTACTTCAGGATGCTGGGACAAGCCGAACATAGACTATCAGAAGGCGAATCCAAAGGCAACGACTGTTTTATTGAACGGTGTATACAAAATCAGGCATCATTGGGCATGAGCCGAGAATTCATTGCGTAATGCTTTGTACCCTTTCTTTCCTTCCCATACTTACTTCGTTTCAACTTCAGGCATCTCGGTGGTGTCTGTCTGGAAGCTGGATCGGAAACGACTTCAGCTCTTGTACTCTCGGTTCTTCTGTGTCTCGTCGCGTATCCAGAAGAACAGCGAAAATGTCAGGAAGAGATCGACCGCGTCATCGGTAGCTCCCGATCACCCGTCGTGACTGATTATGCTAGTCTTCCTTATGTCCAAGCATTTGTCAGGGAGGTGAGTGTTTATAAAGCAAGTGTAATTGCCTTCGCCCACATCTTCGAACCAGGTACATCGATTCAGGCCAGTAGCCCCCCTGGGTATGCCACATGCAACTATGAAAGACATGGAAGTAAGTCGCCGACTCACCAAGACGCCGATTTCCTAATTGCGTCGTTTCAAGTATCGCGGATATTATATTCCCAAAGGCGCAACTATTTTCCTCAATTTATGTGAGTAAACCGGTTTCCTCGCGCCTAGTGGATGTCTTACATCATCACAGGGGGAGTATATCACAACCCAGGTGGGAGACATGCATCGCCTTGTTTCGTGATCTCATTCTGGGCATAGATTCCTTTGATCGTCCTGAGGAATTCTTGCCCGAGCGCTATCTTCTTTCAGAACATGGTACTAAACCTGGGGCAAATGGCGACGACTTCCGAAATAGTCTGCCGTTTGGCAGTGGAAAGGTTCGTCAAAGCCTCACTCTAAAACACTTTCTGACAGAATTCGTGTTTCTAGCGACTATGCCCTGGCATGCACCTCGCCAATACGGCTGCGGTATGTCACCCCGAGTTTTATATTGTCGGAGACCTCATTTATACAATTAATTTAGCAACTTCATATAATGAATCTGCTTTGGGGATTCAAGTTTGACCCTGCTGTAGATCCCAAGACTGGAAAGTCCCTTCCGGTTAATATCAACATCGATGCATATAATTCCGTACGTGTCATACAAACTCCTTGGTCTCTGTCTGATCAGTTCGCAGGGTGTAACTTTGGTCCCCGTACCGTTTGACTGCACGATTACCTCTCGAGGTCGCGATAGAGAAGATATCATTGAAAAGCAGTTCATTGAAGTTTCCGAAACCTTTGTAAAGTTCGAGCAGCACCTTAAGTAAAAAGGAGTGAGGACACTTTTATACATTTTCACCTGTCGAAATCATGATCATCCAATTCTTGTTTAAATTAAACGGTGTACGCGATATGTCGTTAAAAGTATGCTGTGAAATTGCCTTCGTTACACACTCTGTTATGTATGTGTAGTCCCTGAGTCGACCTAAAGAGTTTTCTCGGTTTCCCAGTCTTTATTAGAACTTTAATTTTAAAACTGCTGATGATTATAAGAACGTGACTTACCGTAAAGAAATATTCGCTCACCACTATATACAATTCAAATATCAAGATAGATTATTGAAATGATTTCTCGTCCATTTCTTCGGAACTCTGAACGTGATTCGATTTAGGTTTTGTATTAGATTTGGGCGATCGTAGGTGTGGGATGATCGATAGACCCGTAAAGGTTATGGGGGCCGTCATTAAAGTTGGGCTATCACTGATCAAGGCTGCTTCAAAAGGTTGTCTGTTGTGATGTCTTTCACTGTTGGTCACGCAAACAGCTCGGGGATTGGTTCCTCTCAGTGCGAGGTAGATCCGATTTATGATATCTTCTTATATTCCAGCTAGTGATCATTTCCCCCAAAGTGGCCGCCTACAATACTAGGAAAAAACTCGAAGTAAATAGAAGATGGAAAAAAAAATTGTGGCAGCGGGGATATCAGGTTTCGATCATGGCAAAAGCCGGAATGTCGCATGGGCCATCGGGCCGAGAATGAGAAGACGAGGCCAATTTGGATACAAAATCGCATTCTACAACACAAAAATCCAGTGTCATAATAAGTAGTTGCACATTCCCGATACATACCAGGTTCTCCCGGAGTTACAAGTGTAGAAACTGGAAATCGTAGGGCACTAATAGAGTCCAAACAAAAATTCTAAGCTTTAGTGGGTGAAATTTCAATCCGAAGTCTTCTCATATCCTGCTTCAATGAGATCGATTGCCTCCTGCGAACGGGGCTTGATGTCACATTCGAATGGAAGCGGGTATCTATCTCTTCTTTAGTATATATAGTGGCTCGAATTTGAGTGAACGCATACGTGACAGTCCCACTCGTAGTTCCGATGGTGGGTTCAATGGGATTTCCATCTTTGTCGAGAGCCTTGGTAATCGAGAACGTGGAAAGCATTGTTGCTATCCCGATCCAAGAAGAATTGAGTCCTAAATAGCGCCCCGGGCAAATCCTACGGGCAACATGAGCTTTGGATGTAAGAAGACTTGTGCGGCATACCTGCGACCGTAGCCAAAAGCCTGTGGGAAAAGAAAAGGCATTGGTCAATTTATAGCCGGGGAGCAAATGACCAGAATATTATACATAATCTGTGGGGTCAGGAGGAAGCTCCTTTCCTGGTTCTTTCAGGAATCTTTCGGGTTTGAAGACGTGCGGATCTGGGTGTGTGACGGGATCGTGTCCAATAGCCCTAGGTTTGTCTTAGCGAGGTTCAAATATATAAACAAGATAACTACCATGCATTTCCGATAAGCGAAGTGCCTATACCAGTTAAGTAAATTTGACGCTTAATGGTGTGATGGGGTTTTACCTGCCGGAATCCGGTATCCTTCATATACGTCTTCGTGAGTCGATCTATGAGGGACGGCTTCGGTGGAATCAGGGGTTGCTGCGACGAGATGGACTATGTACATACCAAGTGGGACAATTGGCAACCATCTCAAGGCTTCCGTAAGGACCGCCTCAAGGTATGGAAGGTTTTTCCGGTCGCTGAAGTCTGGAAGTCGAGAGGTTCCTACCACACTGTCAATCTCTTCCTGTGCCTTGGCGAGAACATGCGGATGCGTGATCATGGCGAGAATGAAATTCAAAATCAAGGATACAGACTATAACGTTGAGCAGATCAGCCTGAGAATAACAACTAATTGAGTAAACGACGAACTGTATCAGAACCGCCTATTTTTAATAATATAGAGATTAGATCATAGCAGATTTCAACAAGCGAAACACACCCAAGTACGAAACACCTGCGCAATTCCTGATGACTGTCTCCATCTTTTCCTTTTCGGTAGGATTTAAATCCTTTATTTTAGCGAGACTTCCGGTGACAAAACATGGAGGTGCCGTCCCGTCATCCTGAAGTTTCGCAAGGTCAGCTGCCAGTCGCTATAGGATGGAAAGTACAAACAACGGAGGCCTTGAGGAGATCGAAAGGACGGTCTCTTAACGCTAGGGCCGCCTTTGACCATATTTCTGCATTCCGCTTGAAGGCGGCACCAGGGAACCAGGCTGGATATAGATAAAAATATTTCAGGGAAAGCAAATGCAAACATCCTTACTTGGAATATACTTTAAGAACGGCACCAAGTCGACGAGAAATGATCCTGCATTGACGGCCTTCGTGAGTCCGTCAAATGCTTCCGCAGCGAGATTTACATAGAAATCCTTTTGGGACTGAATCTCATACCCGTAGGTGATTTGCAAAATGACGGATCCAGCGTGGCTGCATCATCATCGGTGACGAGATCCAGGCATTGATTTAAACTAAAAACTCACTTGTGAAGATGGGTTGTAAGTTCCTTTGGTGACTTTAATAGATTTTTTAGCAGTTGGTCTGTAGCTTTCCGTTGGATCGGCTGATAAGCAAGAACAGCCTTTGGAGAGAAGAACTGGTGGAATGTTTTCCGATGTATTCTGCAGCGAATTGATTTAATCAATTATCAGGTACATATCTGTGAGGGCAGAAGGCGTCACCTCCACCAGTCATTATGGCTCATCAGGGCAAAGTTCCAGCGCCAGCTCATAAGGTCATATACCATAGCTATCGGAGAAGAGAAACATTAACGTCAGAATAGAAGGTTAGAGAACGTACATACGCTGATCTAAAATGAACAGTCCGTTAACATTGTAGGAGCGCGAAAACAATATTCGACGTACATGTCCGGTCAGAATAATTCGCAGATCGTCTATCGAGCAATTCTGTCGTTGCCTTGGCGCTATTGAGCACCAAAAACGGCTGACCGAGAATTTTGAGGTATACGAGATCTCCGTATGTTTCAGACCACTTTGCATAGCGAATCCACTGATGCTCGGCGCCTTCCTCCACCATTAAATCACGTACGTTCCCAATTATAGGCCAGCCTTTGGGGCCGGGTGGCAAGGGAAGTTTGACACGATTCCTCCTGGACAATAGGAATTTTAGACCAACTAGACTAAGGACGAACGCGACAATATATCCTAGAGAAAGATCCATTGGCGTTAGTGGGGTGTCAGATATTGAGGGCGTATGACTGAGCATGGACTTTATATCAACTTAACAAAAATAGTTTCAAGCCGTTCGGTTCAGAGTCAAAATCTGGATCGTGTTATGGAAAGTCTCCATTGGCAATGCATTTTGTGGAAGCATAGAACTCGAACCGATTTTGACACCAAACCATTCGGTATTGATCGCCGTTCCGAGGTCAGTGGTGTTAGATTCTTTATGGAGAAACCTTAAGGAAACAATAGATATACGCACATTGCATGCTGAGACCGATAGATTGTCTATCAGTGTCGCAGTGGGTCACGGCGGTGATGAAAATTTTGTAGCGTCTGCCTCGTGACTATTGCATACGAATATGTTTCCACAAGTTTAAATTTGACTTCTTATATCGGCCCGTGTCCTGAGTGATTGGCTTTCTTTTCCTGGTGGTAAAATTTCGTTGAGCGATCTTCACCCCACCTCTGGCCGCACTATCTTGCAATTGTCCGAGGTTCTGTCAAACGTCAGGAAAAATGTGACAAACAAGGTAAATCTGGCCCGTTTAAGTCGGTGTCTGCAACGTATCTGCATTTCCCTACACAAGTTCATTCAATGTAATAAGTAGCAAGTGATTTGGTAGGTCCTGAGGTATAACGAGCCACTCCAACCCCAAATACCACCATGCACAGAGCCTATGATTTTGATGCCTTTGTAGATGTAGATGATAAGAATCGTATTGCGTCCTCCGAATGTGAGTGATAGTTAATGTTATACAAGTGAGTGTGAGTCCATTATTCATCTATATCGACTACCTTCTTTGGCTCTAAAGGGCCTAATGGCAGATCATCGTCCGATTCGTCAAGGTCAATGTCCGCAGGGGGAGGGGCCTTCACTTCATGACGAGGAGCGGTCACGCCAGATCGAATTTTTTGCCCAGGACGAGGGCCAAGAGCGATTATTTTCCGAGCTGTCTGAGCCGCTTGCAAAGCTTCGAACTAAATAAAATAAAATAAAATAATTAGCGGAATGTGAGAGGTTGGTCCATTGTTCTTCAACCTTTTTTTGCATCTCAGAATCCCCTCCTCTTCGTTGCCCAGCTTTAGCGATCGGATCAAAACCTATCTGCTTGATAATTTCCGCTGAATATGCGTTTTTGCCCAAATGTACTTCCGGCTTAGGGAAATCATCATTACTATCTTCCAATCCCTTTCCTTTTGACCTCGATTTTTTCGACGAGCCCTCCTTAGTTTTTTCCGCACCCTTACGTTTCTTTGCCTTTCCACTCTCCTCCCCTTCCTGCGTCGCTTTTCCCATTTCTCTTGCCTTCATGACTGCACGCATACCCTCCTTATCCCGCTCTAAGAGGCCCTTTAGGGCTCGGTCGGCATCTTTCCCAGAAAGTCTCCGTTTCGCCTTGGCTTGACCCTCACGGCCAATATTTTCGGTCGCATATAGGGATCTCGAGTCCATGCTTGAACCACCAACTATGTGGCCCGACACAACGTAGGTGGAACTCCCACCTCTGGAGTCGGAATCTGGAGGCTTAAGGCCCCACTGCCTCGCTGGATCATAGGCTGGCTTTCGCTTGGGTGCTGCTGATGTAGACATCCCCGTTGTACTGAGCCGTATTCTGGGCATAAGAAAATGTGCGAAAAACTTGCGAAAGTATGACTGACCCAATGGAAAATTCGGGGCGAGCAGCTCGCCGTCTTTCGACCGCGTTCTGAATGTGCCATTCACAGACATCACTTACTCGTTTGTCGCACCAGCTACCACAAGGCTTTCCATCTTTCTTGGATACCATGCACATGCCCAGGTCGCGGGATCTACCTATCACCATGATCGATTCCGCAGACTCTGGTGTGACGGCAAGGATATTGTTGGTAGGATGAGGATTGTCATTGGAACGCTAAACAAAGTCGACTTTGAGTGGTAAGGATCTACATCATGATATTGACTCACCTGGAATGGTTTAAGAATCCTCGGGTTGAGCAGTACAATCACATCCCCTTCCTTCACTTTTGTCAAAGACTCGTAAGCACCACGGCTCCCACCTTTGTAAACCTTCTTGGGTTTACTCTGCCCCTCCACAGTCACTAGATCGAATCTGTCTGATTCAAATAGAAGCAATGAAAGGAATGCATCTCCTCTGATGACAGCCTTGCCCCCTGTAGCTGATGACGATGACCGTGAACCAAAGTCAATAAGCTTGAAGTTAACGTATTTCTTCCCGCTTGGTTTCGTGGGCTCTTCCTTTCCTTTCCCTTTCTTGTCTTTCGCATTCTCCCGCTGTTCTCCTCCGTTCTCATCTTCCACTCCAGCAGCAACAGGAGCCCTGCTAAATTTGATTGGCCCGCGTTCAGCAACCACAGCAATTGTGATCCAGTCCCCAGGAACAGGGACATCGTAGCCTTGTTTGTCGGGAAGCAGCCGAATAGCTGAGTACAGGCGCGATGGGGGTAGATAGTAGCGGCCTCGTAAGTGATCTTGGATATCTTCGTGTGGTACAGAACGGGAACTACAAGAGGTTAAGTACGGTCAAGTAGAATGGCAAAAACTCACCTGAGTCGGATCCCAGAGTTTGGCTCAAGCTGTTTGAAGTCCGGATCATCAACAGGTGGTGTATACTCAGCGGGCCCGGGCTCAAGATCTTCTATGAGTGCTAAGCGTTCGTCTCTTCGGGGTGTTGAAAGGTTGTCAAAGACGTCCTTGTTGGGTGGTGGCGTATCAGCGAAAGCAGATGATCGCACTACAGCATCTCTCCCATGTTCGTTGGTGGGTTGGTGGCTGAGCGCTGCAAGCTTGTTTAGAAAGTTCGACGGCGCTGGCTTCGTAAACTTCATTTCAGGTGGTTTCTTAGCGGTCGTCTTTAGGTCCCTGGAGGCATGTTGTGTTCTGGGTCCCATTGGTGCCGCCTTTCCATGCTCATAATTATAATTAGGTTTCCGTTTCTCTTCGTATTTTAGAATATAGACGCTGTTACCCTTAAGAAACACTCACTTGGCGAAGGCGTTGGCGGTACAAGAAGGGCTGGCTCTGGTACTTTCCGTTTGGGCGAAGTAGGCGTGATTGGCGGTGTATCGTCTGGAATATCCTTCAGCTGGGCCTGAAGTAGTGCTATCTTTTGTCTCAGAGCCAATTGTTTGAGTCTTTCCTCCTCTGTTCTGCTCGTCGAAGACTCCATGAAAATGGACGTGGCCCAACCGCGACGCGTTGTTGTTACAACTTTGTTGTTGATCAATCTCGATCAATTCCCACGACTCACTATTTTCAAAGCTTTAAACTCAGAGACGACATGGGGTCTGAGGAAGGTCAGCGGAAAACATGGAAATTCCAACTGAAAATTTATTCATGGGGAGAGTAAATTGGGTCGGGTCGGCATTCTTACACACCCTGTCAGATATGAAATTTCCATCATATTCCGGTATTAAACTCGGGAAGCCGGAGCACAATGGTTGTCTGATAAAGAGGGTTCGGGAAATGCCGCAGTGGCCAAAACCCAACAGTGACTTTTTCTGACACACCTCATCTTGGAATGCTGTGCTGCGTCGCAGTGGCCTTCACCCATAGTCCATCCATTTAACCCTCTTTCTTCCTCCCTGTAGTATATATTCCACCCATGGCTACTACACCCCTCCCTACCATAATTGTAACATTAAAAACTCGAGCTGTCGACATGGCGCAAGAATTGGGCAGTTTGACGCACTTCCTCGAAGCAGCACAAGCCCTTCGAGCTTTAAACAACGTCCCACCAAACCTATTTCAAAATAGTAGCAGAAAGGTTAGGCAGTATACTTCAATCAATAGCACTGCTCCCCTTTAATATATTACCCCTCCAGATCGTTGCCTTGATCGAGGTAGAATTCAAATATCCCATATAATTCAAGCAAAGGAACTGATTTTTTCACTTTTACTTTTTTACTGACGCAAGGTTGCCCGAAAAACGCTCGTCGTAGCGGGCGTCCCTCTGTATCTATTTGTTTCATGTTCTGCGATAATGGCTCCCTTCAAGGCCGCATACGTGGACTTGCTCCATATGCTCAAAGAGCACCGTCGAAATGTCGACGCTACACTCACTGGTAACTGATGGTCTCATTCCGTCGTTCAGCCGTCATGGTCCTGACCCGTAGTAAATAGTCCGTGTCCATAGCTTACTTACTCCACTTCGCACGGGTTTCACTATCCAACGAAAGGGCGAACCTTCGAATATCACCCTAGTATCTGGGGGAAATCCCGGAACTTGGAAGATTCCCCCAGAATCAAGAAGCCAGTTTTCAGGACCCACAAAAACTCCCGACTGTATGCCTCGTGAGTTCCCTGATGCTCGGAGTCGCCTATGTAAGCCAACCACTAACATTCATCACAGCTCCTGATGCGTTCCCGGCCCCAGCTAACATGCCTCCCCGACTTCACAAAAAGTCATTTCCCGTCCGACATCGTATCTGGGGACAAGAGGACACTCCAGCAGCCCTTCCCCGACGCCGCTCCCAAATTGCGAATACTGACCAAGAGAATATTCCAGCTATGCCCCAACCGCGTGGCTTGGCTCGCCCGATGTCACGACGCTTTGGTATTTTTTGCACAGGAAAAAGTTCTATGCATCAGCCACTACAAGACCGTGGCCGCGTTCGTACTTTACGACCAGCAAAGGAATAATAATAGCAATAACGCCGGCATAGCCCGCGAAATGTACAACCAACTGTTCTCAGGTATTGCTTTATCCTGCTTTATCATCGGTGGCGTGTATTGACAATATCATGTCTTGTCAGTGTATGAATTCCTACACCACAGCTATTTTTTCATTTGTATCTTCCGCGCCATATCCACCACATGGGGATTTTGAGAAGTTTTTATTGGAATTTGAGTTCGGAGACCCGAAATACTGTCGATGGCTATGTAAATTTGACAAATATTCATTACGCCCGGAATCAGTTAAAATAAAGCGTCGGTAACTTAAGGATGCCCTTCTAGACATGGTTTCGTATCCCTCACAAGTGCACATAAACAGAAAAAATTTGCATAGAATCACAATAGTACCTGACCATGACATTCAATCAACAAATATTCCGCCCCGGTCTTCGGGTGATTGGGATAATGTTATTCTGGCTGGTGGCGTACGAGTGCCTCCACGCATGATATGAAGTTCATCTCTCCATTCCTTTATTTTTTCTAAGAGTGTTCCCTTGTCGGGGGTCCCCATGAGAACGTTCTTCGCTCTCGAGTATTGTGATAACCTCTCCAAACGCACGGTCGACATTTTGCAATGCTCCGTGCATCAAGTAAGGATTGCCAATATAATGATCCGAGCCGGTTTGGGAGGGGGTAATTGGTGCGGCTGTAAAAAAAAAAAAAAGGAAATTAATACATGGGGGCCAAACGGCAGACCGATATACCTAATGGATCAGACTTTGGGAATACCTGGAAGGCGTGTTCGTCAAAAGATCCGTGTAAAATCCTTTTTTATTATTACTAGATACTTACTTGACCAGGATTTTCTATCGTGGGCGAAGGTGGTAAACCTGTGCCTTGGTTGGCAGTAGGGAACTTTCCGTCCGCTGGAAAAAAAAATCGTACATCGTCGTGAGGACATTGGGAAAAAGATAAAAATAGAATGTACCTTCACCCAAAGACATTTTTTTTGGCTTTCGACAAGAAGTAAATAGCCCGACCAGTGGTGGGCGTCTGAATTTCAAATGCGGGGGTTAATTTTATGGCCGACCTGCAATACCTTGGATTCTTATATGAAAGGTGTCATCGTGACGCAAAGAGTTTGTTCGTGATTGCATAGATCCCAAGATCCAAGTAAAGCCTGAAAGGTACGAATTCGAACTTTGTTTCTGAGTTGGGCGCGGTAAGTTCTTCCGGTCTAGCTGAAGAACTATTTATTACAATATACCTTTACTTTGGTTGAGCTCTTGACTTGAAGGGGTCCGGAATTACACACCACTTCAAGTTTGTATATCGTATATCAACCCCCTGAAAGACACGATGATATGTTGCGATTTTTGTAGGATTGGTGAACAGGAAAGGCATTCACACACCATTTCTACACGTTGAGTCTTAAGGTGGCAGCTCGAGTCTGCCGGAAAACTAGCAGGTCCTCTGACACGGTACACCCTTTATTTGATAAATGTATGCAGCGAGCTCCCCACGCATTTACGGCGTCTTTCACTGGGATGAACTGGTTGATAACAGAATGAACACGATGGCAGCCATGCTTTTCACAAAACAAAGTCAGTGACCAACGACTTCAAAAGCGAAGATCTCAATTTTGACTTATCTAGCGAAGAATATTATTTATGGGTTTGCCGGCAATGCTCCGCTCTCACGCACACCGATTCAAAGTGGGCTTATGTAATACTTAAGACTAACCCTAAAACTCTTATTTTGTGAGCTCGAGTCAAGTTCGAGTCAGTGTTCCTTGTGTAAAGCATCCACCATAGCTTATCGTTTCCTCTAAGGGTGTCTGTCGAATTTAATATAACGGCGTAAACCATGGCTGACGAAGAAACGCGCCAGAAACGAGACGAAGATTCAGAGGAGGAAGAAGAGGAGGAAGATGTCGAGATTATCCCGAAAGTTGAGATTGACCCATCGAAGCTGACCCCACTCTCTCCAGAGGTCATTTCAAAACAGGTGAGTTTTTATCTGGCTTGTTCCTTCCGTATATGCTTAATGTGGTTGGTAAATAGGCTACTATTAATTTAGGTGATATTTCATTCAATCCTTCGCTTGTTGTGTTCTATCTGATCTGGGGTGTGCAGGCACTATCGGACATGTCGCGCACGGAAAATCGACGGTGGTGAAGGCGATATCAGGTGTAATGACTGTGCGGTTCAAGAACGAACTTGTGCGAAATATCACGATCAAGCTCGGCTATGCCAATGCGAAGGTATGAGACCTGAGCACTTCAACACAATATGATTGCTTAATCTATTTTCAGATCTACAAATGTGAGAATGAAGCTTGCCCACGTCCTGGTTGCTATCGATCGTATCCGTCCCACAAAGAAGAGAACCCACCTTGCGAACGACCAGGATGTAATCATCGGATGAGACTGATAAGACATGTCTCTTTCGTCGATTGCCCAGGTCACGATATTCTCATGGCCACAATGTTGAACGGTGCTGCAGTCATGGACGCTGCCCTTTTACTCGTTGCAGGAAACGAAACATGTCCACAACCTCAAACATCAGAACATCTCGCCGCAGTCGAGATCATGAAGCTGGAAAACATCATCATCTTGCAAAACAAAGTAGATTTGATCAAAGAGGCCCAGGCCCTTGAACATCAAAAAAGCATCGCTGCATTCGTGAAAGGTTTGTCGGTTACATTCACCTACCGTACGGTCGATTAATAAGTCCACATAGGAACCGTTGCTGAATCATCTCCCATTGTCCCTATATCTGCTCAGCTGAAATACAACATTGATGCTGTCAATGAGTATATTGTAAAGCGGATCCCTATACCCGTTCGAGACTTCACTTCTGATCCACGACTTATCGTCATTCGTTCTTTCGACGTCAACAAACCAGGTGCAGAAGTCGACGATCTCAAAGGAGGAGTAGCAGGTGGCTCGATTTTAACTGGTGTCCTCCGCATTGGACAGGAGGTAGAAATCCGGCCAGGCATTGTGACGAAGGACAGCGCGGGCCGCACTAAGTGCAAACCCATCTTCAGCCGGATCATGTCCTTGCATGCAGAAAATAATCTGTTATCGTTTGCTGTGCCAGGCGGATTGATCGGTGTCGGTACAAGAATAGATCCAACACTTTGTAGAGCCGATCGCCTTGTTGGACAAGTGCTCGGTGCCGTCGGGAAACTGCCGAAAATCTATACTGGTATGCCATGGTTTACTATTTTATTCTATTTTTTTTTGGTCATTAATGCTATACAGAGCTTGAAATTAGTCTCTTCCTCCTCCGTCGTTTGCTTGGCGTCAAAACTGAGGATAAGAAGCAGACGAAAGTATCTAAACTTGTCAAGAATGAATTACTTCTCATCAATATTGGGTCAACATCAACCGGCGGCCGTGTCCTCAGCGTGAAAGCGGACCTGGCGAAAATTCAGCTGACCTCTCCCGCATGTACAGAAGTTGGAGAGAAAGTCGCTTTGTCACGCCGTATTGAAAAACATTGGCGCCTTGTTGGTGAGCATGCCATCATCTGCTTCGTCGCTTGCAGATATTAATTAATTCATCTAGGGTGGGGGAGCGTACAGCGAGGAACTGTCCTCGAGGTAGATTAGACCACTTGTTATCTGTATCGCAATCATATCTTGTTGTATTATTCAAGAATGTAGAACTGCCTTCCACATCTTCGGTGCGACTTCCGGAGGATCTCCAATGACAATGATATCTATTATAACTCCCCTTTCCTTCCTATTGTAATTTGGGTGAGCTCGACTTTTTTTCAAATCTCAAATTTTGACTGTTCAAGATCGGTTAATTTTTGTTGCTAGCCCAAAAGGTAAGACTCATGCCCCCTGTATGATTTGCGTGACTTGGAGCTTTACGTGCTGCATCAGCGGTATTTTCATCTGACGTTTCGAAGAAATGATGGACGTGTATGTACCCCCAATATACTGTACATGTCGCTGACTTGTCATGCAAGTCATGGTTCTGTAGGTTGGATCATGACAAGAAGCCTGAGTACATGCGCTCCTATCTCATTTCAAGAACATGCTGACCATTACCCTGACGTCATATCCATTTCACTGTTTTCGCAGGGTGACATACATATCTTGGCCCATTAATGACTTCCGTAAAACTGGCGAGTCTGCCTCCAGTTGTGCTACAGTCGAATTTCAGCTTGAATAATCTTTATGATCTAGGCCAATTACACGAATATAGCCGCCATGTGGTCTTATCTTTGGTGCCCCTAACTATTATCGAAGTCTTTGAGAAGTCAACGGACCCAATCAGACTTCCTCTTAAGATCCGGAATTCTCTGACTTTATCGAACTCATCATCTGGCATCAAGATCAACATTATTGAAAGCGGAGCCGGATTGTGGGGGTCGATACCTATTTGTTGGGATCAGTAAGTATTCTCTGAAAAACGGTCGGAGGCCGTTGTCATATCTCGCATGATCACCTGAGCTGTATTGAAACAACGGGCCGCTTAGTAGATGCAGAATTTCGGGCGTCGAAAATCCATATAATCAAACTTCCATATTTCATGTTATTGTACTTAGGTTAGTCTGTATATTTCATTTATTTATCCCCGGAACTAAACCCCTCGAATCACTGTTGGTTCTGGGACCAGATATTCCGTTGTACTTTTGTATAAGCTTGATTTCAGTACGCAAAACTATGTTGGAATCGTGCACGACCCACTATCTCTACAAGATCATCGCCAATCCAGTTATCACCGAGATAGCCGATACACGCCCGGAGATTTCGACATACGAACACTGAAGAAGTTAGTATTTTGACCGGACATCTCGGCTCCTCGCTCTTCGATCATGTAAAATTAACCTCACTCTACTGCAATGGAAACATGGACCACAAGGATGCAGGTGCAAACCATGCGTATCAATTAATCTTCGTCTTCTCATTCGTCGTGCCGCTATGCCTCGAGCCCCAGTGGTGGATGATTATCGGTAAAAATTCCAGCGGTCAACGAGAGGCCGTGCATCGTGTTGAAGGGAAGGTCTGAAGCCCCGTAAGTAAGTCAGCAGGAGTCTACAGATGTATAAATAGGTGTTCAAGCCGGGGCTGATGGCTGTCGTACAGATCGAACAATAATTTCATCTTGGCATGTTCAGCCACATGTTGTTTCAGTAACCGATCATTGTCAGCATTCAGGCCATCGTGACTTGTAGGTGAGTCTATTATTGGATTCCCCAAGGTGGTCGTCTATTCATGTGACGCGTGGATGTTACTCTTGTTTAACCCTCAACAGGGCTCGACCTCGCACTACGGTCTCTGCGGTACAAGCGTTGGAGACCCTGCATTTCTCGTGACCGTAACTCTCCCCACTCTCGTGTGGTTGGTTGTCCATCGAGGGGGGCAAATTTCGTGGATTTAGAGTTCGGTATCGGCTCAGAATATCATTTAGCTATCTGGTGATCCAACAATTGTTGCTTCTAGCGATGATGCTGCAAGACACCGTGGCGCGTCCCATTTGTATTCAACGAGATGATTACGCTAAAAAAACCTTTCTCATACACGCGGTCGTCCGATGTTTCACAGCTCATTTTGATTTTTTCGACATCTTCTTTGCCAATCGTTCCACATGCTCACTTCGCAATGCAGGCGGCAGAGCTTTCCGGTGCTCCTGGTATAGAGGTATAAAGGGCAGCATAGTTTCGCGGTTAACCTCCAAGGTCTTCAGATCTCAGCAACTGGTACTTGAATTCGCCGACTATGTTCTTTGCTTCCTTCGTCTCTCTTGCTCTTGCAACCTCGGCCCTCGCAGGTCCTTACAAACGGTTCGACGGTATCACCGTTGAACTGTCTGGGCCAGCTGCCAGCGTTGGCTCCGTCGATGACCTCAAGTTCACTGCTTCCGTCAAGAACACCGGTTCGGAAGCCGTGAAGATCCTTAAATACGGCACCATCCTCGACGAAAAATTGCCGACTAGGTCTTTCACTGTCACGAAAGATGGCGCCGCTGTCCCATTTACAGGAATCAAGGTTTGCAGGTTACCACCTTTATTCACTATAAATCTGATTAAGTGTCCCTCAGTTGTCGGTTTCGCTCAACGACCTCGACGACTCCGCGTTTACCACCATCCCTGCCGGGGAAGCCGTTACTGTGAACCATGAGGGTATGCTGCTTCCAACCTCCCTATTTGCTGCGGTTTTTTGATACAGTCGTACAGTCGCTTCTCTCTTCGACTTTGCTTCTGCTGGACCTGGAAAATTCTCGTTCGAGCCGATCACAAACTTCCAAGTTGTAGGCGCTGAAGAGAGCACTGAAAAATTCTCCAAGGTCCAGGCGACTACCGCTAAAGTTGAAGTCGAGGTCACTGGTGACGTTTCGAAACGCGAGCTTCCTCACCTCAACAAGCGCGCCGTTGACATCTGCACGACATCTACCAGGAAATCCTTCATTGATTCTAGGTTCGTAGCTAGTCTGGCACTATTAAATACGGCCGATTAATTTTTATTGTTACCCAGTTACTCCGAGGGCAAATCTCTTGCCTCTGGTGCTTCCTCCTACATTAGCAGCCATGGCGCCTCAGACACCCTCTACAGGGCATACTTTGGAGCTACCGCAACTTCCCGTGTTACCTCGATCTTCAATGCCGTCGCATCTGAAAACTCCGGCTCCAGAACGTAAGGCCTTTTAGACCTCTCGCGAAAGCCAGCTTACACATAACCGGTGCAATAGTTTGAGCTGTGTTGACAGCCTTGGTGCCTGCTCTGGTGGTGTCATTGCTTACACTGTCATCTCCACAACTAACGTAAGTCATGCAAGCTTCTTCCTGAGGTAGTTAACTCACGACTCCGACTAGATCTACTTCTGCAGCATCTTCTTCAACGAAGTCGCCTCGACTAACCTCTGCTCTGGTACCACTGTAGCATCTCGCAACGTCCGTGGCGGAACAACTTTGCACGAGGTTTGTTTTTTTGTTTTTGAAGCAATGATATGATCTTGATGATCTTGTCTTAGCTTACCCACGCAGTTGGCGGAACTGACGACATTCAGTACGGCTGTGCTGCTGACCAGGCTCTCTCCGACGCCAACTCTGTTGCCAACGCAGACAACTTCAACGTACGGCTTCGTTCCCTGCCCTTTTACGATGAAATGCTGACTCTTCGTTCACCAGTGCTTCTCCACCCAAGTTTACGCCAACACCAGGTGTTAAATGTTGGAACTTGTAGTTAGTAATTGTCATTCGTATCAGATGTAAAAGAACTTCAGAATACTACCGATCGTCTCCCTCACTCTTCCGGAAAGGTTCATTTTGCGGGCTGTTTTAAGTGTTTAGTGTGATGTGAGAATTAAATTAATCAACTTAATGATATTAAATAACGTCTATTGTGGATGAACTAAGCGAGGTTGCGAACAAAGGATGGGATGAGGTCCAATTCTTTGATGTCTATGCCCTCGAAATCACGGGTTTTTACCCTTCGGGTCTCGAGCTCCCGTTTGGCGAGCCATAGGTGTAGGAGCTGGATACAATCCTTGGCCTGGGTAGAGCAATAAGTATTATGGGCTGACTTTGAGGCGAGCTTACTTACCACAACAAATATACCAAGGCCAAGGGAATTTCTCCACCTGGGTTCACATTGTTAGACATATCGTATCGTAATAATACACAAATGCAAGCGTACCACACAGGGTCTGCCGCAGCCCAGGTCCGCGTGCCATTCCAAGTGGCATTTAGGACGAGGCGAAATGCCATTCCCAGTTGTTTTATAAAGCTGAGTTTTTCCCAGTCATGGGCACCTAGAGTCAACCCAAATGCCGGAGGGAGAAGCCCTCTGAGGGGCGGACGAACTCCCAAGATATTTCGCAATAGCTGGGACCGTTTTGAAAGGCGGAATAGGAAAGATCCCATTACGCTTGAGATCGCAGGGATGAGTAACGCACCACCAACTCGTCGACCAAAAGATGCAGAATCGATCTCTATCAGCTGTTCGGCAGCGGCGACTGGGTCTAAATCCTCTGGCGCCACATCTGCAGGTTCGTTTCCCCCTGCTGGCGCTGGTACTTGCTCTGCAGGACGTTGAGCGTCTTGAACGCGGATCCGGAGGAAAAAAGGCCCCACGTCGCCAAGTTGCAGGTTCAGGCCGTTACTTCGACGAGAGGTAAGTGGTGTGGAGCCGAGTACCCAGTGCTGTAGCTTTGCAAAAAAACGTCTATATATGGCACGGGTTATTGGGACTAGAAAAAGGCCGAAAACGAAGGGAGATGGGGGCCATGACGTCAAAGAAGGAAGAGAGTTCAACGCTAGTGTTCTAGCGTCGGATGGTCGAGTCCAGTAATCATCTAGGAGGCGTGAATGTGCTCCGATGGGTGTCGAAGGGGGCCACACAAGAAGAATTGGGATCAGGGTCGGTATTTGCTGTATAGATTGGAAACGGGAAAGTATGAGGGATAAAGTCAGGGATGGTAGGTTGAAGAATGCCGTCCAGGGCCAGTTGGCTGGATCATCAGTCAGTAATAAATCGAACATTCTGAAGTCAAAAAGTTCAGGGAGTAATAGAAATATGGCAACCTCAAGACGCACTCGTTTCCCATGAGTTGTTTGACGGCCCATGCGCCATATGCGGTGAGTAGAATATAGACACCTGCAAATGTCAAGCAGAGCCATGCACTGCGACCCAAGAGACATACCTGACCCAAATACGACCACTGCACCAACAGCACTCATAAGTGTGAAGAGCCTCCCAGCCTTCTGCAGTAGCCTATTCCCTGCTCCTATAACTCTGTAAACCACCGGGCGATCGCTCTCCAATTCGTATTGTGCCCCACATTGCGGGCATTTGAGGGCATTAGCTGCACGCGAGGAGTCTCCTTGTGACGTTTGAATCCACTTGAGGAGGCACGATTCATGAGCGACAAGGGTACATTTGCATGGATGAGTCCATTCTTTTGGTGGTCCTTGTGGCGCTGAAAGGTGACTAGTTAGGTTTAGAGTCGTAGAGCCACCTAGATAAAATTCTTACTGACCCGAGTCGAAATGTTCTTCTTCCCTACAGATGTAACAAAGCTTGACCTGTATATATATAAGAGTTAATATGGTGGGATTTTTAAGTCTAACTCATTACTCACGCGTAAGTCGTTCACAGTAGGTACTCGAGTGTTCATATTCCTTTCGATGGACTAGTTGTGAAAATAGTTGCTCTATCTTGAATTGAGTAGGTTGGAAACGAGGGTCACAGTGATGTTCGCAACAATTGTGCTTAGGGTCTAGCATGCACTACAAATGCACTCTAGTGTCATATTTACGTACGCAGTGTATCTCGTGATATCAATGCTGTACAAAGTTAGATTTTGGGACCCCTCATTGAACAAACCACAATGCTTTTCGAGGACAGCAGACAGATCGAGGAATAATAAAGGTGGAAAAACCACAAGTATATATGTATTGGCAAACCTAATACAAAGACAAATGTCGACTTTGGCGACAAACATCACATAAAGAGTACTTTTAAAGTTCAAAGAACAAAACGAAAGAGGATACGTGCAAACAACCAGAAAGCGGCTCAGTGATCGTATGGCGGCGTCTGGGCCCTGTCGACTTCTTTTTTCGTTTCTTCAACAACAGCTGGAGGGGTCCTGGCTCTATCCCTTTCGTCCTTCCGTCTTTCAGGAGACGCACTCCTTCGCTTCTCAGGGGTCCTGCTTCTCCTTCGCCTCTCTCCGCGGTCGCGATCACCCCTGTCATGTGCAGCATCCCTGTCCTTGTCGCGGTCATCCCTTTCGGAGCGGCGACGAGGGCTACGGGAGCGCTCGCGGTCACGACCAGACCGATGGGGAGGAGACGCGCGCCTGTCATAACGCCATACTGATGAAGGAGGATTTTTTGCCCACTTTGATGGAAGTTTCATAAGAAATGGAATATATGGTATTAGAATAGTTCTTACCTGAATACTTAAACGGGAACCTTCAAAGTACCGTCCATGCCTGTATAATAGGGTAAGACATACTGAAACATCTAATTCAAAGATATCTCACATTTCATAATAAGCATCCTCGGCATCACGTTGACTACGGAACTCCACAAAGGCGTAACTACGAGATGTGTTCGAGGTTTCGTTGAGCGATCGTGCTTCTCGGGGTGAAATCGATAATGATCGCAGCACTATTGACGACGAAGTTCGCGAGCGAATGGAGTGAAATTGACGAATCGGCTCGCAATTCGCGGTGAAGCAGGATAGCTTCACGTGGGGACGTTCGCCTCGTTTCGACTTCGACTGGGAAAGGGAGATACATGCAGTGACGAAAGGTTACTTACGGGTTGGAGCTTGCATGAGGGTTACGGGGAGCAGGGACGTCACAACGAACAAGAGGGCCATAGCTATACGAGAAGAGGCATGAAAAAAAGAGATTTTGAGCGCCCCGAAGATGGAAGATTGTATAAACACACACCGCTCGAATTCGTAGGCCAAGTCACGAGCACGGGTGGCAGGATGAAAACCGCTTACAAAAAGAATACGAGGCATGGTCGCCGTTTGGAGCAAGAAGGTTGAAAATCTACTTGGGGGAAAACACCCTATTTACATTTGTTTGTGGCGCTTACCCACATTTTTCACGCGGTCGACCTCGAAATGTCGAATTCACCTTTCTGACCACCTTCAGTTGAGGCGTGCAGGGAAGGCCAGGTCAGGATAACCACATATGGATATTGTCTTGCGAATGCTAACTTCTCTTAGGGCAGATGACATTCTCATATGCAGACCACCGTTCTTCATCATGTGAGAACTGTGCTATACAAACCATGGACACGCGTTTTTTCCACAACAACGCGACAGTCCCAACTATCTAGACCTTTGCGGAGCGGAAAACTGGTCAAAACTCTTTGGAAGGACACGCGCGACCCAGTGTGGGGGTTGGTAGACGCCTTACATGCTCGAAAAGATCCTCTCAAGCTCTCTGCTGCGCTCGCTAACTATAGGGCGTTGCCCGGGGAATTGGATGCATGGAAACATGTAATCTATCAGCCTGATATAACAAGTGCTGTGGCCGCCTTGCGAAAAAGTGGGTTTACAGTTGCCCCACCTGCGGAAAGTGAATTATTAGAGGTCTCGCCATCACCGCCACCATCACAACACCCACCCTCTTGGGTAGTGCTATACCTCACGGCGTTCAAAGTGCGCACGTCACAACAAGTATTGTCAACTCAGCTTGATCTCACCTACGCGCACCTGGCCACCGCGCCCCTCGAAGTCCAGGGCCCACTCCTCATCCTCACAGTTCTTAATCTAATTCGGTTTAACCTCCTCGTACCCATGCGACGTGTTATAGACACATTTCTCGCCATCCCTCTCCACAATCCTGCCCTCGAATTTAATCTTCTTTTGCAAATCATTGCCTGGAACCCGCTGCGTTCCACTGATGTTGCATCTGCTGTTGTAGCCCTTCTGAAGACCATGCAGTCTCGGCAATTGAGTTTGAATATAGCGACATACGATGTCCTGCTCAGGGATCGCTTTGTCACGCTACAGCTCACAAAGTACCTCCACCAACAAATGATCGAGGAAAACATCGTGCCCACAGCATCTCATCTTGAGGCATATCTCCGTGTATTCGCTAAGCACGGGGCCATCCATGATGCTGAGGAGTACCACAAAACTATCCATGCTCTCCCCGCAGCTACCGAGTCCCTTGTAGATATGAAAGACACGCACGCGCGTGCCGACACACTCCTACTTGCGGCACAGAAGGATCGTGCGTCAGCATTTGGGTTTCTGCGAAAACTGGTCACACCTGAAAAATTCGAGCCTGACCGTCCGCCTCACTTAGTGATTCGGCACCGCATGCGTCGGAGGACGATGGTTGACGCATTTGACTTTACGGCTGCCCTAACAGTGGCGGTACGGGACCGCTCGAAGTCTGGTGCAAGTTTGATTGCGATGTTTGAGCAGGCCCAGTCTAGACCATGCTCTATAAGATTAACGGTGGCGTCATATACTGTTCTCATCCGTGGGCTTCTTGTCCGTGAGAGTTCACGTGCAGTAGAATATTGGAAGGCCCTTGAGGCGACTGGTCTGCCAATCGACAGAGCAGCCTTGAGCGTTGGCTTGCGAGCCCTGACGTCAGGCGGATCACCACATAAAGCCTTTCAAACATTGCAGAAATATGCTGCTCCGAACGGACACATTCCAGAAGGGATTTATCAACTACGTCAACCTCTTCGTCTCATTGCTCCCGATATTAATGAATTTATGGTGGGCCTGACGCGTGTTCGACGTCCGGATGTTGTTTTTAAGCTCTGGGATCACATGGATGAGCTTTACGGCGTACGTCCAGATGTAAGGTCCCTCTCGATCCTGCTGCATGCTGCCCGCGTAGCGGGGAAAATGGACGATTCTTTTTCCGGAGCAATGGCGCATTTAGCCCTGAAAAATCCCTTCCGAACCCCACAACCTATGCCGACTTCGCCAGACTCAATCGTTTCTGGTATCAAGGAAATCTTGCATGATGAATCGGGTAATCTTAGACCATACGTATCAGGGATCTGGCACGACCAATCCCCAATGGAGGTTGCAAGGAAAATCTTCCTCCAGGCTATCTTCGGGAGCGCTCCAGCCACTCTCTTGGGTGTCACCTCCCCAGCACACGCGATTCGTGCGTCCCCCGATGCTGACGGGATGCAAGGCATGGGGTTGCCCCGGTTAGGACCCAAGAGGACGCCCTTCGTCCTACCTCCAGACCTGCTCACGCCGCGCGGGGAAACATACTATCCAAGTATCATAGTATCAAACGAAGTCTGCATGCGGTATCTGTACTTGCTTGAAGCAATGTCCCGCATCTCGGAGGTGCCTTTGCTACTGGCTTGGATGCGTGAGCTGAGGATCACACCGAAGCAAGAGCTGCTAGCGATGGCGCTGGTGTTGTGGTCGGAGATCAGCGTACAGGCACCCTTAATTGAAGCGTGGGCAGGTGGAGCGGAGCGGAACGAATATACACGGCTGGTGGAGTGGTTACAGGACTGGGTGGGTCGGAAGCAGATGCCGAGTGAGGGAATGTTAGATCGTTGGCGCCGTATTGTCGCGAGGAATCGAGAAATATGAAGAGATTAAACGTATGAGGGCCATGCTAGAATCACTCCAGCTGGAAAGCATATTATGTAGTAGAGAATTGTCAAATGGATTATTCCCCCTCGACATCACGATACCCATTCATCCACCCAACCTCTTAGTTGAACACAAAACGCCCCGAAAACCATGAGCACAGTGACGCCTTGTGACCCCGGACTTTGAGTGATAGAACAGGTGCCAAAATAACGTTGCATTCGTTAAATCTCTTCAAAGTGATAATACAACTAGTTTCAAAGTGCGGCAGTCATAAAATGATAGGGTTCAGAGCTATGCTATGGTTTCAACTACTCGGTTTTTTCTCTCCTTCTGTATCTCATCGGCGTACGCCCTGGGGTTCTCCGCCTCGAAAACCTCGTTCATCTCTTCAAGTGTGAGGCCTTTAGTCTCCACAACGAAGAAATAAATGATAATAATTTCGAAGAAATCCCAGAACACGAAAATCAAATAAACTGGCACACCAAGTTCATTTATTCGGTAGGTTCGAGAAGTGGAGGCTAATACGAACCTTTCCATCCAAGTTTCTGAAGGGCCACAGGAAGGCTGTAATGACATCATTTATAGTTGACTCCTTTGAAAACCGAGTGGCTACTCACCCAAACGTGTTGATGAGAGATGCAATTTGAGATACAATTCCAAGAAAGGAAAGGCCTTTGGCTCGTACTTCATAACTTAGAACTTCGGCGGGATAAAGCGCTTGCCTGGGTACATTTTGGGTGGGTTAGGATAATACACATAACAAGAGATTCGCGCACATGGGGGTCCAACCAAAGGAGAAAGCAACCATGACTAGGAATATAAAGCCTATGCCTGCATTTGTTCGGGCAGGATTTCCTGTTGAACTTAGCAGACCAGCAATTATGCTCAAGATAACAACAAGCATAGATGTAGCTGTGAGTAAGTTTTTCCGCCGCCCGTAACTATCAACAATAGCAGAGCCCTGGAGATGGGAGTCAGTTATCAAGTATGATTTAGAAAGTCAAAACTGCTCACAGTTAACGCTGGCAACAGAGAGGGCGGTCGTTACTTCCTCGTTATATATTTGATATGTTTGCTCACCTCCTACACTGTTAGCAGTAGATATATCAATAGCAAATTTTTAGGGAGAAGAAAGTATGACGCACTATGAAGTTACGCTGTTTATAAAATTTAGCGTCAGCACTTTTTTCTGCTCGAGGATTCCCGCATTTTTCAGAAGAACTGGTAGGAAATATGTAACAAGACCATTCCCGCTTAGCTGACCTATATAATATGAAAATTAGTGCACAAAATTCGTGATATTCTTATTTTGTTTCTCTTACCAAAAGTTCCTATTAATTGATTGTTGAGAAACTCACACCTTTAGGCGACGATCAAGATTACTTACCAATGAGAATGACCATGTAGGCTCGATACCGATCGGCACGCGTTGCAAACAGAGGCCTGAAGTCCCACCATCTCTCTGTGATGCGAAGTGAAGGCGTCAGTGTCGTTTTAAATTCGCTTTGGCCATCGAACATACTGTCAGCACCATCAACTTCAATTTTTTCTGTGATCTCTTCCATCTCAAGCTTAACTAATGGTGAGTTGTAGTCACCATTGCAACTATGCAAATTTGCAAGGATCTTGCGAGCTTGTTCTGTCTTCCCGATACTGTACAACCATCGAGGCCTGTCATAATACATTAAAACTTTCTAAAAACCCAACGAAACAACTATGACTCACGATTCGGGACAGAAGAAGATAAAGAGAACATTTACGGCTGCTGGTACGATCTGGATATGTTTAGTATCGAGTATACCGCCTAAAGATAAACCCACTTGAATATACAGAGGCAAACGCCAGGATAATTCACTTTGGAAAGTTCCTGTGGACACCATCATACCAGTCGCGGCCATTTGACCAACGTAATAACTGGAAGAGGAATTAGCCTCGTGAGAAGAGTGAAATGGTGAAACAAACAATGAGTTTAGGAATCCCATGTAAGCACCTCGCATGTGAGGAGGGCTCATTTCGGCCAAATACCCCCTTGCAGCGGTGTTAGCAAAAAATGACCCAAGTCCTGCCAGATGAACGAATTAGTGGTGATATCGGTGGTAAGAAACCCTCAACAAGCCTGTTAGGAAACGCCCTCCAAGAAACATGTTCATAGTCTTGGCGTTGGCAGTCAAGAGTGCGCCTGCTCTAAAATCACAATGTGAAAAAAAGTACCCAGAGAGAAAAAAGGGCCCTACATCAAGATTGTATTACCAAGAAACATAGAAAAGCGGCGACCAAACTTATCAGGGAGGTAGGCTATCAAATATTGGCATAGATAACAATTAATTTGAAAGGCAAAAGAGGAGGCTTACCGGCAGGTATTGAGCCACTGAGAGAGCAAACAGATCAGAAACACCTTCAGAATGAGTTTTAACATTCTATTCGCACCAAACGGCTCCTCTAAAGACATAGGCGCTCGAGTTAGCCAATGCATGGATAAAATCATACTAACATAAAACCTCACACTGTAAATATTCCAAAAATGAGGCTGTCGAATTTTAGGAGACGGACATTACGCTGAAATTAGTAAAAAATATCTCACGAAACCCCGGAGCCAACGCTGCTCGTCCCAAAATAGTTGTGGTATTGCGCCATGCCGTTGATGCCACCCATGACCTATGCAATATCCCACACTGTAGCTGGGCACTCGACATAGGCGGAAGTACCATACCGTTGCATCGAATCCACTATCCCCTGAGCAACAACTTACAATCAGAGTAATAAGATACATCTGTGAGATATCCAAGGTTCGAAACGACGTCATCGACAGTGGTGATGAACACCGCACCTGAATAGCTCGTGGACTGAACCTAGTCACCCCTGGGTCAATTTCCAAGGCCGCCTTCAGCGCGGTATGACGCTCTAGAGCTGCCCTATGTGGATCTTGTTGTCGAGGGATCTCAGCATGTTCAGATACTTGTTCTTTCTCGATGGGCGAGTGGGAGCCGCTCCTCTTATCTGCCATTTCTGGGGTGTAAGGGGGAGAGCGGAAGAACCTCTTTTATTTCCATAACATATTTATGTACTCCCCGGTGAGAAGCGAAGAAGCAGTAGGTATGAGAAAGTGACCTTTGGTGCCAACAGTGGTTGTAGGGGGCCCCGTAAGGTGGTGTTTTGGAAGTGTGCACATGGTCACCGGTCAATTCTTTGGACTTGGAGCCTGAGAGAAGAGGTACAAAAGATTAAAGCGTGGCTGTGTTCGACCTAAAGTATCCTTTGATCCGGCCCAACCGTATCTCTGCTCACCAGACACTTTCATGCATCGATGGTCTTCTTGGGATATGATGATGACTGGGAAAGCCGATGCGAAATTTATTTCCATACTCACAACAAAAGTAATCCAATAATTAACCTTGTCGTATTCTTCAAATTTCTAGAGATAGTACTATTTTTGAATGATGGGAAATGTCTCTGTGATGTCGGGCCTAGGTGGGTAGATGTTTTCTCATTGACGTAGGTTTTGTTGATCGGAGATGTATATGGTCGAACCGACATGATTACGTTGGCCCGACTCCAGAACGCGTTCGTAGGATCATGAGGTTCATCTCCACCTACTCCATAGTGGGGAGGAGTCTGACTTATTCTTCGCCAATGTGATCTAGTATGCCTAGTAGAAAGGAGAATATCCTCAGAGTCCAACCATCGGGCCTCTTGTGTATACCTTCTTGGACAACGCGAATAGTATGTAGGTAAGCATCAATGGCGTTACGTTGCTTTCACAAGAAATCTTATTTCGTTGAAAGGGGGGTGGGATTCATTTCAAGCGCGAGTCAAAGTTTTATGGGCCTTTAGTAATCAAATACGTTTAAATTATTTACTCCCACGCTAGCACCCTTTTCCCCAAATTGAAACAATCCCAAGGCCCTCTGGGTCCCCTAAACTCGTGTTTCTGAACTTTTGACCGTCGTCGGCTTGCTCAGATTGTCAGAGAATACACGACGAGGTAAATAAATGATCTCTCCGCTTTTTATCATACAAGGCACTGATTCTTAGGCAGTGATTGCATAAACGAAATATTTTGTCTGCAAGTCCATACTGAGGGTATCTCACCAAGTGTAATACCTAGCGAAATATAAAGATAATCGACCCATTTTTGGGACCGTCATCTGCACAATACACTACCTGGAGGTTTCTGCGTACATGCACAGGACCATATGACAATATCTGACGCCCTGGGTGCATGTTATGCTCGCGTGCCGCAGTCCACCATATATTTGAGCAGGACCCCCTGACGTTATTATGTGGTTGATCGAGGCGTATAACTGCAAGCGTCACCAATGTGCATCGAAGTGTCGACCGGGGTATTA
Source organism: Collybia nuda (assembly GCA_015584075.1). NCBI lineage: Eukaryota > Fungi > Basidiomycota > Agaricomycetes > Agaricales > Clitocybaceae > Collybia > Collybia nuda. Next base: position 259,352 of record MU150233.1, read on the forward strand.
TCCTCTTCCTTGAATTGTTGTAGTGACGGCGTTAGAATGCTTCACCTAATGGCGCGCGCGCTAAAACATTTTGGTGGCCCCTCCTTCCTTATAGTTATATTGCCACCCAGCCTCATACAAACAGGAATGGGTATACGTGGTCGAGGAGTCATGGAAGGGCATCAGAGTGCCGAATAGAAAGGTGGCGATGAATCACAATGAGGGCCAGCAAAACAGGTAATACGCGCCCGTTGCAACTTCATCGCATTCACGGTGGGGTGTGTTTTATGAATTTCGGCTTTCAGAGCCGGCGGGGAGGGCGGGGAGCACTTGTTGAATACCGGCGGATCACGAGCCACGTGAAGTTTCGTGAATTTCGGACAACCATCAAATTGATTTGCTTTCTATCCAAACTTCCTATTCGTACTGGAGTACGAAATGTGCGCGCCTGCAGACTAATGGCTGTTTTCCACAACACTTTGTTTGGTCTGTTTGCTTCTGCAACGTGCCCAAGTATTTGTTGTACGTTGATGGTACAACCAGTGGTACTAAACCTGTACAGCAAGTTGTACCTACATTAACTCAAATTCCCACCCCATTTACATGTTTCCTGCGTCCCTTTCCTTCGAAATACTCTGGGAGAACATCTGTCGTTTCTTCATATCCGCGTTCACTATTTATTCACATTTTTCCTCGTGGTCTGACTTATTAGACGCCTTGCTTTTGGTTATGGAATCTGCCCATCGAAAAGTTATCAGAGCATTAACAGATCATTCTGGTGAGTTCTTTTATATGTCTGACTTGAGTATTTGCTTGATGGTGGTCTATCATAGGTGAAAATGGCACAGATTCTTCAGGATCGCGCAACTCTTTTGCATCTGCACCGTCAGCTTCACAGGTACGAAGAATATAACGTTGGCTGAAGAGTTGTGTTTCCCTTTCACGTTGTTTTTGTCGGCATTATACATGTTGGATTATAGTTTGGTTGGGCAGTCACGAGAATGATATTCTGAGTTTTGAAGTCTGCCAGTTGTCCACGCGCTAACTTGGCTTCAGTTCTCAGAATCGGGCATGTTTTCAGACATAGATGAAGCCTACCTAGCGGCTTGTGAGTCTTCCTGATGTATTTCTCAATATTTTGTTAATCATTCTGATCAGTTGACGAGTCAATGTCTAAAGTTAGCTTCAATCATACCGCTCCTTATCTCCACCTAACACCAGTCATCAAATTAGAACAACCACGAATTTGAAGGTTCGGATGAAGATACTGCACCGGTCGGCCTTCCTGCACCTTCACAAATGTACTGGGATAACGTCGATGATATGGATATTCACTTTGAGGATGACTCTATTCTTCAATCAACAAAGAAGAGAAAAGCAACTGGAGATTCGCCCACACGGAGTAGGCCTGCAAAACGCAAAAACCCTACATCGTTGCATGAACCTTTCATAATTGTTGGTTTTTTTTCTCGTTTTTGTTTCGTAATGCATGAACGTCAAACAGACATATTCGTCAAAACTTCAAAGCAGTATAGGCGCAAGGCAGCTCTCTTGGGGTGTTCAATACGAACTCGCTAGATTGCTTACATCTGGTTACCTGGAGTGTGAAGCCCTCACCGACCATTTTCTTGACTTGCTTGTTGGACCAAGCTCAAAGGCTGCGCGCCTACCTGAAATTTTGTTAAAACCTGGCCAGAAACATGACAACCGAACGTTCACACGAGAATTCGCGGCCAAGGTAAACGAAGTAGCTTGCAGGCTCGTGTAACTACTAAAATTATATTACAGAGTCCGTGGGCGGAACTTGACCGAGAAGAGGAAGCGCTCAAGAAAAACCCCTACGCTGGTCTTGGCTTCGATGAGCGAGGCGAGAGGACCGACTATGGGGGAAAAGTGGACTTCTCTGGAGTGATCAAACTTGTAGACGGCCAATTGTATGTTAAGCTGTCTCCGCCAAGTTTGGGCCCTTCTTGCCGATTTAAACGACGACTTGGCTCGTCGACCTTTCTGCACCTCAAGCCCTCTCAAGAAGTTCAGAAAAAGGCCGACACCGCGCTACAAAACCTCGTTGCGGGTGCTAGGCCCTTCGTTCTGTTCGGATCTGTATTCCGGCCTTTTTACGCCAAGGACCGCAATATTTTCTTTTTGAAAACGAACGAAACATTCGATGGCTCGACGATCTCGGTGTCTCCCTCCTCGATCAATTTGTCCCTAGGGGAGTTCATTCATTGGATCAACCCTCCCGAGTTTAATGACAAACAGGTTCCTTTATTCATTTACAAGGGTGGTCGATACTGATCTTCGATGTTTAGTTGTTACCTAAATATGCTGCGCGCATCGCCTTGGGATTATCGACGTCCGTGCCCGGCATCTCCTTGAAGCCGGCTGATATCTCGATCATCCCAGATACCGGTTTGTCGTCTGGTTCTCTTCTTAAACCTACATATTTACAATTTCCTCTAGTCTCGCTAGAAGCTTCTGACCTTACGTTTGTTCAAATGCTTCAACTGTTAATCACCCTCTCACTGACGATGCCCACTACAGCGATGGCTGCGGATATGCTAATAAGCACTTGCTTATTTCGTTATATCATCTTTTCAAATGGCCTTCATTTGCTGTTGCAATCCAAATGCGGGCGGGAGGAACAAAGGTACGCCATCATGTTCCCACTCTTTTTTCTTGAATTCTCATTTCCCCCTTACTGCGTTAGGGTGTTTTGCTTCTCCACCCAACAGACACCAGTGATCGTCCCCGAATTTGGCTCCGCCCTTCACAAACAAAAATAAACTTTCCCCAACCTTCGGATCCTGCCAACCTCGTCATCGACGTCTTGCGTCCATCCTACCTGAAATCCCCCGCACGGCTCGCACCGGACACGCTCATCAATCTTGGTGAGAACGGAGTGCCGTCAAAATACTTTCTTAAGCTCTTCCGGAACAACCTCGAAGAGTTCATCAATAGTCTCACGGACTGGGACGCACCAGATTCCATGACCAGACTTTGGAATGCTATTGCGACTCATGGGGGCGTGCTATCGACAAGAAAGGCCCGGGATGTTTCAGGTGAAGCACGCGCCAAAGGCTATATTGACCGGAAGTTTGACACCGTAGAAGATGACGAGCTGGATAATGAGGATAACCCGCTCGCGACGCGTCCGATTGCATGGTGGACGGACGAGACCAGTGGCTGCCCCTCGTCCCTCTGGGAATGTGCGATGGATCTAATATCAGGAGGCATGACGCCTCATAACTGCCAATTCTTACGTGATAGGCTGCGACAGATTATTGAATCGACAATTAAAGCTCGGTGTGACGATTATCACTATCCCGTGCCTATGTCCTGCTCTGGTATCATTGTACCCGGTCAGCTAAATTTTGTGCCTTCCTCGCCTTAATTGACAGCCGAATCCCCAGATCCTTGTAACGTTTTGGAAGCTGACGAGATCCAAATAAGAAGTGCTCAAAGCGATCTACCTATGCCAGATGGGTTGACCACCAATGTCGTATTGGGAGATGTGTTGGTGAGCTTTGTGCACATCCTTTCTTCTTCCCATATTCACAGCATCACTATTTTTAGTTTACTCGCCATCCCTGCACTCTCCCCACTGGTATTCGTAAGGTGCTTTTCACACGATGATATAAAAAACATGATCACTGAGCTTTGTGATAGTTTAAAGCAGTTGATCGGCCAGAATTACGACAGTATGAGGGAGTGATCATTTGTTCAACCCGCGGTGCACGACGCCAAGTAGAAATCGTTGATGGTATGGAAAAACACACTTTAATACGTACAAGTCTCATAATACTATCGGCAGGTGACTATGATGGAGATGTAGCAGAAGTTTTTTGGGACCCAGATCTCGTGAAACACTTCAACAACGCGCCATTGACGACACATCCAAGCATCGACGATAAGTTTACGAGTAATACTGAGACAGTGTCCGAGTTCCTGAAACGCACAGCTTCATTGAGCTTGGACGCCAAGGTATTTGCTATGCATGACGTCCTTATGGATGCACTCCAGGACAACTCCCCCGTGGGGATTTACTCGGGTATCCATGACCACGCTATCTATACTCTTGGGTATGCCGATCTCCAAACAATGTATCTCGGTCGCATGTAAGCATACCGTCCACTCCATCCTGCATTTTCAATCTTAAGATTATACCACAGGAAAAACGAGGTTCTTGACCGCCGGAAGCATGGTGGCAAAGTCATCCCAGCAGTTTTCGCGAAAGATAGGGCAATGATGAAGAACTACTGCGCCCCATTGTGGAAAAATAAACCATTACTAGGCAACGAAATTCGCCCGTCGCGGTCTCATCGGCTTCCACCATTTATAATGGACCGGCTGCAGCACCGAACAAGAAAGGAGAAAGATATCAAGCTTGCCGCAGTACAAAAGCTATTCACTTCACTGCCGTCCGTCCCAGTAAATAATAGTCTCACAGAGCCCTGGTTAGCGGCTTGGAAAAAGGCCGAGGAGGAAGTGAAAGAGGAAGAAGAATCACAGGCATCCGTTGCCTCACTCCAGGCGCAAATTTTGTCAGTGACTGCAATACCCAGAGAAATACAACACTCGTTGCTGCGGAAAATTATACTACTCAATAAGGAGGGATCAGGCGCTCGCCGATTGGCGGACCTTACAGCCATCAAACAACATGTTCAGGCATTATTCGGAAGGTACCGCGAAAACGTACGAGACGATGCCAAAAAGAAAGAGATGGGCAAGTCCGACCCCATTGAGATCCGCCAGGACAAGGTCCGTATGCTATCGAAGAAATTTGTATCGATAACTCCAGCACCCGGGTCACCATACACTGAATCTGAGTTCGCCCGACTACGGGCATCGTATGCATACCTTTACGATACTCAGCAGCCGCGTCGTGGTCAATTCCCGTGGGCCATGGCGATGCGTGAGTTAACGGAGATACAATGTCGTGCTCTGGGATCCTCGAAGACAATGACTGGAGACTTCAATGAGCATATGTTCGTAAAGCTCTGGTGATAGTCGTGTCTGTAATGTATATTGAGCCCTTCATGGCCGCCAGTAGTACTTAGTGTTCGTCTAGGTCGATCAACATCCATAATGTTTTTTCTAATCGGATCGTTTGTGATCTTTCATTTCGCAGCACCAATGATGTCGAGTTCCAGGATGTTCTCTTGACGTCTTGAGGTTATGATCATCGTCACAGTAAGCGTTATACAATTCTTGGAACATGCTACATTGATAAGATTTGAAGAAATGTCAGGCCCGTCTTCCCGTGAGTTGAGCCTGCTTCTTAGCCTCAATCTCCGCGGCCTTGGCTAGAACGATCGTAGTTATGACTATCACGTTGTAAATGCGACATAATAGTCACTCACCCTCATTCTCAGCCTTCCTCTTGGCCTGTGCGGCTTCACGTTCAGCACGGATCTTCGCCAGCCGCGAAAGATCGGATTTGGCCTCCTCAGTCTTCCCTTGGACGTGAAGCTGGTAATAAAATTATTATAATTACACAGAGAACTGACTAGGATACCTCACCTTCCAGTAACGATCCTTAGCATCCTGTTTCTCTTTCTGCTCTCTATGAAATTACTCATGAATCCTGAGAACGTCGACGAAATAATTATAATTACTTTTCACGACGGGACAACTCCCTAGGTGCACCAAGATCGGAGATGTTGAGCTTCTTCTCAATGTGGTTGGTGTTAATCAAATCTGGATCCTCGTCGTCATCGGCTTGTTTCTGAGCAGCCTGTTTCTTCTTCAATTCACGTCTTTCTGCACGAGTGAGTTCTGGTTCTGGCGCGCTTCCGCCAGGCGCTGCATCTTCCTCTTCGGATTCCTCTTCAGATTCTTCCTCAGACTCCTCCTCTTCCTCAGAATCTTCGTCGTCGTTATCGTTCTTTCGGGGGCCTCTAACCCAGGGATCAGGCACTTTACGCGACCCGCGATTGTGGCAATCGTTCGACTTACCTCCGATTGTAGATTGTACCTTCGCCTACGGCAGTTCCGTCTGCATCTAGAGACATATTCTTGCTATAGATTACCGTGGTTAATCCAGGTATTCTTTTTAGTAACCCATTCCTACATACCTAAAGTTACGACCACCGCCGCGTTTCTGCTTGAATTTGCCTGTGGCGTACGGTCAGCAGACGGCTTTTCGTGCGTTGGCTGCATAAGATACTTACCAGTTCCTCGCACCATTTTCGATATAAATGAAAGATCAGTAAAACGAGATAAGGGTAAGAGGCGCGGGGCTGGTGGACAGTCCGAGTCAGATAAAGTATTTGCGGCATCGCTTTCCGAGTCCAAATCGGGGCAAGCGTCGGACTTTGAAAGCGTTCCGTTGTTTGCCCGGCCAACGAGCCTCCTTCTATTCCCTTTTCGAAAGAAATGACAACGATACCAGCCCGGCTCGCCACCGCTACTCGTGCGTCCGTCACCACCCAGGATGCTCGCCAGAGGGCCATACAATTATATCGCGAGTGGTATCGTTCGGTGCGTTGGTGGCTCTAGGATAAATTCCCCAAGATTTAACAAACCCACAACTCTCCTGCAGGCGCCCGAAATTGTCTCTCTTTATGCATTGAATGTTTCCCCTGCTCTTATTCGACACTCCATCCGGCAAAGATTCGAGAAAAACCGCTATGTCACCGACTCGCGTGCGATTGATGTGCTGCTCTTGAAGAGTAGGCAGGAATACCAGGAAACGATGAATTGTTGGAAGCAGACGGATCACATTTTGGGAATACTACTCCAACCCCAGAGTCGACCACAGAGAACATTTTTGCAAAGGTTCTATGAAGGTGTGCCCTTTTCTTGTGTCTGATGGGATTCCCCACTAAATGACTTTTCAGGGAGGGACGAGAATGCTGTCATCCCAGCTGCCTCTGGTATATGACCTCAATAGATAATAGAAACTTTATTGGCCAACCTAGGTCGTACTTTTGTGCGCAGCCTCGCCAGATGATGTCTAGCCAACTCAGGTGTTAACAGTTCGAATCCACTTCTATGCTGGGTTGAATAGAGACCCCGGTCCTCACCCGCTATCTCATGCATGTTTCATTCCTGGTATGAAATGTTGGGAGATTTGAGGGAATGAAAAGGGGGCCCTGTCAATTGTTTGAGTGGCTAACGGCTGAATGAACTCGTCACGACGGCGCTTTCACCATGAGGTTTACGATTTGATTTAACTGGTGGTTTATGGAGGGTTTTGCTCTTCATTATAACCATGTCTTCAGGAACCACGATTGGCCCACGACGGTACCTATTCGAGCTATCCTCTTGCTGTTATCGGCCGTTTTTCTTTACACTGGAACGAAAGACTAGTCGGATTATAAGAATATCCCCTCATACATTACATCAAAGAGTTACAGGCTATACACTGATATCCCAAATATGTTGGGCTCAGCCTATATACTTGCGTATTTTTATGCGTACTTAGTATGTACAGAGCCGCCAATTATGGAGGTGAACAGGCAAACATCTGTAAATAGCCCCCGATTACCTTCGTCTCCCCGCCAAGCCATGTCGGCCTTTCTACTTCTGGACATATCATTCTCTATTATTTGCGTCGGCATTTCAGCCATCCTCTACTCGAAACGGAGCTCACAGAAAGATAACATTTGCCCTCAGGGTTATATTCTAGAGAACCAGGTCACCCATGCCAGGCTTTTGCCTTTGGAATCATCTCATGCCTTCACATACCCGACGGTATCGTTATTGTTATCTTTAGATGCCTTAGAGGCGCACTCCCTAGACATATATAGAGGTTGGGCATTTGGATATGGAGGATTATGGGGAAGGCTACTGGGGCTCCGCTCTGATCCGTACCTTACCGCCCAACGGCCTGGTGGACACCAAACCATCCGAGGAAAACTGGAGGCCCTACTGTCGGAGCGCAGATTTTTAGACGGAGGAAATATTCTACAGGATGCATGGATGATGACTATGCCGAGCTTTATGGGGTTTGAGGGGATAAACCCGCTGACTGTCTATTTTTGCTACAAATCGGGCCAGCTTTGGCTCGTTGTGTTGGAGGTAAGATTTAGTCTGTGAGCTATCTCATAAAACCACTCATATGTATAGATCCATAACACATTTGGTGAAACCCATGTTCATGTTCTTGAAATCGGCACAAATGAAGACGAAAATCCACCCAGAGGGTAGGTTTATCAGGCAACGATGGCAATAAATAATGCTCATAACTATTTCCAACAAGTTATGACCACCAATGGACATTCCTGCGCGAATTCCACGTCTCACCCTTTAATGACCGGTCAGGATACTACGTTATATCGATCAAGAGCCCCACCCACGCACCCATGAAGAGCGCCGAATACGACCTCACACCGCCGAGGCCTACTGTTCGCATCCATCTCCGAGCACCCTTACTCTCAGACGCAACTATTCCGGGGGATCTCAAGTTGACAGCGCTTCTCAGACCTACTGTTGCACGACCTCTGGGAGCAACTTCATTATTCCTCGTTATTATTCGCATTCCTTTCGCACTCCTATTGTCTTTCCCCCGCATCCTTGCCGAGGCTTGGAAATTACACTACAGAAAACGCCTGGACGTCTATATTCGCCCGGAACCGTTCCCCGTTGTCCAAAATTGGGCTGCCGAGGCGAATATTTCCTCAGGAGGACCTCGATTGGGCGGGGGCGTTAAATGGATAAGTGAGGGCTTATTGGAGGGGTACGCCCGCAGGTCCCTTGAAAGATTTCTGGACCGACGGGTGAACGAAACAGGTGTTACTGTTACTCTTGTGGCTGCTGATTCCGCCATTGGGTCCAATATCTTTACGCCTGTTTCGCATGACAGAACACTACATCTCAAAGTTTGGTACCTTTCTCCCCGGTTCTTCACCATTATGTTTCTTTGTCCTTCTGCGGCGCACGCACTCCTCCTGGGGAGTGACTCTGAGGGCCTTTTCTTTACTTCGGATCGCGAGCTCTTCCTTTCGACTTTTTCTGCAAAAACAACTTTCCCGAGCCGATTGGGATTTCGTCAACGCTTTCGCACCTTGCCTATTCCTGATGCGATAACACTTGCCATACCTACACGCCACATATTCGACGATAATCCACATGGTTCGATTGCTGTATCGGGTGCTACTATCTGGATACATTTTGCCCTTGAGCTGCTGGAAGCCTACGTGTTCAGAATAGCGCGGGCTAGAACTGTACAGGGTCAAGAACCCTGGAAACAGTGGGAGAGGGCAGGGGCAAAATTTCGAGAGAATTAATGAAACATAGAAGGGCGTCCGAAGGACCGAGCCTGAAAACCTCCACATTCATATTCGTGGTTCCGTATTTCGATGGAACGAATATTGCACCGATTCGAATAATATTACCTATCAAAACGATTTGATGTTGTATCGGGAGATTGTAACTAGTAGATGTATTAAATTTGTACCGATTGTCTATGTTCAGAGGGTTTGAGCGGCTCGGAGGGCTTGAAGGTTCGGAAAAGCAACGCGGATCAAACTAAAGGCTGCACGTGATCGTTCACTTTGATCGTGCCTTGCGCATGTCCACCGCGCCTGGCCGAAACCCAACGTTCTACTGCGAACGACGTAGTATCCAACGGTGGACTCCAATGGACCCAACAGCGGCTGCAACGCCTGACAAACCTATAACTCTGATTCCGGTCAAAGAAAGCCGTGCACAACGTCTCCAGCGACAGCAGGCGAGGTTTCGTGATCGTGGAGGGTTAATTTCGAGGTGTCTTCAAAGGCTCTGCGAGCTAATATTTCATTTGCAGTATATTCGTCCCCTCAAATCGGAATACATTGATTGATATTCTACTGGGCCGCAAGGCACAATCTCCACTGAAGAGACGAAGCAGGAGCTTATCATGTTCCCCTACGAAGAATCAAGTGAAAGAATTCCCGGTTGGAGGACAGCAAACAGCGGCCACTGCGTTGTCTAGCAGGAGAACCTCACCACGAAAAAAGCCATCCACGAAGCAGGTAGATGAGCGGGAGATTTCTGAACCTATCGCAGGTGTGTGGCATTTCAGGTATGCTAGTGTATGGGGCTCGCTCGTCTGATGGTGGAGAAAAATTTCAGGGCCCTCGAAGTTGGCACCCTCTGACAAACAAATAAAACCTGCGAAGAAAGCGCGAAAGGTGAAAGCTAAAACTGGTAATGCACGTCGCTACGTCATATCTGTGGGGATCGCTGAGATTGCTGTCCAGATGAGCCTCCTACTGCACCCAAACGCCGTGGAAGACTGCCAAAGGCAAAGCTTGATGAGGAAGCTTTACCATCTAGGCCACATTCGAACGTGATTAATGAGGAACTTGAACCCAATCCAAAGCCTAAAGGCCGGAAACGCGCGACCACAACGACCACTAAATCTTCAGGCAAGAAGGGACGACCGCGGAAAAAGATAGAGCAAGAAATTTCCGCAATGGAAGACGAAGATGGAGCTGATGAAGCTGCTGTCGATCGTTTGTTAACTTCCACATCACCTGGCAAGTGCTCTATAATTCCTTCAAGTGTGGCCGACCTCACTCATAATGTCCCCAGCCAAACTGAAAGCGAAAGAGAAGAAAGTCCCTCTGTTGAGACCTATCCCCGATGCAGACATAAAACCAGCCGAACACCTTGCTAGGCGGGTGCGCCCAAGGCGGGAAAAGGGCACTTATCTCGAGCTCTCGGATGATGAAGTAATTCCAACCGCAAAGATCTTGCCTTCAAACAAAGTGGAAATCGATCCTCCCTTAGTCAGAAAGCCACCTGACAAAAAAGAAAAGGAACGCCAACAGCTCGCATCTATCGAGAAGGAAGATAATGTACAGTCATCAGAGGCTGAGGAACTGGAAATACGCCTTTCATCCAAGAAACGTGCCCAAACTGGAATTGATGATACAACTGATACCATTGATAAAGATGCCGATAGTAGACCGAGGAAGCGCACTCGGGCCGAGCCCCAATCGGGGACAGAATCCTCCGATCTTAGTGCGAAGAAATGTCGAACAAAAAAACTACTGGCGGATAATAAAACACGAAAGGAGGCAGCTTTTCGCGAACATAATGCTACAGATGGCGATGCTTCCGGATCTGTTAAGGTGGTTCGGGCTCAAACCAAACCCAAACGTACCAAAAACACTGAACCCGGCACGAAAAAGTCACGCAGCAAGAATCCGAAAACCGAAATAGATCAACAAGTTCCCAATATGCCCTCAGAGATAGTAGAACCTCACGTATCAGACAAAATATCACAAGCGAAGAAACGGCCACTTGAAACAGTTTTGGGAGATTCAAAAAAGCCACCGACGAAACGGAAAAAAGTCAGCGCCAGAGAAGAGCCTCAAGGTATCGTGACAACTCAACAACACAATCCCATAGTATCCCTCAGCGAAGAGGGTGGTAAGGGTACCACGGTGTGAGTTTCCATAACATCTTCGGTTTTATTTTTCGTTCACGAACAACATACTTACAGCGTAAGGACTTCTAGGAAACTAAAAGAAAATGCCGGCCAGACCAAATTCCCGAAATCCGCTCCAAAGCAAGCCAAGCTTTCGGCCAAGGTACGCGCTGCCCTCGTCTCGATGATCCCCACTAACCGAGCCCAAGTCTGCGTTGATTGTTGTACCCAGGCGGCCACCCAAAAGTGTCCTTGAGCGAATTAAGGAACCACGACCTCAGATTGAGGATGATGATCCTGACCCTATTGATTTTCTTTCTTGACCTTGAACAGCTGCCCATTTCTTGGTCTCGTGCCCTACATCCTAATACTAAGCTATTCCTTCACACATTGTACTCTATCATCAACCTGTATTTTATGCATAACTTACCAGCAGCCTGCCCTGGTTATATTTACAGTCACAGGTTTGCAAATATCTAGTGCATGTACAAAATCGTTGGTTTCTAGGAAGCCCTTCTAGGGTACTCCCCCACTGAACATATCACACTCCATGGGCGGGACAGGACAGTCACTATGCCGCGTGTATTAGGTATGAGCACAAGACGAGATTAGTTCTTATTAACACAGAAATAAACTTTGACTTACGTTATATCTATGCGATTTGGGGAGTAGTCTTGCCAAAACCTTTACTATTCAGAGACTTATAAATATACAAAAGGTCCCCGGTACCTCCAGAGTCCCCAATCAGGAATAACGGGGCACATCAAGCCCTACACTTGACAGGGATCTAGTCAAACCAAGTTTACTCAAAGGCCGTGGGGGATTTCGCTAGCTTGTTATAAAACACTTCTCCTCTTTGCCGTACGTTGACAATGGGGCGATATAATACAGTGGTGCCACCCACTGTATTTTGCCAGTCATCCCCAGCAAGGTGAACCGGTTCAGAATCTGTTGAGAGGTATTATTTATATAAACCAACAATTGTTAGAACAGACTGAAACGTACCTGCTGGGATATTATCTGGAGAAGCTAGCGCGGAGTGCCCTAGGGCCAGCCGCCCAACAGCCGTGTGGTCGAGAAAGTCGCGAATGTAAGATACCTTGAGCGACCCAAAGAGAAGAAGATAGATAGATACCACCAACGATGGCACCCAGATTACGAGAAGTACCAACAATGGTATACCATATCTAAGGTCGTATGTCACTGAAGGCTCAAGATTTTGAACAACAAGGGTGGAATGAGTCTCCATGCCGACTAAATTGTTAGCAAAAATGTCGGTCCAGATTAAATTATGAATTTGTGCATGTCCAAGTTCCGGGTCCTTGGCGAGAAGAGATTGCCATTTATTCAGAAGAGCATAGTTGTTCTTGCCGTCATAATTCAAATCACTAACAGTCTCGTATACTTTCGACCACGCAATTGCAGGGATGGTGGATGGTTGTCCGGAAACTGTGATACCCCATATGTCTGCGCTCCCAGCAGGCACATAGAGAGAAGGGCTGCGAACTGTCCACAGCGAAGAATCTGACTCGTATTTGTCCGCAACGTGCCCCCAGAACAGATCAACGTCTCCGATTTTCAGACTGGTTTTCTCAACTGCCCACAATACGGACTTATTACTCGCTACTCGTGCGATCTGGAGGTCGCTGAACTCCTTTGAAGTGTTAGTGGAGAAATTTACCGTTTGAATACTTGCGCGAGTCGCACTCGCACAAACATGGAGAGTCTGGGACCATGTTGAATTGAGTGATGGAATTCTCTCATCTCCGCCATCCACTCGTAGAGGAGGCCCCGCAAACATCCCACACTGAACACCGACGTTGGATATATTGGCTGTATCAAGACCTCCGAACCCACGGCAAGATGTATCCAGAGACACCATCGTGGCGTTCGATAGGAATCTCAAGCTCATGGTATCCATGTTCCCTACCCGGAAAAGTGTGTTGGTAGTGTTCAAAGGATATGATTTTCCAATGTAACTCTCGTTCTGAGTCATATTATTGAACGTTATCATGGTGAGGAAGTTGCTGAGAACAGCTCCTCTATAAGCGTGCTCGTGGAGGTTTATATTTTGCCCATCCAATGACATCGTCGGATACTCTGTTGTAAGATGGGCAAACCCTCCAACATCGGAGAGGTTAAATTCATCAACCCTGTTTGGGTCGGTAAGGATATAGTCGACAGTTAAGTTGGTATTAACACAGGTGGTGACAGGTTCCAGCCAAAAAATATCCTGAGACCATGATGCACCATCCGGTGACAAGGGGATGGTATGATTCAGGAGTCCGACGCCAGGAGAATCACTCATATCAATTATCACCCCCGTACCAGCGAAAATTCCATCACGAAGAACCATAGACTGCACGACACCTATCTGAGGCCCAGTTACTGAGAAATTATACCCCGCCCTGCTGGTAAAGTATCGCCGAAATTGAATATTGAATGGGCCATGAGGGGTACTGGAAAATATTTCGAAGATGGAAGGGGGTATTTCTGTACTGTTTATGGCTTCAGGAGTTTTTCCGGGACAGAGGGCCTGATCAGACCCTCCACAAAGGCGGCTGTATTCAAAGTCCTGACGAGGTGAGGTTGCAAGACCGAGGGGGGAGTTGTCTTCTATAAAGAATGCGTCCACAGTACGGGAATTGGAACGAACTGCGGGGCCTTGCTCGAGGCCCAGGGGAGTGACGATACCACATGCGGCAATGAGAAGGGCAGTGATGAAAGATAATATGGAGAAGAAGTTGATGTGAGCGCTGATGTGGGAGGGAGAGCGACGAAGGATGATGGACCAAAGAGAGGCATGGACTTGCCTCGCGGCCAGACTCCAACTGTTGGCAGAGTTGAGGGGTGGGAGGAAGTAGAGAAGAAGGGCCACCAGTGTGAGACTAAGTGAATACTGGAGGAAGGTAATGGTAGCATTGATAGCAGTGGCGGCCTGGGCTACAGTAATATTTGCAATGCTAAGAGCCATTGAAGAGAGGGAAGAGAGAGTATAGGGAGAAGGAACAAGATAATGGTTAATTCGTTTTCAGAATTTGGGTGGTTGATCATAATCGATGGCGTTAATCTCTCGGACTTGCATGCTGATAGCGACAGGAATCTACAATGGGATCCGTCTACACATACCATTGATGGTGGCTCAAGACGTGAGGGTCACAGGGTTTATGACCGCCCACGATTCTCGGAGGTTTCCTAAAAACGGCATCTCCAAGACCGTACTCTGTGTATATTCTGTGATAATGTATCCTGTATCAAGAATTTCCAGAATTCCAGTTCTGTATTACATTTTCAGTACGTCCATTCGGGACAAATGTTTTAAATTGACTGCCCTATGGCGATGAACATATTTCGCACCTCATATGTGTACCACCCCCACAATTTTTCAGCATTTTAACCTACCGAAAGAACAGTCCAAGGCATAGGCATACAGAAAATAGCAGCAACAAAGACCGGCCTACACATTATCCCCCTTTCAACTGGTGAGCGGGCCGGGGGTAAACAACCTCCAAAAACCTTCCAGCATCCCCAAGATTCACCGAGAGCTGACAGTAACAAGTCAGCTTGTTTTGAATGGTCTCATTGGTAATGAGAGAAAGCCAAAAAAAAAATAGATGACCTTGCCAAGCAAGCCCAACTTGCACCCCCAAATGCTAGCCATCTTGGTGGACTGTGAATTGGTAGTACTTGTCAAAAGGCTTTTTCCGTACCCCCACTATACTTGTGTCCTTTACATGAATAAATCAGGGTGAACGAAGCATCGAGCAGTAAATTCACCAAAGCCCCAACATCCCTGGTGCAAATCTACTTATTAAATATGCGTTGTGAATATTCGCCCATTCATCAAATCGGAAGGTAAATCAGGGTGTTGCGGGGCCTCTCTGAACCGTGTGACTCAGAGGCAAGGCACTGTGGCGATCATGCACTTAGGGATGATGGGCTGGTGGCGCTAGTTGATGAAACACTGGCAGAATGGATAATGGGAATCATGAATAACGAACGTGTGTTATGCCTTGAGAAGTGGTAAGAGGCCTGGGTACTGAGCTTATGCTAATCGCGGCCCATCCGTTGCAGTGCCCTTCTGACAACCAAATTTCCAGAAATCTATTAAAGGGTTAGCGCTTGCAGGTAATTGGTGACGACGCATTTCCCTCAATTCAAGGATAGCACAGCCCCGCCCGGGAACAGCCGGCCCCAAGATTTCGAAATGGACTGGCAGCCTTGCATTTTTTTCGTGGCCAGATAAACCTGTGGCATGACCACTACTCGATGATATGCGTTAATGCGGCGATCTCTTTGTTCCCCTGTCAATCTGCAGCGAGTTTGGCATATACCCGCCTTTTTGCCTTAGTCCCGATACGATTATTCAGTGCCACGCCTTTGTAGGCGCTCAACCACGAGGTTTGACATGCATGAAGAATCGGCCCCGCAAACCCCACGGCAAGACAGCTGTTCCATCACAAGCCATCGTAGCGAAAGTTCGGATTAGAGACTGACCTTGTTGAGACTTGCCACCCAATGCCTGATGTAATCTGAATGTCTTCCTCCATTAGGTAAACCTATGGGGAGCGAAACCCTATGGGGACGACTAATGTAAGTAGGGCACATGATATATATATGTATCACCTATAACTGATTCTAATACACTAAGGAAGACAGGTCCGTATAACCGGAGGACCACCAGCAACAATTTTTTTGACAATGTTGTACACTCCGATTTACTCGCCGGAGCAAGAAAGAAAAGGATTTAGAATCGGCATAACAACTATACTCACCTCACGAGTAAACTAGAGCAAATGAAACTGCTTCGGAGGGGAACGGTGAGTGTTGTTCAAGTCCTCGCACTTTAAACGGAAGGTATTTACACTCTTTCTTTTACTTATGAGACATGTCATTCACGTAGCGATTTGGTAAGGCCCTTCAAGCCTCAAAAGGTGCGCGAGCACGCACAGCGAAATAGCCTCTATTACATGATCATGTGTGCAACATTGTTTCCCTTATTAATCAATACCCCAAAGCTAATCTAAACATACCATGGGAAATAGGTAATTTCCGAAAGAGAATTTCCAAGTAAGCCCTCATCGTAGATTCATCTTGCGAAGGTATCCATCTTCCCGATTTTGCCGGTCCTTGCTTTATTTTAGAAAGTCGATGTGTGATGTGATTCTTTCGAAGAATTCCTAGCCCAAGTATTAGGTTCCATACCATTTTTTTCAAGTCGTCAAGGTCTTACCGCCCCGCATCAACCCAATAATTGCCGGCGACAACACCGCCAACTTCCATCCGATATAGTTCTTACATTAGCTGTTTTTCACACGTTGACTCCAAACACTCTACTTATAGCTGGATCATCAACCAGTCGTAGCAGCCGAAGACCACTACCCCAGGATAATTTCTAAGTACCTCCACTCCAACTTGTACCATGTTGGAAATTTCTTCTATTGGTCTCTTATTGGGCGGATTGACTCTCGTTTTAATCCGGATATTCCGAAACAGGGTAAAAGTTAGGCTGCCCCCTGGCCCCAAAGGTTTGCCAATGATAGGCAATTTCTTCGAGGTGAGTTGTCTGACATTCTAACTGCAAATCTCATCAAAATACAGATACCTTCAGAACATTATTGGCTCAAGTTTGATGAATGGGTTCAGAAATTCGGTATACACACTTATTAACAGTTTATTGCTTTTATTCAAGATGTCATAGGGCCAATCTGCTCTTTCACTACATTCGGGAAAACTGTAATTATCGTAGGATCTCCCAAGGTGGCTGCGGACCTCCTTGGTAATTAGTAGAAATTTCTCAACCACGCGAAATTATACTCATCCCGACATCAGATAGGCGTTCGGCAATATACTCTGGTCGACCAAGGTACGTCACCAGTTTATCACTCGACCCGACTTTTCACATTGTCGAGTTTAGGTGGGTTTTCGCCTCCGAAATACTGGCGAGGAATATGCACGTCGGTACGATCAATGCTGGAGAAAAGTTCGTGGAAAGTATCTGGACTTTTTTTTTTTTCAATGTTAAAAAGAAAATTAGGCATCGTAGGTTCCGCAGAGCAATCCATGCTGGCCTACATCCCAAAGCCATCGCATCTTATCACTCGATAGAGGAAAGAGAGGCTCGTGCCTTTTTGCGTGACGTTTCTCGGCGTCCCGAAGACTTCAGAAATTCTATAAAGCGGTAACCCATCACATTATCATACATTGAACCATTCGTAGAATGCTAAATAAAAAAATTCTGGCAGATATACTGCTGCTGTGATATTGGGAACGATGTATGGGCACCAAGTTACAACATTTGACAGAGACCGCTTTGCCAAACGTGTTTTCAAGTCCGCGTCTAGATTTGCAGGCTCCCTAGCCCCGGGTGCATTCATGGTTGACATACTTCCATTATTACGATATTTTCCAGCTTGGGTCCCAGGCACCAGTTGGCAAAGGAAAGCCAAAGAATGGGCGAAAGACGACCAGAACTTATACATTGAACTAAGAGAAGCGGCTAGGGTACGTTACTGATATATAATAAATTCTCAATCGTTTACGCGAATTATTATCATTACAGGTAAACCATCTTACGCAGCCATCATTTATTTCAGAAGGTTTAAACGAGTCTGAATATGGGGTTTCCGAGGAAGAACTAGCCTACATTGGGGGAACAATCTCACAGACACCAGACACGGTAAGCGTATATCCATCTCTCCAGTCTATATCCAATTACTTGCTAAAGTCCCTTCATAAGCTCATGGCAGTAACTTCTGGGTTTATGCTAGCAATGACAAAATGGCCGGAAATCCAGCAGAGAGCCCAGGCTGAGATTGACGCTGTTGTGGGACGAGAGCGTTTTCCAACATTTTCCGACCGTGAACGTCTTCCATATACAGTCGCGCTTGTGAAAGAAGTCTGTAGGTGGCGACCTGTTGCCCCTTTAAGTGAGGGCTGTCTATCTAAAGAAAAAGTGTTGATCTGACAATCTGGTCGCTTTGAGGCGTCCCTCATGCGTCTACACAGGTGCGCCTGCCGGTAAATAGATGTTAAGAACACCGAGCTTACTCCTAATACAGGACGATGAATATATGGGGTACTTTATACCGAAGGGAACCACTATCATTAGCTCCATCTGGTGGGTGTACCAACCGTAACTTGAGGTCATACTCTTCATTTCTGATACTTGGCTATCAGGTCGATTCATCGTGATAAAGGTGTATATGCGGAACCGGAAGCTTTCAATCCCGATCGTTTTCTCGATGAAAATGGCCGAGAACAAAACACAGAAGAAAGCCGAGTACTCGGACACCATCTTTACGGTTTTGGGCGTCGGTCAGACAAGCTACCTATCCATCTCCGCCCCATCTAATTTCATTATTTTATAAGACTGTGCCCCGGGGCCACGATGGCTGATCATGCGATCTGGGTGTTTGTCGCTCATGCCTTATGGGGGCTAAAAGTTCAACCTTTTTGTGACGAAAAAGGGCAAGAGATATATCCTACTGTTGATCCGTTGAGCTTTACTTCCGGTGGGGAAGCCTCGTAAGGTGATTACTTTCAGGGTTAACATCATCCTGACCTCGTACTAGGCATCCCCGTCCTTTCAAATGTCGTATCGAACTTCGAGAAGGGGTTAGGGAAATATTGGACGATATCTATGAACATGAACCTGATGTGCTAAGCGATTGAAATTGGCTGAGATTACGTTGGCCTCTCCAGAATACAATTTAGAGTCTTTGTCGAGTTATGACGTTCAATATATATATTGGTTGGTTTATTCTGGACGCGCATATAACATAGAATAAAACCAATAAACAAGTTGACATTCCAAACATGACGTACTAGTTTATCTCATCTGCCCGTGTACTTTCCAAAACGGCCATAGCATCCCCCGATCGAGCCGTGATTTTACACTTGAATGGGACAGGTCTCCTACAAAAAAAATTTTGAGGACCCCGCTTATGATACAAGGAAATGAAACATACACAACCAGCCCTTCATCAACGCAATCTGTCTTTGAGGGAATAATGAAGTTACCTTGGCCATCAGTGGCTTGTTCTATGTTCAATGCCCACAAGATGTAGGCTATATCAATAAACAGAGACTGGTTTGCCATGTTCATCCCCAAGCAAATTCTACTAGCGGGGGTAAGTAAAGAGCTGAAAGTAAGCATTCGGCGTACCGCTTTCCAAAACCATATGTGACATGGCCCATTGACAGTGTATCGGGGGGTGTTTGGTCAATTTGACCCGAAGAGTCTAAGAATCGATCGGGGCGAAATTCGTCATAGTCTGGGAATAAAATCGGGTCTCTGCAGTTGTGAGGTGAGAATAAAACCATGTGTACTACTGTTGCCTACCTGTTCATGGCCCTTTGTCGAAATTAATTTTAGGTTTGAGAAAATTACATACAAAGAAAAGCGAGATCTTACCAAGTGTTATATATAACTAGTGCACCTTCAAAATTATGAGGACAAGCCTTTGAGTGAGGACGTGGCACAGACCCTTTGGAATATAATATCCTTCATACCAGTCGCTCTGATTAAGGTTAGTTGAGTGTAGACTCTAATGATATTGACTTGTACTTCAACTGTGCGCCTGGGGAGACCTGGCAATGATAATGAGACATATGCCAACAATTACTAGTATTCATAGAAACTCTTACCCAAAGGGCCAACGGGCCTCCATCGAAGAACCTCTTTTACCATCGCACGGATGTAGGGTAAACTGTCATGATCACCGAAGTTTGGGGGTCGGTCACAACCAACCACTCGATCAATCTCTGATTGTGCCCTTCGCATAACATCAGGGTATGAGACCATTGCCAACATGAAAACAGATAGCGCAGCAGCAGTCTTAAGAAATTAAGCGTCTGTGACATTCAAATTAAATGATGGTACACACTGTTTCTGCACCTGCGCCGCTATATACGCGTATATATTGAGGTGTGACAAATAGGATAATCAGAAATTATAAACTCACAACATTGTGCCTGCGAGCCAAGAAGACTCATCATTGGTGAGATTGAACTTTGTCTGGTTATCCAAAAGCAAAGAAGAAAAACAGGGGTTGCAGTTGCCAGTATCCTGATCGAGTAGGATATTGTTCGCTTTTTTTGTACCAGTCACGAGTCTATAAATACATACCTTCTCTTTTTTTACATCAGCGAGAAAACCTCTGAACATCTCCGTATCCTTTCTATACCAGCCTAGGCCCTCACGCTTCCATTTAGCCACCCAAGATGGAAACCATTTCATGACAGGAAAGATTTCGACCAGATAGGCGCCAGGGAGAGCTGCGCGCACTAAACGATGCATAAGGCCATTGATTCTTTCGACAAGAGGGTCGTCCTCAGGTTCAATGGGTTTCCATCCATATATTGAGGAGAGAATGACCGACGCCGATGATCTAGAATTACCTCGGTCTGTGAATAACAACACCAACGTAGTTACTTGAGATCTACCTTTTAAGATGGGTATCCCAGTTGTCAGGATCGCGAAGTAAGTGAAATATAAGGCGGGTGGCTTCCTTCTCCTGGATATATTTGAACTTCTCAGAAGCTCGAACACTTAGTCCCTCGTGTGACGCTTTGCGCATCCGACGCCAACTGGGGGTAAAATAAATGTTGATTGAAGTTTGAAACCGGGAATTAAACTCACGGGTCGGCATAGGGCATGAACGCGATGAGCATTCCCCCTGTTAGTATTTCGCCTGCCATGATAAACCGAGGTCTATCACTGTAAATATGGGAACGACGATCTGAATAACTAAATCAAAAACAGTGCTAGCATAAGTACCACCACCCGTACTTAGCAAGTCAGCAGCCACTTTATGAGTATTCAGCACGACTACCGGCTGCCCTGCCAGATTTAAAGAGAATATAGGGCCTACAATTTACGTTGGTCAGGTGTCCGGCAGGTGCAGACCAAAAAGAATTGGTGTACCATATTGAATCTTCCACTCGGTAAATTTATACCACTGAAACTTGGGCAGTTGGAAAATGTTACCAAGGATACACTTCACGAGCTGCTCAAATGTGCGAGGATGGCTAGTTGCTTTGATGGCTCGAAACACAATATCATGACACAGCTCTGCTCTGTCTTCGGGATGTAGAGGCTGAAGAATAATGAGAATTTAGACTCTATATGGATTATAAAAATGCTAACCCCCAAGCCTGTGGCCGCTTGTTTAAAGCCTGGAATACGCTCAACCATTCCGCCACTATCAACATAGTCATCCGCAAGAAAGAAGATGCCAGCAATACGGCCACCCCAGACCATTCTATCAAAATTAGCAGCTGGGGCGCCTGGAGAAAACATTAATATTATTACTGAATTTTTTTTTGGCACTGACACCAAGTGCTGAACCCAGCGAGCTTCATCACAGGAATACGGTCCTTTTTTTGTTCACTCCGAAATGGCCAATATTTCATGATCCACTCGTCATGAAGTTTGTAGATTTCTATAGATTTTATATGAGCCATCATGTCGCTACAATTTCAGAGAGTTATGAACGTCAGACCTTTCCATCTAGGGTGGTTCCTTGATGGTGGATAAGGTTGCCCAGGTAGCGGTGGGAACGGCGCGACTTCTCCAACCTTGGTTCTTGATTGCATTTCCGGTTGTTAGAGTTTAGTTGACATTTTTTTCAAAACAAGGCCATAGTGTCTTTATACCTCAAACGTTACAAACTGAAAACTTAATAATATGCATACGCCACGACACAAAATCGTTGATGTCGGCTTTGATTCGGCCCGCCGCAACACGAGTTCTCCAAGGAGTACAGAATCGAATCCCCACCTTCGGCAAAGAGAAGCTCGTCAGAGTGTGGACGCATATGTGTGGGGTAATGCTCACCAAAGTACTATTCAATGATATATAAGGTTAGCCCCAGAAGGTAAGGACTCCAGATGGTTGGTTTGATCAGATCAAATATGGCTGTGCAACCTTTCGGAATTTCCTCGCCCGAAATTGCCAGATGTAAGTGTGACATATACAAACGATCCACTGGCCGCTGTGAACCAGGCTCCTTTTACAGAAGCTTTCTATTTGTAGGTGCACTTAGATTCGGTTACAAACCTCGCAAGACGCAGTCACAAAACAGTGTGTACAAACTTGTCTGACTTGATTCTGAATTCGACTGGAGCACCTAACTTGTAACCCTTCCTGCAACCCAAACTAATGCCCACTACATTTCATACCGTTATCTGTTTGACTATCAGCACTGTGGTCTGGTGGTACCTTTCAAAATTTCGGGCAAAAATACGAGCAGGGCCCACTCTTCAATTCGATGGGCCTCCAGGTCTTCCAATATTAGGAAACATATTACAGGTCGGCAAAATGCAATGGCTCCAGTATTCGTGTAGGAAAGCCACTACTATATAATATTATTGCTGGACACTTGGTTTACAGTGTGGCATAATAAATATGGTTTATCTTCCCGGCTCATGGATTGGAAACCCAGGTTTTAACATGCATACAGGACCTATTTTCAGGCTTAATTTTGGAGGACAGCCGGTGCTGGTAGTTGGGAGTGCAAAAATCGCTGCTGATCTTATGGTCTGTTTTTTTTATATCTTGACATCGCCACACCTAAACCAAGTCCAGGATCGCCGTTCATCCATTTACTCTGATCGCCCGGTAAGAATTTGAGTAAGCTTTTGGTTTTTTCCATTGACATAGAGTCAGCGATTCATCATGGCCACCGAAATTCTGACTGGTGGGATGAACCTAGCATTTGCACGCTATGGGGATAGGTAAAGCTCCATAATCTGGTACAATTATTAGGCTTATACTAGAATCCGTCTTAGGTGGAAAAGGATGCGCCGTGTTGCTAACAGCTGTCTGTCCTCAAAAGCCGCATCTGAATATACTCCACTTCAGGAAAAGGAAGCCATCTCCCTCTTAAATAACCTCCTTCGAGTGCACAGCAGTATGGGAACAGACCTCGATCCGATTCTCAGACAGTAGGCTCAGTTTCAAATAGATCTCTATATATCACACATTCATATTTTGGGTAGGTCTGCGGCAGCTACAATCCTAAAAACAGTATATTCCTATCCAGACATTATAGATGGAGATCCTATTGTTCACAGTGTAGAGAATTATGTTGACCGAATGTTGAAGGCAGCGCTGCCAGGTACGGTGCCTCTCCTGCAATATTCATTCCGCGCTGATTAGTAAATCGCAGGTAGTTACTGGGTTGATATCTTTCCTGCTTTGAATTACTTGCCACCCTGGATAGCCCCGTGGAAACGACAGGGTAATGCATGGTATAAGCATGACACGGATCTATTTATTCGCCTTGTAAATGATGTCCGGATCGGTTTGGTTAGAATTGACCTTTCGAATTATGCAACGGGCTCCTAACATAATGTGCCCTGCTACAGGACGACGGTACTCGTACCAACTGTCTTACAGCAAAACTTCTGGACCCAACACAAAAACATGGCGTTGATCACATCGAAAGAGCGTGGCTTGCAGGTATGATGTTGTGAGTTGATCCTAGTTTCATGGGCTACAAAGGATGATTACTTTATATTAGTGGTGCAGGAGCTGAAGCGGTGAGTCAAAATTGTGAATTTTGACCTTTTATATTCATGTTGTATTTTCAGGTGGCTGCTACCCTGAGTTTTTTTATGTTGGCAATGGTCTTGTATCCAAAGGTGCAGGTAAAACTTAGGGAGGAACTTCAGAAGACAGTTGGGGTAGACCGCCTCCCAGGTTTTGCCGAGGTCAAAGACCTTCCTTATCTTGGTGCAGTAATCAAGGAAACGCTGCGGTGAGGATTTTTTTCTGCACGGTAAATTAAAAAACTCATCTCAAGGTAGATGGCGCCCTATGGGACCACTGGGTGAGTCCACTCACAAACAGGTTACGGTCTTCACTCAAAGCTGGTATTCAAGCCGTCCCCCATCGATCGATCGAAGATGATGTATATCAAGGGCATCTTATTCCCGGTGAGCCATCTTTCAAACACCACATGTGCCTTCAAACTAAGTTTCGATTGCCAAGCGGGTACTATCATACTTCCCAACGTCTGGTAAGCAAACCCCATATTTTTTATGAAATAATCCCACATAGTGCCATTAATTAGGGCCATGCATCACGACGAAAAAACATATCCAGACCCGGAAATATTTATGCCAGAAAGGTTCCTTAACACGGATGAAAAAACCCCCGTGGATTTCGCTGATACGAAGGATCTTGGACATCACTCTTTCGGTTTTGGACGCAGGTGCGTGCTCCATACCACATGAAATTGTTCTCATTCTATTTAGGTCCTGTATCGGGTATACTGTAGCAAAGTCAGACATCTTTCCCCATTATAGAAAACATTATCTAAACCCCCCACTAGCAACGCATTGATGTTATACGCTTCGAGCATTGTTTTGACTTTCGATATTAAAAAGTTCCAAACTCAAGACGGCGAAGAAATCACACCAGACCCTAATCTGCTCTTAGATGAAGGACTTGCTGTGTACGTCTACCCCCAATGTCCTGTTAGATTTACCTTACCTTCTTCTAGGCGGCCCGTCCCATTTCCCTGCAAGCTTGAAGTTTTATCCGAAGGAATTGCTCAATTTGTCAAGGATCACAACAATTAAGGCCGTTATATACATGTCTATCCAGACACGGTGTTTAAATGCGAATGAGACCTTTTAGTACCTAAACATAAATTTCGGTCCGGTTTGTCATGGAAGGTTTAGAACGGCGAGATTTGAGGGGAGTGTTGAAACCAAAAGGGAATGTAATCCCATAATTTGACTCGCCTACTTTCCAACGCTCCACATTGGTAATTTCAAACATATTTGTCAACTCAAGGCTACAACACGACTAAACACGGGCGTCAACTAATTTCCCATCTCCCATATGATCATGCTATCCGGTAGCCTTGATAATGTCAGCTGCTTTCTCCGCACTAACGTCGAATTAGTAAGCCATAGTTGATACCAGATGATAAGAGAAGAATGTCCACGTACATTGCGTATACAAGAGCCTGAGGATGACCACTGAATTGCTGGGGCATCACTGATAAGTCCACCACTCGGACGTTAGAGGTTCCATGCACTTTGAGGTTCTTGAGAGGGGATGATCATTAAGGAAAACGAGACACTGCTGCGTACATACCGGGTCAACCACACCTCTTTCCTTTCGCGGTTGCATTGAACAAGTTCCAGTCGTATGAGATTGTGATTGTATTGACGACTTTACCCATGACCTCAAACTTGCTGGAGTTGACGAGTTTAGTCCTGGGTAGTTCTCATCAACGATAACATCGGCCCAGGGTGGAGACTTTGAGATTTTATCCCTGACAAATTGCGCCGCTCCTACAAGAACATCAAGATCTGGAGGTAATTAGATCAGAGGGTTTGTCAGCCTTCTCCAGTTCCCGAATAGCTTACCAAAGTCGACCTGACAAGAGATGTTCATTTAAAAAAGTCGTAGCACATGGTAATGTAACCAGACGTACATCAAAGTAATTAGGATCAATTAAAGGGCCTTGTAAAGGGTTTGCAGAATAAATATGCTTCAGAGTTCTGGATTAGTATTTGTGATGGCAAGTGGCCGCGCCAATAATATGATGAATGCCCACCGTCGATCCTCTGGAGAAAGGCTGTTGCAAAAGAACAAGAAAGCTCACATACGCAGTTGATGGATCAGCTACGTCGGGCGTTAAATGCATACCCTGTGTCAATACCCTGCGATACAAGGTTATTTCATTGGCATTGTAATGGAGAAATTTTATTACTCGACCACAGACGAATTTAAGCTCGTGACAAGATCTACCTGGAGTTTTTGTTGCTTTGTCGGCCCTGTTCGGCGCGGGTTATCCACTAGTTGTGTCCGGAGAGTTTGGATTAAGGATTCTGAGGACGCGAAAAGGTCTTGGATACGTAGAAACGTCAACCCACTCGCAGTGTATGTTAAGGCTCCAGATGCGGGTCTAGCGGCACTGATGGTAATGTGGTTTCAGTATTAGCTAGACAGGATATAAAAAGACGTACAATAATTTAAGCTGCTCCTGGAGAAGTGTTGAATTATTGAAAAATTCGTCCAAAGATGAGACCCCCGGTTTAAGCTCTTGGTTGCCATTAGATCAACCCATGTGGTACAAATTATAAATAATCACTGTATGACTGTAGGGAGGGACTTGTCTTAGTGGAGAATAACCACAGTCCATTATCAAGAACGTACGAGGATCAAGTATATATGATCTTGCATATTTTCTCCAACTCCAGGGAGGTTGACGAGAGGCACGACCCCAGTGGCCCTTAGTCGTCCTGGTTCCCCAATGCCGCTCAATTCTAAAAGTTGCGGGCTACCGATACTTCCGGCGGACAATATAACTTCTCGCGAAGTTCTAGCAGTATAACTTTGGTTCTGATAGGAAAATGTCACGCTTGAAGCCGTAAGACTGGCCGATTTGGGGGTGGCCCAGTTTATTCGAGTAGCATGAGCACCCGTAATTACCTTTAGGTTTGGACGGCGGCGGTTAGGAATGAAATAGCCCTATACAACATATAATCCAAAAAGTGGCCCCACATCCAAACACTCTTACCGAAGCTGAATACGTTCGGGTCCCTGTGATCGGATCGACACTGGCCTCAGCCCTCCACGTTCCTGTAGTTACCCCGTTCATCTATTAAATTTCATACTGAATGCCGGCCCTTGATTGTGTAGAAAGGAATTCAAACCGGCTCGGGGAGGATGTTAATCCCAAGACTCAGTGCCGCAGGTTCAATCGGGAGTTCGGCATCAGTTATAAATCGAGGAAAAAACGTGTTAATGGGCCCAGAAAACCCTCTGGTAGAAGGATCGAACGTTAAGTTCCATTTCCGGGAAAAAACTGGATCTGGAGGCGTAAAACTAGATGATTTGTGAATTAGTAGTATCTCGGTGATATCGCCAAGCCGTACTTTTCAGCTTTTTTGAAATATGGTAACAGCCCATCCCAGTCCCACCCAGGATTCCCAAGTTCGGATATCACTTGAAATCATAGCTGAATAAATGGAGGGGTGGGGCCGGTGTAGGCTTACTATCATATTCCACTTTCGAGGCTCGATCCCAAATCATTGCATTAATTGCTGAGCAGCCACCTAACATCTTCCCACTGGAGGGAATACTTGAACTTAATGCGTATGAATAAGCCAGGTAGAAGAATACCGAGTGAAATTGACACGGATATTGCTAGAGTGAACCTGAGGAATAGTTTGGTACATCTGAAGAAGATTAGATGTACATTGATACAGATTGAAGGTTAATTACCCAATCGTAGAGCGGATTTCCGTAGACTAGCCCGACTTTCGAAGGGATCATAATAAGAGGATCGTCGAAATGTTCTTCACCGGCTTCAAGCAGAAGAACCCTGTTTTCTCTTATTTCAGATAGACGTGTCGCTATAACAAGCCCAGCCGTTCCTCCACCTATAATCAAAGATGATTTATCATTAGTCACATACTTATGTTCCGAGCAATATCGTCTGAGTCCACTGACCAACTATAATAAAGGAAAACGTGGTATCTTTCAATTCTTTCACCAAATCACCGGATTGGGGGGGGTTTGAGTTTGCATTAGCAAGCTTTAGACTGGAGAGAAGTATCAAACAGCTGAACGAAACAAGAAAGCGCATAGCAGGTACTGTCAGTCTCGAAATTTTGGAGCATTCGACACTTATATTTTCACGTCATAGCTAGGTGGGTCTACCTCGAGAACGAGACTATTCGGACGTGGGTGGAGTCTGATACCACCATAAGTCTTGACATGGACGTATGCAGTACGTTGAATCTAAGTTAGTATCATTTCGTATTTTTTGACGAAAAAGAACGGCACTAGGCTAGAAGGGGAAGAGCTCAGGTCTGCTGTGTGAGTTCGAGCTCATAAGATGTTATGGACGGACCGTAGCCGACGAAACCGTCACAGTTGGAGAGGTAACTTAGGCGACGCCAATGGTGCTGATCTAATAAATACACTTTGCACTTGTTTACTAACGATCTACTCGCGCGTGTTCACCACAAACCCCGGTTGAACTTGTTCCTCAACATGATGGAACCGCTCTACCACCCCCACCATATATTATTCGATGATACTCGGTCCCACACTGTCAGACTTAGATGTGACTTACATCTTGTTGTACCAATGGAGCCTTCCCCGTTGCGATCTCTTGCCAATATAGTGAAGCTATTCTCGCGTCATCAATGTTCATCACCTACAAGACCCACAAGAATCTATTATATTTATACATACCTCCCAAGCAGGATACGGTCCGGATCTATAGTCCCATATGTAACACATTGAAATTGCGTGAGAACGGGAGGCCAACTTAACTACACCTAGGCGCTGATTGCGATAGATCCTTGGCAGGTGGACATAAGAGTTTACATGGCTATTCGAAAAAGAATCGATAGATTGTCGACAACTCCATGCAAAAATACAAATCACGAAGGCGCGATCTGGTTGGTGGTGGTGTGATTGTCCTACCAGCGTGGTCCCACTTCAAGAGATCTAGAAGGCCGGCTTTTGGGCGAATGTATATGCTAAAATTTAAATATAAGCACAGATATAGCATAAGTCCTTGTTTGCTTGAGTCCTAAGCTTCGACCTGATAAACGCGGAAGACCTAGGAGCGAGGTGAGTTCTAATGGAGAAGTGCATATCGACTAGGACAAACACGGACGCTTCACTTAGTGTTGAATGGCCGAACTACTGTTATTTTCCGTTCCTTTATCTTTTTTAGGGATCACGATTTTCGTCTTGGTGGCATCGGCTATACGACGTCGCCTTCTGGGACGAGTTTCTCTTCTCCCTCCGGGTCCGCCTGGATTTCCTATGATAGGCAACATATCTTTCCTTTTTACCAAATCCCCCTGGCTTCAATTTACGCGTTGGCATCGGAAATATGGTATATTGATTATATCATCCATTTCCCCCGTTTTCTCATGTGGGCTATATATAGGTCCCATCGTATACATTAAAATTGCAGGAAAATCATTAGTGATTTTGAACACAGCCGAAACAGCATTCGATCTCCTTGATCGCCGGGGATCCAACTATACTGACCGGCCTCGGTTGATCATGGCTGGGGAGTTGCTAGCAGGAGGTGTTCATATTGGTTTTATCCCCCACGGTCCGCTGTAAGTCACCTTCGATCTTGTCGAGGTTCCATTCTTCCTACTCTAATTAAACAGTTGGCGCAAGTTGCGTCGGTTATCTCATATAAGTTTCAATTCTCAAGCATGCGAGAAATACTTTCAGACACAAGAGCTTGAGGCTGCATTTCTGATCAACCGTCTCTTGAATAACTCGCCACATTGGGAAGACCGTATACAACTGTAAGTTCCATGCCAATCAATGTTTGATTACTATCGAAGTCATACTTTATTGTTCCAAAGATTTGCTGCCTCTTCTATTCTCACAATTATTTACGGGAGGCCCCCAACCACGTCTATGAAGGATCCGCTTATTTTGCGTATCAATAATTTCATGGACTGTATACTCAAAGCCGCGGTGCCGGGAAGCTACTGGGTTGATGTATTTCCGGTTTTAAATCTTGTACCGTCTTGGATGGCCCCTTTCAAACAATTCGGCATGAGGGCTCACCAAGAATTTACGGACTTATTCAACCAGCTCCTTTGGCCACTACCAGTACCCCAAAAGGTAGTTGATGTCTGTCGTACATATAATTCTGATGCTTTTTCCAGAATACTGAAGGAAAACAAACCTTCTCCGCGAAAATTATAGATGAATATCAACAGATAGGCCTGTCCGAAAAAGAAGCAAGTTGGTTGGCGGGTGTTATGTTGTAAGTTTTACTATATTTTTGTTGCTCGGAGTAGTTCCATTCTTATTATCATGCAAGTGGAGCCGGCTCTGATACCGTGAGCAGATGGTTCTTATTTGTACAGGAACCACCAAGCGTAGAGCAGCGATTTTATTTCAGACAGCAGCGGTCCTTGTTGTATTTGTACTTGCCATGTTGCTCAATCCAACCATCATGAAAAAGGCCCAACAAGAAATTGATAATGTCGTTGGACACGACCGCCTTCCAAATTTTACTGACAGGGTTAGACTTCCATTTATAAATGCAATTGTCAAGGAAACCTTGCGCTGGAAACCCATAACACCTCTTGGTTAAGTCACTCACCAAAATCTAACTTGGTATTGCTGATTGTTGTTAAAGGTCTCGCTCGACAAGCAACGAAAGACGACATTTACAATGGATACTATATTCCCGCTGGCAGTATCGTTATGACCAATGTCTGGTATGTACTCCATCGGTCCCTCATTCTGCCGAACAATTACAATGTCTAGTTAGGGCCATGAACCATAACGACGAAATCTATAAAAATCCGTCAACTTTCGATCCGGAACGATATCTAGGCCCAGATTTCGAGGAGCTCAAACCTGGGCATACACGCGGGGGAACGCATGCATTTGGCTTTGGCCGCAGGTAGTATTGCGTTTGTTTAACCCGAAATATTGAATTGAATTTGATTTAGAGTATGTGTTGGGGCTAATATTGCAACCAACTCCGTTTTCATCGCTATAGCTCATATCATCTGGGCTTTCGACATTGCGCCGTCCGATCTTGCACCTTTGCCCTCTCCAGATGATATAATTGACACAGGTGTCGTTGTGTTCGTTTGTTCGACCATTCATCCGAGCGTGTTATTTTAATATTTTGTGGCCATCGACAGGCGGCCTGCGCCGTTTTGTTGCAAGTTCACCCCGCGACACCAAACCAGAGAGCATACGCTTGATATATTTTTGTCTGGGGAAACATACAATGAGTGAGTGCGCGAGCGCTTCCCTTGGTTGTGAGTGATATTAACAGTACATCCTCAGTCAGCTTTGAGCCTGGGGGCTCGTTCGGGTACGGATGTCGTATTGAGACATCGATATGGGAAATTAGCGTCGTACTTGGTATATTGGTAATATATAAACTTGTATCAAAGGGAGTCGGTCTTGTACATGTCAATTTGGGTCTGGGGAGTACCTTGGTTACAGGATAAACTGGTGTGCGCTTCCCTGACGATTTTGTTGGGCTTAAATTTTTTTCTTCGGGCCTAATCGGGAACCTGTATTTGGGTCAGATTCGCGAAATTGACTAGGATAAATGCCACGTGATGGCAGCTGTGTGTCACGTGTTAAAAATATTTGTGACTACAGGAAAAATTGCTTATTATCTTACTTTCCTCGTTGGCTTTAAATGTCAAGCCTCGCTGCTCAGCTAGCGCAAAATGCATCTCTTAATACAGTTCTTCTTGTAGACCGATCACGACGAAAGGCCGGAGAATCTTACCTTTTCACTGGACGCGAAGCTGATCAACATGACCTGGAATCCATACACGCACTGGGGATTAATGGCTTACTCCAACTAGCATCATTGAACGCTGCATTCCGAGAAATTGAAGATCCACTGTTCTCTGAACACGCAAAAACTACAGACCGGACCCTGCTTTCTGCTGAAACCAATACTGATTTGGATAAATCTATCGCAACATGCCTGGCTTTACTTGGGCCATATTTGATGGAGATACCTTCGGGAAAAGTTATCGAGTGGCTTGTACGGAGGTTCAGGTACTTGGAATGCTCATCGTCTTACCATAAATCATAAACCACTCTTCACAGAATCAATGAATTCAACGTTGAGGCTTTGCTCTCTCTTTTCCTTCCTTATCATGAGTCTCCGCATTTCACCAAGATGATAACGATATTGCACATCAAGTATGTAATATCTCTATTCTTGAATTTATTTCTTAATCGCTATGTAGACCAAACACCACGTGGAGCTTTCTTCTTGCATACAAATCTGCAGCTCAAAACCTCCCCCGGATCTCCTTGGTCACAGAGATGTTGCGCAACTCTGACGTCGCACGTTTCGTGACGTCTTTACTTCCTATTGCGATGAAGGGAGGGTTCTCTCACCGAGTTTTACTGGCATTCAATGCTGCGTCACTCCACGACTTTATCCTACGGAGCCGCGCTCTGGATGAAGGTACACTTGCCTACCTCCTTCCAGCTCTTCTAGAACCGCTACAACATGTTCCTAATGTCAAGGATGCCGTCCTCGGAAGTTATATTCTCTTATCAGCACTTTCTCATAAATGTCAAATCGCACCCGTTGCTCTGAAGACAATTGTCAATGCTATGACGAACTGTGCCGATGGCGTATTACCCGCACATTTTGTAAATTCCATCCTGGCCGTTTGTGAACGACAACCCCTACTGGAACGGTTCTCGGATGGGACTGTGAAGAGGATCATGCGTATTCCGTATGTCCAGGTTGTCTGTATGTGTGTTTGTTGATACTAATACTAATGAAATGTGTAGAGGCGTTATTGGCGAACTTAAGAGCGCCTGCCTATGGGTGGGTGCCGAGAAAATTATTTGTCCTTTACTTCCTGGGCTGGAGAAAAGGTATTCGGTTTTTATTCGTGTCGACGATGCATTTCTGAAGGTGAATCAGATTAGAGGACGAACATGCTTCCTCGCTACTTGAAACAATCATTTCCACTTCAAATCTCCCCCCCCTCGTGGTCAACCAACTGGCAAGTTTGCTACTGTCCACATCTCTTTTGACCAAAATCACGTCTGCCTCAACCACCGCCCGCCGCCTGCTCTTTATCTTTCAACAACGACATCCGTTGGCTTTACAAGAAGCCGCTGAAACTTTGACACAGCAGGACGAAACACTGAAGGAATCCGTGGAGCAACTGATCGTGTCGCTTGCTGTGGTACGTGCTACTTAAACTCTTTCGCAACCAGGGACTGATTTCTCATAGGTGCAGGGAATCCCTGGCGTAAATAATGGCCAGGCAGATGAAATCGACATGATATTAGCATCTACTAATGCCGATTCAAAAGTACGGGAAATCGCAGTTAAGAATTTACTCGCTACCCTATCCATACAAAACATCGATGTATCTAATATGGTGCGTAATAACCATTCTCTGACATCTATTTTCCGTCTAATGACATCTATATTCAGGAAGCGATCCACTTAGCCCTACTCGCACGCGTCCAGGACACCAACCAAGGTGTAATCGATGTACTCTACGAGCAACCGACCATCATCACTCCCATCTTGGTCGCTCATTCGCAAGGATATATTGACAGTATCTCGAATACCCTGACTTTGGTTAGTTCCAAACCAAAACGGAGCCTTCTACGCGCGCACCTTTATTTTATAGTTTCCCACTTTCTACCAGGAAACGTCTCCTGGATTGATGACGTTTTTCACCGGATCTTGTTTCCGTTCATGTTGTTTTCAAAACCAAGGCAACATACTGCGGAGGTTGTTTGGGATGTTATTTCAACCAACTTACTCAAACCTGATGGTGCAAAAGGTGCGGCGCACGAGTGGCTCGTGGGCTGTTCGGCTTCAGTCGAATCGGGAAGGGAAAAATCAGATGTGGACCCCATTCAAAAGATGGGTGGCATCAATACCGCCATTGCAACTCAGATTGCCAGTCTGTACTTTCTTTTCTTTATACTAGAGTTAAAGACGAACCTTTTAACCAGGAAATATTCTCAAGTCCAACAACTATTCTGTGCACTTCGAAGAACTTTTCAAGAAGCTACAGGACAGCAATCATCACACTAGAATCCTTGGATATATGATTACTTTATCCTTATTAAGATCACTTTCGGGAGAACATCAGTTGGAAGCTGTCCACAAAGTGTTAGATGTCATGAACATTGAAGAACTTACTGGGTTTGAAGACGCATCACTGCAAAATAATGACTTGTCATATGTAAATCACTTTGTCGAATTGGTAGTTCCAGATATTGATGCTCCATGTAGGTCATCGACGAAAAATCCCTTGAAAAGATGGTCGTCATGAAACCGAGTGGTAGAAGCACCTCACAGTGGATGCAAATATCTATTGTCACCCTAGTACCCACGATTTTACCTCCCGCCGGTGTTACTTTGGACTGGCTCACTTGCTCCTCAACAGTGCGTGTTCTGTGTTTTTTGTGCTGCATACCAGGGACGTTTACCGATGATACAGATTCCCTCTGATCAAAGAGGCCCCCATTATGTCAAACTTATGCGGAAAGTATATGAGTTGGCGAACGTATCAGCGTCGGTCCCACATCTAACTTTCAGTCTTCTTCAAACTCTTTTCAACAATCTGAAAGAGGATACACTGGCATTCCTAGCCGGAGTGTGGATTTCGCCCACAACCCCTGACTATCTCAGCGTCATCGCACTGCATCACGCATCCGCATTTTTGCAGGCACATACTGCAGTGGAAGATGGTGTCGACTTCCAGACTATTCTACCTTCACTAATCGTCGCGGCTCAAAGCCAAGATAAGCCCCAACGTGAAGGTGCTTTGGCCTGCATTTCCCTTTTGCGTCGACTTGCTGAGGGAAAATTCTCCACGGTTTATAAATTCGACGTCATCTATGGGCAAAACAAAAGTAGGTCTTGTCATTTCCCTCTCACTACTTTTTTTTTACCTAATTTTACGTTATTGTCAAAGATCAACTCCAGTATCTGGATCAAGATGACTTGAAGAAATATCTTGATGCTTTAGTGGATCATCAAGATCACCTTCTTCACGACGTCAATTATATTAGGACCCTTCATCAATTACATCTAGGTACCCGAAAAGGCGATAAGAAACGCGAATCCGAGTGAGCCCCTCCCGGTTTCTTCGACGAAATTTGAGACTAATGATTCGCAGTTATAAATATCGGGTTCTGTGTTATATTCTTTCTCATGTCAACTCCGTCATTGTGAATGATGCCCGGATCACACTTTTGAAGGCTTTTGATACTGTTTCTAACAGCGCCAAGGCTAACATTCTACTCCCCATAATACAAGTGCTGACGACACCCCGACCGGCTAATGAGGATTCTCTTATACCACAAGAACTCGTCAACCTGCTAGTCTCCTGCTTCGACGCCACTGTCGCCAATGATCTTAATGATGTACAAAATAGTATGTGGGCTACCTTTACTGCTGTTATACGCAATATATACACTAGTAAGATGCTTCTTGCTTCCTTAGTCCTGCAACCTTATTAATAAACCTTTAGGTACCCGACAGTCGTCCCAAATGATCCTCTCCCGATCTTTGGAGCAAGGCCTCTTCGCAGGCTTGACTATTGAGCGAAAAACTGCACTGTGCCATCATCTACTCGACATCAGTTCTCACGATGCAGACGCCGTACGCGTTCCGGCTACCCATCTTATCTTCCCTCCAACTAATATTTGCTATAGTACGCAGCCTGCAAACAACTTCTAGGAAGTCTCATACAAGATACGACCCTAATAGTGCAACTTCTTAATTCCCTCCAGCCCAACTTCACTGGAACACCTTCGCGTGCTAGCAAGCGTGCAAAATTGGCCGAGTTAGCACCCTTTTTTCTATTGTTATTTACTGAGTTGTAAGACATTACCTACAGCACTGTCGATGATAGCCATCAACGCTTAAGTCTCTTGACTGAAGTGCTTGGGACACGGTCGTTACCCGGATCTCTCGATCTCATTTCGCACCTATTGGAAACTTTAAATCGGGTGATTCAATCGGTTTCACCTGCTCAAGCAGACATTAACTATATCCAACAATTGCTAATGTCTGCCATTGAAAATGTTGCTAATAAAATAACGGTGAGTTAGCTCTTTAAAAATGTTAAGTTACATCTTATTTACTTTGGATGAAGGAAATACCCAACCTTTCTCCAAGCGTCATTAGGCTAGACATTCTTGTTGAACTTATACGGGGTAAGCGAGTTCTCTGTTACAATCTTTATAACTAAACTGTATTTCCAGTTGCGGAAAATCCCCAAACATTCCATCAAGCCCTACTATTAATGGCGAATTTGGCACGTTTGGCACCAGATTCTGTGTTACACAATGTTATGCCTGTTTTTACATTTATGGGGTCAAACGTTTTCCACCGTGATGATACATACAGCTTCAGAGTGGTACAACAGGTACAGTCTTCTCCAATAAGAATCTTCGATGTACTAATTTTGCTGTAGACGATTGATAGTATCGTACCTGTCATGGTGACGTCACTCAAGAGTGTACATAGGCAGCCCCTTGACCTTTACGTGGGTTCCAAAGAATTCCTTCGTGTATTTACAGATGCCGCAAATCACATCCCGCGACACAGGCGTTCAAAGTTGGTTGCATTTACTTTCTCAAGTATTTTTGATAGTAATACACAAACATTCAGTTTCTTTGCGCACCTAGTCGGTGTGCTTGGCTCCGATGATTTCCTTCCCCCTATTTCTATGCTTCTCGTTGAAAAAGTCTCAAATCGGGTGATCCGCCAAAACTCTGACGATGCACGGAGTACTCTGGCCCTCCCATTGTCTGTTATTCATCAAAGTTCACCGGATCTGCAAGTCCAGGTTTTTTTTACAATTGTTACCCCATGAACTCCCCACTCACTGTTTTTGTCTAGACACTCACTGAGATTTTGCGGGAATGTCAAAGGCTATCTGCACGGATTCTTTCTCCAAACGCTGATGGGCCAACGTTCTTAGATGTTTCTCCGTAAGACATTCAAAAATCCTACAATTAGCTTTAGTTACTCAAGACGATATAGAGATGATGATCATGCGGCGTCAATATCGACCGCACTGAAGCGTCGTGCCCAAGCACTCTTGATGTTTATCGGGCATTCCTTAAAACCCACTACCTCAGAATCTAGATCTCCATCATATGAAGAGAATATGGGCCAGCTTGTCACAGCTCTTATATCGCTGGCTACCCTCCAAGAAGGAGCTGGTGTGGAAACCAAGATTGGAGATATTTGTATCGCGGCGCGATCCACCATCAACCAAGTCCTCGGTGTCATGTCTGTGATCGACTTTGTTAAAGCCGTACAGTCTATGATTAAATCTGGGGATGAGAAGGTAATCTAGATCAGTCAAGTTGATCAAAATTATGTGCTAATCATAAATCCAGATTCAAGCAGGAGCTATGAATCTCTTATGTGAACGCCTTCCCGATGTATCGCCAAAAACGCGACAAGAAATAGTTCCAACAATTAACGATATCATTATTGCTATTAAGAATGTTCTAACCACAAAAGCAGATGGTGTTCTATTATCTTCTGCTCTTCGAGCCATCAGGTCCATTGGCCTTACTCTGAGTCCTGGAGAAGAATCCTCCATCACTAGCGTCATCCCACACATCATTAAAGTTGTTAAAACGCGATCGGAAGCCCCTTCAGCGCTGGCTGCCTTGTCGCCGCTTCCGTACGTATCAATCAACCCCAGACGATGATATACTCATCGACCAACTCAACAGGATTAAACTCGGACCACGATTCATACCATATTTCCGTGAGATTATCCTTGAAAGTGTGGGTATCCTTCGTGAAGGATTTCCAGGTACTCTTTCTCTTCATATACCTTTACTTGTTTCCTTGATATCGCTCTCCCATAGATGTCATGGAGGACACTTATGCTATTTTGCTTGGTCTTCTTGCATCAATTCCATCATTTTGGAGTGCGAAGGAACTCAGTCAAGTCGTTACCTTGTACATTGAGCATTGTGTGACTACGATAAACGCACCCTCGCCTCCGATGTTGAGATTGATGAAGACCATTACCAAACGAGCCCTCCCAACGGCGTTACTCCCAATGATGATCGAAATGTGGACAACAGTACTAAAGATAACCCCCGATTTAGTAAGATTTTTTTGTTCTTGGCTTCATAACCCCTGGCTGACACAATACAGGATCGTGTTACCGCTTACTTCGACATATTGACAAGAGCTATCCGCAGCTCAACTCGTCCAGCAGTCCTGGAAAATCTTCGGTCTCTTTTCAGTATCTTTATAGATTCCTTCGATATTGTGAAGACGCCGTCAGGAAAGAGCCATCTTGTGAGGACGATTCTTCCTTTCAGACGAGATACCCCTATAAACGAATTCATCCAGGCAGAAACCTATACCATCATGGCGTTTAAAGAACTCGTAGTGAAACTAAACGACGCAGCATTCCGCCCCCTATTTCGCCGATTGTATGATTGGGCATTTGCAGACAAAGCCGGTGATTCATCGATCCCCTTCCCTAACCCTGCATCCCTTGTATCTTCTAACGTGCATACGACAGCGGACATTGCAAGGAAGATCTTTTTTTGCCATATATATGACACCCTCCTTGATTTCTTCAAGGTTAGTATCTCCTTGATTGTAGCAAACTCACACTTACGTTTCGACTTAGGGGCTGATGAATCCATATATGTCCTTCTTGATAGAACCATTTTCACAGTCCCTCGAATCTTTCCATTCTGGGCAGCTCGACAATCAAGCGTACTGGTCGGGTATCGTTCAAACACTTACGAAAAGTTTCAGCTTTGATGACGGAGGTTTGGTTGGCGAATTATTATCCTTGAGCCGAACTAACCCTTTCACAGCATTTTGGAGGGACGATAAACTGCGCCAGATGACAACTCCCCTGATACAGCAGGTCGCAGTCTGTATTAACCTCAATTACTCGGACGGGAAAACGCTTTTGCAGGAATGCCTCACTGCTTTGACAGACACCACGACAGATGATGATCTTTTGAAAGCTATCAATCTCGACGTTCTCATGCATACGCGCTCTGAAGATGCCAGGCTACGCCTACTAGCCCTGACATGTTCTGAAGCCCTGTGGCGAGCCCACGGCGGGAAACTTCTTGGTTTGTCATTCGTAATCTTCGGTGCTTAGTAGTGACTGAGCGTGTATATAGGTTTTGTGGCTGAAACTGCCACCTTCATTGCTGAATGCAGTGAAGACGAAAATGACATGATAGTACGAGAGTCCTTTAAATTGAAGGATGCGGTAGAAAGCGTTGCAGGAAATATAAATGGGCTATGAAATAGATAGATAGCAATGTAAGCCGATAAAGTTAGTGTAAAAAGATGGTATATCATTCCGAAATTGGTCCTTGCGAGTCCTCCTCCCCTTGTTGGAGTAATCGCTCGATCGCCATGCATTGTGCAAGAAGTTGACGGATAACAAGACGTCCACAGGCATTTTGAATGAAAGGAGTCTGAAGCAATCCGTTAGACCCTGACGAAACTAACACGATTGATGGTTCTAACCTTTCTCAAATCACTGGGAGATGGTCGGGACGCAGCAGGTTCTGAACATTGATGCAAGAATTCATGGAAGCTGGGTGAGTAAGTCTCGGGGCGCGATAGTCGAGGCCACCGATCACCAATCTGCTGTGTCAGAGCAAACGGGGGCTCAGCCTCAGCCATCTCCCAAACTGTAGCCCCAAGGGACCAGACATCCACTTGAAGTGCATTATAAGGTGGACTACAACAGCAGCATGTTAGCATTAACCTTATCTCCCTTCTGAAAAGGACTTACGTTCGTATTTCTGGGGCCTGAAATATAACGATGGTCAGAAAACGTGGTTCACGAGAAATCTGGGATACGCACCTGCCAATACAAAACCCCAGAAGGTTCTGAACGCATCGGGGACTCCCTTGTGACCTGCACGGCGTTCGAGAAATCGGCTAATGGAAAATGTAAAGATTAAATTATATCGAACACCAAGGCGATAAGGGGACTGACTGAGTTTAAGCACACCATCCCCATTAAGCAGCAGATTATCGGAACGGACATCACGGTGAGCAATGCGGTGTTTCTGTAAGTATTCCAGGGCCTCTAGCGTCTGAAGCCCCCCAAAAAGAAAAAGTTGGTAAGATCATCAGAGCACAAATCCATCAACGCTTACATCACTCGCGAATCGCGCAATAGTCCTGTCGTGTAGCATTAGACCGTGATCCACCAGCCCGACCATGTCCGCGAGGCTCCTCTCCATAAGCTCCATGCGGATCCAAAGGCTATCTTCTACCAGATCGACGTAGACACTGTCCATTGAGAGTATGTTTTCATGGCCCAGTCCTCTCATTAGTGACAACTCCCTCTGTAGGTCAACGAGTTTCGGGGAACCGGATGGCAAGATTGCCACACTCTTGATCGCGATCCTTACCTGCTCCCCCTTGTTTAGACTGTTGATGTCCTTAGCTTTGACAAGTGGTGGTAACTTGAGCTTATGGACATCATTCCCGATGAGCGTAGCTGCATATACAGATCCGCTCTCGCCTTCTGCAATTTCAAGCAGATCTTCATAATATTTCCGGGGGTCTATCGCCTCGTCGATGAAGTCCTCTAAAGGTGCAACAACCGTAGACAACCAACCCCGGTACCGTTGGTAAGGCGAAAATGGCGAATTGAGTGTTTGTGACGAAGTCACTCCATTCTCAGGGCTGTTGGGGGAAACGCCACTGACAACAATTGTTGGTCGAGGTACAGATATTGGGCTTTCATCCTCCTCCATTTCTTCTTCGTCTTCATCAATACCCCCCATCCGCTGATCTTCCTTGTGCACGCCTCCGAACGTATCGGTGGTTGAGACTAGCATGTGATGATGTGCTGCGGGGGAGAATGAGACTTTGGATGGATCGGGTGATGGTGAAGAGTCAAGGTAGTACAATAATGGCGAGTCCTGTCCAGCATCTGTTGTGGGTGTCTGATGATCTTGAGACAATGAACTAGATGAGTTTGAGCCAGACGCCGACCCCTCCTCACTTCCGAAGTTAGAGCTCAAAGGAGATGGCGGATGGGCGCTAGACACGGCGGGTGGGGATGTCCGAGGCGCAGCAGGCCTCGCGCCTCTCGCGCCGTTCACCTCCACCTCCCGCGTCTGCTGCAGATTGGCCACTTTGGATTTGTCGATGACATAAGCTCCTGCCCTCCTCGCGACTGACGCATTCCTCACGACAGCTGGGTGTTTAGTCAGTTCCGTCACAGTGGATGTGCTGCTTCTGCTAGAGTCCCTATTGGTCCTTTCCCGATCGGCAGTTAGGAAGCCCTCATGGCCATCCTCTCGAGAATAGCCTTGACCCTCTTTGATCGTCGCCCCCAGGCCATCGAGTGGACCAAAGGGTATTGTCGGAGACGAAGCGTCGTTCAACGCTGCGCTGTAAACTTCATCCTCTCTCGTGATCTCGTTGCTTACTACACCTTTCAAAGCACTCCAGATAGGCGATACTATATCGGAAGCAGAAGTTATCGACTCAGATTCCTCCTCCCAAGCACCGGATGGATCATAACGCGCGGTCGTCGATGGTTCCGCATACGCTGACGATGGTATTTCATCATCCTCACCTTCGTCCGAATCAAAAGATGAACGTAGCTCAATCTTAGGCCGACCATTTTGTAAGGAAGGTATAGGTCTTGTGGGTGGTGGCTGACGCCGTGATGTCGAAGCCGATGCCTGAAGGGGTAAACTAGATGATGTACTTATGGATCCTAAACCAACCGATTTTCCCTGAGAAGAAGTCATAAGCTTGGCATCCTGAGCAGCGGCAAAAGTTGAGGTATTTGGTGTCGCATTTGCACTTGCAGTAGACATCCCAGACAGTAATGCTTCGCCCCATGTAGATAGATCGGTACTATCATTAGCCTTGTGCAATGACAGTCGAGGGGGGAGGGCTGTCAAGCGTTTCGAATGACTGCCTGCCCGCGGACGGGGAGTTGTTTTCGAAGGTGAAGTACTCGCACTTGAAGAAGGCGAGTGAGGTGGTGAGTCGTCATCTTCCATACTGTGGTCACTAGACCCTGAGCGATTAAGACCCTGCCGACCTATATTAGAAGGGGAAACTGGGGTGGTGTTTTGGGGGGTGGGATTGGAGCGCGGAGTAGAGTTTGCACTAGATGTAGATTGGTCATATTTATAGCCTGACTTTGAGTCAACCGGATAACCGTTGCCGTTAGGGGTTGAGGAATAGTGAGAATAAGAGGGGGGTGGAGAGTGTATGGTAGGTAGTTCGTTTGCGACATGATACATTCGCCTTGGGGGTGTTGAGGGTTGAAATGGTTCTGCTGCGGGTGGTGAATAGGTTTCTCCAATGTTTCTCAGTGTGGAATCCTGACTAATACTACTATTGCTGCTGTGATGTGAATCGTGCGACATAGATATCGATGATGTCGGTTGGTGTGTCGAGGATTGGTCAGTGGAATACTGACGGCGTGGTGTCTGGTTGGACCTGAGAGACCCATTGGAGGGAGACGTAACGAGTGTCGTAATGTTAGAATGCTGTGGGGATCGCTGCTGCCGTTGTGGGGCGCTCCTAAGAGAAGCATCGGGGAATTGACGTGGAAGGGAGGTCGAACGAGGTGTTGGGTTCTTGATAATAGGTGGGGCATTGTTTTGCACGTAGGTGGGGGAAGCTGGTCGGTCAGTGAAGAGGTATTGAGAGCCCGGAGAACGCGTGCCTGCAGCCCGCCGATTTTGTATATCAGCTATCTCTTCCTCCGTAAATCCAGCTTGTGCAAGAGACATCGTCCAGGAAGGTGGGAGACCGGTGTATCTACCATGAAAAGTAGGCTGTCAGTAACAAATAAAAAACTATTACGGTAGTTATGACCCACCCCTCATCTACATGGATGTTATGCTGCGATTCTTCCAATCAGAAAAATTACCTTAAAAAGCGCAAAATACTCACTTGGAAGTTCCACGGTAGAGAAATACCATCATCACTTGGAGAGCTCCCCGCTGTCTGTGGCGATCTGGGGCCACGTTTCCCGAATCTGAAAAAACTGGATGCCTTTCCCTTCTTCTTCCGACTCTCTCCTGATGGGGGGTCGGCTGGAGAAAATGATCTAGCTGAAGTAGCAGATGATACAAGTGACATAGATGATTGATTCATGTCAGGTCGACGCGAGTACTGTGAATTGGGCGAAAGTGGGGAATGTGGCGGCATTGAGCGAGTATCAGGTAAAAGCGACACGAGTGATCTATTTTGGAGATAGTAGGTATCTTTAGGAGGCAAAGGCGGGGGCTGGTCAGACGGTGGCTTCGACTTTGAGAATTTGAAAACGTTGAGCGTAGAAAAGCGAGATGACTTCGGATAGTTTATAGATGACGCGCTGCTGTTGGCCATGTTTTCTCAGTAAAGACAGTCCGACCGCATCAGAGCTGGTGATGAGAGCTGGAAAACGAAGATACCCTCAATACACAGTCGGATTGCTTGGTTTCTGAACAAGAAACTGAGGCGTAACCGTGGGCAAGGTGTTCGCTGATGTCGGTGATCCGGACTGGGATTGCTGTGTATGAATTACGAGTCGCTGATTGTAAATGCCAGCAACGATGGCAGCTTCTATGTCAAAGAATTGTCGTGAGCCTGTGGTCGTGGAATGAGGCTGTGGTCGTTGTCGCCGTCGTCGCCGCCGTCCTTGAACAGATTCTGTTGAGTTGGGTTGTTTGTATGTACTTGTCTATCTCCCTTTGAAACGGAAGATGAACAAACCCGCTATTGCCTTTTATGTCATGTCGTAGCCCAAATTTATTGAAACTTGAAGTACATGCCAGTAGATGCCCTTTTCTTCAGATTCGATTCAAATATCTGATCAAGCTTGTCTGTCACCCTTCTCTCAGGCCAGGGGAGAGGTCTTGAAAATTTCAGGACCTGTCACTCTGGCATTAGTCATTGGAGTCGACCTATGTTCAAATACAACCATTCAGAAACCTCGGGAAATAAATCAATTATTCAAAAGCATCACATCTCGGTCCAAATAATGCAGTCTTCCCCAACCCCCCGAATTCAGCGGTTCTTTCCAAGTCAGCATGGATTTTCCCCCAGCACCTGAACCTAAAGTCCATCATTCCCATCACAAATCATTCGATAGAAGCGGCCACCTAGAACTACTTTCTTTTACTTTGTTGCTCGCAAATCCGTCAAGAAACACGGACTGACGTTGATAAACGACTCGCTTAATGGCAGTCTAGATGAGGCCAGCCCCTCCGACCTCGTTTGGAGCTCACGACTCAGGATGGTGTATGTATAATATCGATTCAGAGAAACAACTAATCCGTGACTTCTTCGATCAGTATCCCTCGG
The DNA here is from genome assembly GCA_015584075.1 of Collybia nuda. NCBI lineage: Eukaryota > Fungi > Basidiomycota > Agaricomycetes > Agaricales > Clitocybaceae > Collybia > Collybia nuda. The sequence goes on from MU150233.1 coordinate 303,551, forward strand.
CCGAGCCGATGTGTTTCCGAGCTATATCACCAACCTCTGTCCTCCCCCATCAGCACCAACTGTAGTATTCGAGTTGGGTCCTTATGTCAATCAAACAAAAAGAAAGGAAGAGAACCACTGTCAAACCGTTAACCAAAGGCACAAGGTACCGCATAGGGGACGTCACCCGCGTCGTGTTCCGCGGTGTCTGGGTAAATACACGCCTCGCTCACCAACCTCCCCTCTAAAGGCCCATGTCGGGGCAAAAACCGCCACCTCCGCGACCCGTCAAGCTTGTCCGGTTTTGACATTCAGGTACTCGGAACAACTCCACAATGAAAAAAAAAAATAGCCCTGCGATCGAAAGCGTGACTCAGAGCATGCATTCAAAATAATAAATTCACGGCCGGCACCACAACACTCTCACCCTGGAATATACACGCCCTGCCTAGCACCTAGTCTAATTTTTTTTTTCCAATCCTATCAAAGTCTGCCAACCAAGCCGAACTTTCCATGCCTGGCGGAGTAGGCACCGAAGTACGGAGGGTCCTGTCCGCGTATACTTTCCCAGTGGGGTATATACGACTTTCGACGGCTCAGACGAGCTAAGTGCGACGGCTTGACTTGGCTTCTTCGTTCCCGATGTAATATATGTCCACCATATGCCACGCTAGAGAGAGAAGGTCAGAAGAATATTGATAGCCACCGAGCCACCGATTAAAAACACCCATCATGACAGAGGGCTCGGAAACATTTTAATAAGGTCCCTTCTCGAGCAAGCTGAAATCCAGGGGTAGCAGGAATGTCTGCCGCGATGTCCATCCCGACACTACGCGACAAGGACGCATGGCATACGCAGTTCCGTGGGGCCCGCATGCGCCCCCAAATGCTGTAGTAATTGTATACCCGTGCTGAACCCATAAGAAGACCCTGGTTATACCTGCCTTCCTAACATGGCGCCTTCGATATTCAATTTGGACTGTAGATCTGGTCATGTCGATTCGGAGGTGCGTAGTATTTGATTGCTTTGGCAGGCTCCACTCATTCCGAAGGTAACTCTGGACATGCGTTATGAGTCATTAGCCCTGGCCACTGATGATGACCCACATATAACAGGCTAGCATAGCTTCCTTGATCAATTCCGACTCGCAGAGTTAATAAGGCGGCTGAAGAGCTGCTGACCTGATCGCCGCAATGCGTCCGAGAGGGAATTTTTCCGCTACCTATAGACACTAATGTATAGACCTTAAATTGATAGCCTACACATTTCCAAAGGTTGAATTCCTATCTGCATGGGCCCACGACTGAACCCTGACTTGATTGTACCGGCTTCGGTGTTTAGACACGCTGATAGGATCAACTCTCCCCCGGCCCGGCATAGAATTCGATTGCCGCCGAATTTCTTGGAGACCGAAACCTTCCATTCGCTGTTTTCCAAGATGCATTCAAGCCTGACGAAATTCAAGTTAACTGTAAAGGTACTACTGTTGATCCAATTGTTCCAATCTAAAGAAGCCTTGAGTAATTCAACACCGCTACAAAATTTGCCAAGGATTAAAAAATTCCATGGGTCGATTAGGACTCGGGATTCTGCGTGGTATTCCCTGGTGAGTACAAATTTCTCTCTCCGCAAGTACGACCATCGGATGACCCCATTTGCAAATTGTATCATATCCGTTTAACAAGACTAACGGACGATTGGGTATAGCTCCACGTTCTGAGCTGTCGAGTACTTGACATTGACATACTGGCAAGTGTGTGATCGAAGCTGCCAATCTAACCATCGCAAGACCGAGCCACCAGTTGAATTTTCAATGCATTTTTTTGGGTTGCTAATGTTGCCGACTATATGAGGTGATGCCACAGTGTACCTACCCTGGGATATAGGTCGGAATCACATTATTTCTCCCCCCCCCCATTTTTGCTAGCCTTGGGCGCTACCACAACGGGGTCCCTTCGAATGAACGGCCGACCTTTTACCTGCCCACTTACACGAACATACCCTCCCAGCCTACGATAATTTTCTTCCACGGTCGCTCTGTAACCCCGTCATGGATTAGCTCAGCACCGCCCCAACCTACCTGGAGTTCGATCGAGGGGTATAGGCACTAGTGGCTCTTGGCGTTGGAGTCGCCTTCGGTGTTCGATTTACGAATATTGGCCGTCGCTCACTCATTTCGCCGGGGGTTTTCCCAAACTTTTTTTGTGGCCTATGTCTGGGGGAAATCCGCACGGGATATTGGAGGGATTTAATATGCGCGGGAGGGTCGGCGGAGGCACCCAGCCTAAATGGACCTTGTACCACCCAGTGCGTTCTAATTACAATACCCTTTTCACTGACTAGAACGCAGACCAGGGACTCGGCAGCAAGGATAGCATAATGTCCCCCTCTTGCAAGCAACGGCACCTAGGCTGCTGTGGCGGCCTACCACTTCGTCGAGATCCCGGGCCCATATCGCCCTATCTAAGCCAAGGTTGTAACGGAAGGAAGGGCAGTGGCCGCCGCCACACCTCACAGTTCCTTTAGTCCTTGATGGTATGCAGGCGGATAGTTGTATCGAGGCCAACTCATCGTTGTGACATGGATTCGTCAAGCCTATGCAGTGATCCGCTTGAAAGGGGCCCTCGCGACAACCTCAAGTCCAGAGGTCGTAAAGGTTCATGGACATATATTTGTAATATCAACACAGAGATGCAGCTCGGCTGGATGACATTTGTTGTATAGAATTGCAAGCTTCTATGTATCTACACGTGTTCGGGGTCTTGGTTAGTAGGTCCTCTGACCTTCGAATGGCGCCCCATCGGGGTAACTTGGGAGGGGGACCTGCGGAAGGTTCTCACATTAAACGATCCAGTGATCACAGTTGCATTCAACGTCATCAAGACCCCATTCTTTTCTTCAGTCACAATTCATAAGGCCTCTATTCTGCGGTACATATGTGCCTGTGAATAATGCATACTCACTTCTATTGTGTGCCGCTTGGGAGGCTCAAAGATCTTCCAGCCTGCTAATTAGGTCAAGTATCCTAGATTATCTACTTTGAAACGCAATTTTGTCGTCTGAGGATGACTCATGATCAGTAATAATACTTGTGAAACAAATGAGGATATCAAAATCCCTTTTTCGCGAGGCTGAAGACTTCAGCTTCTAGACTCACGCCGTACTAGTCGGGAATGGCTCGGCGTGGTGTTGCTCCGGCTCTCATCACGACTCAAACTCCAATATATAGTCGCGAGAGAACACGCTGAAATGCGAGAGGCAATGGTGGACCTCGAGTACATATTCAGTATCCAACAATAGAACCGATCGTTCGGGCATCACATCAGCTCCCATCCCTCATCCCTCATGCCCTGAGACTGTGCTGATTACCGCCTCGGCAGTCTCCAATCCCGCCGTTTTCCTGCTTTTGCTGTGTAATAATCGAAGATAACTCACAAAAACCCAAACACATTGTCCTAGTTGTGATGAAAGACGCCCAATCAGGTCGGGTAGACGCCAGTTGAATTGGCTCAGAGACGGTCAAAATCAATCGAGTCGAGACCATAACGGAAATTAAACAAAGCGAGATAATCCGCGTAATGACATGAGGTAGCTCATATACAGTACGTTATCATGAATCCATCCCAAAAGTCCGTCGGACCCTAGTACTTCGGCAGCTTGTGTGATATTTATGGTTCGTGGGGCGCGTTATTTATGGGTGAAAAATATAGTCTTTTGCCCGCCGTACCCGACGTATTCTAACTTTGCAGGGTTGGTTTTGGGTTTTGTCACAAGCCTCATGGTCTAAATAAATCCTTTGCAAATCTCTATGTAAATGGGCCCGAAGGCGCCACCTACAGACTCAGCGAAAATTCTGGGACATGGATATTAATCACCTGGAATGTCAGGTGCTTCACGCCCACAGAGACCGCTATAAATCGCGTGCGGGACCAAGGGTCGGGCGGCGTATTTTCCCTACCTCAACATGGCAATAATGAAGTCGAGAATGGCAAAGGGAGAGACGATTGGAGGTAGAGCTTAAAAATGTGCACACAATCAAGGGTGGAAATTTCCGTGTCTTCCGTATATGCCCTGATGTGAGTTACGACACGTATTGTCGAAGGCCGCGTGCGTATTGTATTCTAGAACCACGAACCCAACTTGTATTATCAGAACGTGTACAGGAGAGACCCGTGATTGAGATGGCGCACGCATCCGAGTGGTGGGGCGGAGTCTCTGTTACAAAGGTCGGGAAAGAAGAATATGGATATATATAAAAAAGCTTACCTTTTGGGAGAAAACGCCAACTACATATCAGAAAGCGACGATCACCGCACGCTGACGTATGGAGATTAAGCGTGCCTGCAGACTAGCTGAGTTGTTAATTATTCGGGACCCCATGGGTTGTACGTTGCGCTTTCAAAGAGGCATAAAAAAAAAAGAACACCACATTACATCGCCGTCAGAAAGTGTTCAAGAAAACCTGCGCAGCTGAACAGCCCGGAGTGACCGATGGAAGCCAACCAAGAATAGAAGGGGGGAGGTCGCAGAACCTTGTCAGGGCACTTTTCATGACGGCATTCAATGTAACCATCAAGATTACGTATTTCGGAAAGGCTTTTCATCTCGGTGCGATGCAGGAGGACACGAGAGGGTCACTGGAGTGGTCATGTTGCTCGTCCAAAGTGCTAAAATCGCTCGGAGACTTTATGCCAGATGGAGGGGCGGGGATTAAGGGAACAGACAGCCCCATATTCAGCATGACTCTATGTACGAACTTCGAGCTTTTCAGTTGATTGTCGGTGCGTATTTTCGGCACGTAATATCTCCATCAACTTGACTGGGATATATATTGATCTGGTTTTTTGCATCGATGGTAAGGGTATATGTGGAAGAGCGCCTAGAGTCTCAAGAGGCTAAATGTTCCAACGGACTCGATCCTGCGGCATCTTGAATAAGCTTTGCTTCTACATTGAGTGAGAGGTGTTCGTGGCTGGACGTATGTAGCCCATTGGCATACGAGAGCGAGACGTAGCATAGGCCAAGAAGCATTCACGCTGTCGTGAATGTCAAGCTTCAGGCTTCGACATACAGGACCAGTCTGGGCCCGAACGGCAAGTTCATATCGATGAGAGTCGAGGGCTTCGCGGTGTTGAAAAAAAAAAGGATGAGAGAGTCTCGTGGCGCGGTTGCGCCTTGTTCTCGGTCCAACTTTTTCGGACGGCGACCAACTTGATACCGGGCCAATCCTATCCAATCTGATCTTTATCTTCTTTTACCATTTCCTACATTTTTGGGAAACGTATATCGTGTCTGTAACCTCCACTCATCATAAGATGCGAGGCGGCAAACTCCCTCAATGTCCGCGAAACTGCAACCCTTCCGAACTTGTCGAAAATTGGCCCAGAAGACTCATGGGACTAGGATAATTACCGCTGCCCAGCGAGCCTCAGTTTCAGAACCTGCCAGCAGACATCATCTTAATCATCGAACCGGCTACGAGGCTTTCCTCCTATCATGGGAATCAACGCGATGGATGGCGATATCCTCTCTTGAGCAACTCCCATAGGTCATTACTACCTATCGATTGTCCAACATACTCCGATTAGAGGCCAAGACAGGAGGCGCAACGACAGGGTTTCATGTCCGCCTGCATCATGGAAACAAAAATCACGCCTCCAGCTTCAGCGGTACACGCTGCAGCTCTTTATATTCATCACTCGTATAAAATGCCCTCAGTTCAAGTTGGCTTCTTCTCTGACCTGAGTTTACTTTGGTCTCCCCAGATTCTTCTTGAGCATACATCTTTCCCACTGTCATCAGTGTCGTCGGTCACCAACACCATGACATTCTATACTACTACTGTCTATACATCTTGCGATTGTCCCCACCAGGAGGACAGCCACTACCTCATCCGTTGCGGATGTCCTAACGATCGTGACCCTGACCACCCTATGTATCAAATGGAAGACGGCTTCCATCGTATATGGTGCTCCGACTGCCTTCGATACTGTTCTCAACCCCCAGAGTGTCCCGGAGTTGATTCCGCCACGCGCGTTAGCTCCTTTGGCAACCTGCTTCGGCGGTTGAAAGGTTTTAGTCGCTCGCTCGTTACATGTGAGGCCACATATATTCTCGATATAGGTGTAAACTCATTAAGAATCCCACGCTGTAGTCATGTTTACAACACTCGGTCAACTGACTGGCCCTGTCATTCCAAATAAACTTTGGCGCCGGCGTTCATGAATAACTTCAATGCATTGACTCCGTCGATTGACAGCATCATCGCGGGGGTGGGGCATGCAGTCACATATACAGGATATTCCGATCATTGAATACACTGCCTTCACTACGCCCTCCTGTAGATCCAGGTGGATAGGACCATTCGCATGTCTACTCACTGGGCTCTTCCTGCCTAGTTTCGAACACTTTTACTCTATCGTAGTATGTTCTTTTACTAGTGCTTTTCAAACCATACTAGCCACCATCTTCTTATCATGCCTCCCTTACCATACGTACGTACGTACATACTTCTTCAACCAACGGACACGGACTTGGTCGTGATCGATGATCCATGAAAATAATACATGTCTAATTCCACGCGGTATAGGGTATATGATTAGGAGCGTCAAGTCCTTCTCTTGAGGGTCCTAGGCCTGGGAAATGACACCGGTGCATTCAACACTGCGCGTTTGGTACGCGCCGCAGAATCAGGCAGACCAAGTCGAGTTCGTTCCCGGTCCGTAATCACCGTGATCTTGCAGCCTGTTTCACGAAAATTAACGATATGTTTTACCGAACATAATTTTCGGACTTACCGAGAGTTTTAAACAACTGATTGACCCTAAACAAAATAGTTAAAATGCAAAAAAGTTGTCGGGGCAAGTTGCGGCATACTGTTGTATTGACATGCTTAGGTCATTCGCCAGCATTGATGTATCGGTAGCATAGCCGTCCACCTTCAGGCATAAAGCAAATGCATATGTCAAGAGTTTTGTTTCTGTAGCTGAAGTGACTACGTGACTGGGCGAAGTGTTTCCTTATCAGCCACGCTTTGCGAGGAAGTCGAACGGAACTCACCTCGTGGAGTCTCGGGCAACCTCGGTGAATCGGGAAAGAAGGCTATCGATGACGATACCAGGAACGCTACTTAGTTTCTCGATCATCTTATCTTTGTCAATTCCCTTTTTGTTACGCTCCATGACTTGCCGAAATGCAAGCATGGCGGAAATGTACAATAGTATCTTCCTGTAGGGACGGTCAAGGGTAAGATAAACAAGCAAAGGGCAGAGCGTACATGTTTTTCTTTTTCTCCTTCCTCGTCTCATCTCTTGTTCCGTTCAGGTGACCATTTATCCAGGCGGACCACTTGAACGGCAACATTGCAATTCTTTCCCTACCGGTACTGGCCTGTTCAATTGCGCTCAGTGAAAGTGTCTTCCACTCTACGTCCGGAATTATATCATGTAGAGGATATATTTCTGCAGGATCTGTTGCATCACTACTGAATGGTGGTACAAGCCTATTATTGTCAGCGGCCGTTTTGGCTTCATCTGGACAGGAAATTTAGGCGTAGATCACCACATGAAGAGGCTAAAAAGACGTACCATGTGTCATTAGGCCGACGGCACCCTTATCAATACCCTCCATCAGGTGGCCAACAACACCCTCCATCGCACTGACATCGACGCGATTGCGCTCCTGGGCACGAATATTGGCTTTAGCCTTCTTCGTCCCGAAAGTTTCTCCCAAAGCTGTTTTGGCTTCTCGATATTGTAGGGCACTCGGTGCGGGAGCCGATGGGATTGATTTCAGGGCTTTCACTGTCCGCTGAACTACATACGGTGATTTAGGCGTCGGAAGAATGTTAAGCGTCGAGGTACGACGGCTGAATGCCGCTATGAGATATCTAGGATCGTGGAATAAAATAAGGTCAATAATCAAAGGTAGGTGAATACATGCTCACCGACATCCTGCATCCGCCACTGCCTGACTCTCGTCCCCATTTGAGATAAACTCAATGTCTTCCCCCTCGCCCACCACTAGTATATCTTTTGGTCCCAACACTTCCTCTTTTTCTACTTTATTCCCCTCTTTCTGTGCCGTGGTTTTTGTTTTTTTTCGCGCGTAACATTGGAAGGCAGTTGAAGGATGTGGGTGTATGGCCGGATAACTCACTGTACAATTGATATCAAGCACGGGTATGCGGCCGATAAGCGATCTAGGACTTACCAAGTAGGGGCCCAACTGGCCCTTCGAGCGGTTCTGAGAGTTTGACGATTATATTTGGTGATGCGGCTGTATCGCGTTTCCGTTTTTTCGACAATGATTTGGCAGTGGACATGATTTTTGAACCTTCGTTCCGGTTATGACACAAGACAAAATATGTACTTTTGATCTGGGCTTCCGGCCCTCAGAGGGGCAGGGTTAAAGGTTTGAGGTGATGGGGGATGTGGAAGAGAGACAAATATGAATGTTTGCCGAGTCCCCCTACTAGACAAGTTGGACTCGACGTCCACAGCACATGCCACTAGGTGCTTCTGAGTTTCACTTTTATTGTGTAAATTGTGCTAAATCCTTTCCTACTGATTCATTTGCTAGTCTAATTGTCATTGAGCCAGGCTAGCTTATACGCGAGCCCCGGCGCACAGCACTCAAAACGATTCGAGTCAGGCCAGCGCCGTCAGTGGCATAGTTGAGGCATATCTTCAAACACACCCATAGTTTAACATGGCGAAGTTACGGTCGGAAGGCAAGAAAGAGGAGGGCAAAAGCTCTTCGCCTGCGACAGATTACGACCCCAAATTGAATCTGTTTAAGCCACCACCATCACCACCAGGCACCTCAAACGACAGCGTCAAAAAAGAAGAAGTTGTCGAGGAAGAGGATCATCTATTACCTTTTCCTGCATCTGCCATGGTCAACGATTCAGAGCTGAAGACCGAACCCCATGCATCACCATCAGAGTCTCCCACTCTGCGCGGCAATGATATGTCACCGCAAAAACCGAAGCTTTCACCTACCCCCACTCCCCCCCCAGCAACGGCGTCCGGAACATCATCTATGACACCCACTCCTCCCCCTCCCCCTTCTGCTACTACCTCTAAAAAGGGGCAAGCATCTTCCCCACAGCTTATCGGGGACCTTCCCATAGCACGGGATGAGGCTCTAGCTACATTTACCGAAATTCCTGAGAACAACTATCAATACAAAACTCTAGGTCGCTCAAGGGAAGCTCTTGAGAGCATGACGTGTGATTGTAGTTATGAACACGGTCAGTTTCATTCTTTCGCTGTAGAACAGCTTTTGGGTGGCCCTTATGGCTGAATGATCTACTAACGATCCGGTTTTTCTCATTTACACAGGAGTAGACAATACTGACGCTGCCTGTGGGCCATACTCTGACTGTATCAATCGATTGACGCAGGTTGAGTGCCTTCCCGACGACTGCCGCTGTAGAGCCCACTGCCAGAACCAACGGTATGCACTGTATTACGTACGCATCGGTAGCTCTAGGCCAACCGACTTGCTTACAGATTCCAACGGCTTCAATACGCAAACATCGATATAGTACAGACGGAAAAGAAGGGATTTGGGCTTAGGGCAGAGAATGACCTGTCAAAGTGTGTTTTGGGTTTTCACAAATTTCGATTTGGGACGACACTAATTGATTCTCCAGAGATACATTCATTTACGAATATGTGGGAGATGTGGTCAATCCGATATCATTTAAGAAGCGAATGCGAGATTATGCTGCTGAAGGAATCCAGCACTTTTATTTCATGATGTTGCAAAAAGATGAGGTGCGCATAATAAAAATTTTTGTTGCCTTGGTCGCTGATCTAAGCACCATCACCTAATAGTTCATTGATGCGACTAAAAACGGGGGGATTGGTCGATTCGCAAACCATAGTTGCAAACCTAACTGTTACGTTGCAAAATGGACCATTGGAAACTACGTTCGCATGGGCATATTCGCCAAACGAGATATTCAGCAGTACGAAGAGCTGACATTCAATTATAATGTTGACCGATATGGGTATGTACAACAGAATTAGTATATGATGGCCCGCTTGACCTTCTTTATAGTCATCAAGCACAAGTATGTTACTGTGGGGAGTCGAACTGTGTAGGTTTCATTGGTGGGAAAACACAAACCGATATCGCCACCATGGACGACCTTTATCTTGATGGTAAGCGCATCCCTCTCGAACTAAAGATCCGATGCTGACTTCAAGTTAAGCTCTTGGAATCACTGATGAAGCCGACTTGCTTGAACTCAAGGGAAGCAAGAAGAAAAAGGGGAAGAAGATTGATGATCCTGATTTCATGGTATGTCTCATCCATCGTGCCACTGAAGTTGACCTAATTCCATTCAATCGTCGCCCCAGCCAACAATGAAACCTATCGTCGAGAAGGATGTGCCAAAGGTGGTACAAGCTATAAGACAAACTCAAAGCCGTAAAGTGCTATACAAACTACTAACTCGTATTAAAGTATGTTTCATTCAGTATGAGTAAACCTATCTTGACTTACATTACCGCAAGATAACGGACGATCAAGCAGCGCTCCGACAGATAATGCGTTTGCGTGGATACAGTCTCATGACGAATCTACTAGAAGACTACTCGTCCGACGTTGAACTTATTACTTTAGTTCCGTACATCTCATGATTATCTTCTTCCGACGCTGATGCAGAAACTAGGCTCTCCAATGCATGTCAACATGGCCACTCCTCAATCGCAATAAAGTTGAGGACTCAAAAGTACTAATACCTGTCCAAGCGTGTGCAGAACTGGATCATCCTACTCTCAAGGATCTGGCACAAAGCGTAAGTCTGGTGGTCTCCCCCTTAATATCAAATGTCCCTAATCTTGCCTTATCATAACATCTAGTTACTTGATCATTGGCAGACGTTGCCCTTGTATAACCGAATTCCTAAACGAATCAAACATGTACGTTTACTATGTTTCATATGGAGAGACTTCTATAAACTTTGCTCCTACCAGCAGGACGATGAGGGCAACGACGTCCCATATGTATCAACCAACTGGCGAGATGAAGAGGAGGAAGAAAGGGAACGCTTCGCCAAACGCCACAAAATATACGTACTTGAAGAACATGACCTAAGAATTGTGCCGCGCGGCATAGACTTATCTAACCCCCGCACCATGGCCCGTTCACGACCGAAGCAATTCCATGTCTATGTACCATCAGGCCCCTCCGAAGACGCATCCAAAAACTCCAAGTACTCCCGCGAAAATATCCAGGCTGTCATTGCAGCTGCGGCCGAGAAAGCCGCTGCTGAGGAGGCGGCGGCGGTGGAAGCGGCTGCAGCAGCAGTAGCCAAGGAAGCCGAAGCCGCTGCAGCCCTCGCGGAAGCGAAAGCCAACCGCGCCTTGAAGAAGAAATCGAAGCCACCTAAAAAGACTCAGACGCCGGAGGAAAGGGAGGCTAATAAGGAGAAGCGGCTATTGAAGTTGGTTGGTGCTGTGGTGGTGAAGTGTATGTCAAAGCACTCCAATTCCATGGACCACGACCAGTTCAAGAAACATGCCAAAGAGGTAGACTCTGGTTACATATATTCCACTACTAAGCCAGCCCTGACACCTTTTCGTCACAGCTAACCCAGATCATTGCCGACAAAGAGAAGAAATCCTCCAGCTACAAAGAGGGAAAGCTTGATTCACTTTCGGACGAAAAAGTTGTCAAGATCAAAAAGTTTGCAAAAGAGTACATCGCCAAAGTCCTCCGCAAGCTCGAAAAGTCCGGGAAGCGTCTCCGCCCGCCCCCGTCAGCGACTACCCAGGCAACTGCCTCAACATCGACGAATACCCCCAGTTCCACCGACGGCGTCGATGTTGTCATGGGTGAAATGACGGTCGAGGAGGCTATGGACATGGACTCCGACTCTGACCCTGAGTCAGATGCGGAGGCAGAAATGGGTGCTACAGTGAATGGCGCAACCAACGAGCCCATAGCGCAGAGTGCGTCCCCGAAGTCGTCTCCCCCGGAGCCACCAACGCCATCTGATCCCATTGTCACCCACCCCATGGAAGTGGACGACCAGGCCAATACAAGTAGCCCTATTGCGGACCCACGCCGCCGCCCGCCAGCAGATAGTAAACAGTTCGGATGGGAGCCACATGCGCAGTCGAATGGGGTATCGACGACGAGTTGATAATTTTGCTGGTCTGTACTTTAATTGCACTAATTTAACGGATTAGATGGACCCGTTTATACATCGGGACCTTGTTTTGGGGGACGAGCTGAGGGAGTGTCGTAGTGTAATTAAATAAAGAAATTTATCATTTGCTAGTTAGGGATCATTCAAAAGATTTTGTCAAACATTAGCTATTGTGAAGTGAGGGTGAAATTGATAATTGATTGATGTTTGTGATGTTAAAATTATGAATAGAAATAGTGTGGAGAATATGCTACGTATTAAATTTTCTTCACTTTAATGCTATACCATCTCGAAATCTCCTTCAAGCCCTTCACTAATCACCGCTTCGCTGACCTTACTTGGGGGCGGCACCACGAGTGATGTATCAACCTCAGGTGACGGCTCGAGTTCTAGGTCTGCTACCGCGACCACCACTGGGGGCACTGCATCTTCCTCTGGCGTCACAATGTCCTCCACTTCAGAAAAATCCGCATCGTCGGAGTCTGTGTCTATGACATCCTGCTGTGAGACGAGCTGCGGCAACTCCACGAAGTCGTCCTGGGCGTCAGATGATACGGGGTCAACCACAATTGGTCGTTCCCCAACAGAGTCCGCCTCCACATCAACTTCAGGTCGCTGTTGGACTTCCTCCCTTGTCTCCATATCCGAGTCTTCCTCGCGTTGAGGATATGATGCCGGGGGGTCGACTGCAAGTTGCCGAGACTTTGTGAAGCCTCCCTGATTCTCTTCTTCCTTCGCCACCATATCCGAATCTTCTTCACTCTGAGAATCTGACGGTGCGAGGTCGCCAGCTACAACTGGCTGAACTTCTGCAGAGCCTACATCCACATCGACCATCTCCTCTTCCCTTGTCTCCCGTTCTTCAGAAACCCCGTCTTGGGGCTCGTGTGTATCTGCGAGAGTACGCCCTATCCAAATCCCCTTCCAATACACCTCCACACTGCCCGCCTCCGCTTCAATTTGGCGGACTACTCGCCTCCTCTCTTCGCGCACGCGCTTCTCGCCCCAGCTCTCGACGCCATCCAACCTGATCAGGAGGCGGTTCAGCGCCTCGACATAAACGTGGAGGTCATAATTGGTTGTTGTATATGCAAGCTTCGGTGTGTACTTGCCAGAGCTGTCCAGAGTGGTAGTAGAAGATTGCGACGACGGGATAGTGATAATTTTGTCAGGTCCTTGGAAGTCGAGGGTGGTAGGGAGGGTGAAGGATGATTTGAGAATGTTGAATTCGTGTGCGAGGTCGTGGATGGTACGGAGGGACCGATGAGAGCGGTAACAAGTCTGAATCTTCGAGGCGGCTTCGTTACGATCCTCCAAGGAGTATTGTGGTATGTATGGGGGTGGAGAATGAGGTGGAGTTTGCGTGGCCTCGGCTGGCACTGATTCTGAGACTACCGTCGAGCGAGCTGGGGAAGGGGTCCGAATCCGAATCCGAATCGGTTCTGAGGGTGCGGGGGAAGCAGATTTCGACTGTGCAGCGTATTGGTGTGGATGGGGAGAGCCTGATTGTGAACGTTCGCGTTGGATCTGATGTTGAGAATGTGAGTCAATATTGCAGTTGTTTTCGAAAGCATCTTCAAGACTTACACTCTCTAGGTTAAAAGAGTTCATATACTGCCGCAAAAGCATTTCCCGTCTTAGCTGCTCCTGTCTTTGCGCCTCCAGCCTTTGCTGATTCATCGCCTCCTCTTCCCTTCTCCGCCTCTCCATCTCCTCCTGCTTCAGAGCTTGGAGGTACATGCGTTCACGCGGAGGGAGTTGATGTAGCACGTAGTACTCAGCATCACTTTCATCGTCATAGGGGAGGTACTGTGCCCGAGCCCGTTGTAGAGCTTGTTGCTGAGCAAGAGCGCGCTCCCGTGCTAATGCACGTTCGAATGGGCAGTATTGGCGAGTATTGTATGGGTTGTAAAACATTGTCAATGATAAGTGTGAAGGTAGTAAGCAAGCTCAGTGAAATTACTGCCTCTTGCTAATTTCGAACGCATGTTCATATAGGGATCTGGTGTAGTTCTCGATAATTCGATTCCAACATCGACGTCTGAAGTAATGTGTAGAAAATTGCAGAAAGAACTGGAATTTTCCATTTATGGAAACTTCGATCACGATCGGCCCTTTTGCTGAATAACGACCATGATGACGTCATTCAATCGCCCTCCCTCCCGTTACCGTCCTCCGAAAGGAATGCCCGCCATACAAACCTCACGAAAATATATGCCACGGAACCCAACCCAGCCACCATTATAAGGAATCATAGTCGGGAAAGCGACGTAGGCCATAGACATAAGCTATAAAAGAAAGGACACTGAAAAGTTAAGGCCCAATTCGAGAACCCAGTACTCAGTCCCCTAGTGAATCAAGAGATAGATTCGATTCATACCTATCGCAACAGTGCCTGCAGATAAAGAGTTCCGCGACGCACAAACCAGACCTATTGCCAGCCAACCAGAGGTTGGGACGCGCGGCACTTCTGCATGTAACAAGTGTGGTATATGATAGTAATTGATTCAGTCCTCGTTGACTCAAGCTTCTTTGAATCTATGCTTGGACGGATGCGTCCCGAAGTTGCAGAGCTAGAGCCATTCTTCCTTCAGAACCCCCGGACAGCAGGAAAACGTTCGTCGTTAATCTGAACAGGCTCTGCAACAGTGCACGAACCCGAACAATAACCTCATGCCCAACGGACTTCATAGCATATGCATACAGCGCCAAGACAAGCACGCCACGCATAAGATGCCGTTTTTCTGTTTTTCCATAACCCCTTTTTCAATAGGACCGGTGATTAAAAACCAGAGCTGGAGGCTAGATCTTCTCCCTACATTGGGTCGTCGATTTAATCCGAAAATTACGTTCTGTGAGTCGGTCATGAGAAGCTACTCGGCACGGTCTTTGTTCAATGACCCCGAGACGCCGAGGTCGCTAGCAGAGGGACCCTATGGACGGGGCGAATAGTAGGATACGCACATGGGCAGGAGTCCTGTTTTACAACCCAACGTACTTGTTTCGACAGGAGTACCCCTGCACCATAGGGGTGATGATAGGAAACAGGCAGCTAATAGGGATGCAAGAGCGTCCCCTGTAACGTTTCGTATTACCAGGAAGGAAGCCACAATGGATTAGTCGCCACCGAATGTACGTGTTTGTTCTTTGGTTGACCGAAAATCCTATATTTGACCCTCAGGGTTGCTAAAATCGGTAAAATTCTGCATTCTTGTACAATGAATTTAGCCTCAGCCCACCCGAGATTTGTGAGCCTCCCAGGGGTGCGTTATACGTAACTCCTAGCCCAGGGCTCCGTCACCGTATATAAGACGTGTCGAGTGAAGCGCCGCTGGCTTAACAGTTCAGGACAATGTCAAACACCATCATCTTGTACGATATCCCCTCAAGCACTCTAGATGCACCCTGGTCACCTAATACTTGGAAAATAAGGTAAGATGAAAGAATCTAATGTAGTCAACCCTGCGAGCTGACCTTTAAAATTTCCCCAGATATTCCCTGAACTTTAAAGGGCCTGAACTTTAAAGGGATCCCATACAAAACAGAGTGGGTGGAATGTCCCAACATTGAAGCGATGTGTAGATCAATCGGCGCACCACCGACAGGGAAGAAGCCAGACGGGAGCCCGCTGTATACAGTACCTACCATTTACGATCCATCCACGGGTGCTGCTGTCTCAGAATCCACCGAAATCGCCATCTACCTGGATGCAGCCTACCCTGATACTCCAAAACTATTTCCAGCTGGTGCTCATGCACTTCAGCGTGACATTCTCGATCCCCATTTCCGGCCATCCATATCGTCTACATTGCCTGTGCTTCAATTCACTTTGCCTGCCATATACACCGTCCTCAGCCCAGTTAGCAAGCCCTTTTTCCGGAAAACGAAGGAGGCGGCTCTTGGGATAACGTTAGATGATCTATCTCCTAAGGGAAAGCGCCGCAAAGAGGAATGGGTGAAGGTGAGAGAGCGATACAACAATCTCATTAATCAGTTGCCGTGCCAAAATGGCCCATATATCTTAGGGAGGGAAGTATCTTTCCTTGATTTCATAGTTGCATCCCATGTCCTGGCGATAAAGAGACTTCTTGGAGAAAACAGCATGGAGTGGAACGAGATGAAGACGTGGAACAGGGGACGATGGGTGACCATTTGTAATAGTGTCAAAAAGTACGAGATAGTCGTGTAGAAAGTCATTTTGCGAAGGCCCGTTCGGTGACTAGTCCCATAATGTGCCAATCCAAGATGTCTATCTTGCTTGTGTCTGGATGTATAAATCTTGATCCTTTAATAATCAGAATCGGGGAGGTTAGGTCCAAATAGCACCCTGGGTATTGACGCTCAAACCACGACTTGGACGCGACTTCTCGGCGGCTTGCTGAGGGTGGGGATCAGGGTATGGGCGCAGAGAAATATAATTCCCTTTATTACTGTAACCATTCCGCAACGCTCCGGGGTACCAAATTTCGCTGACAAGATTTGATTATCGCTCTTAGAGTGACAGCCAGGGGGGGGGGCATAGTCTGAGAAATCGCCATGGTTGCCTTGGTAAACCCTCAGGAGCCTATTTGGAACGTTATAACATATGTTGGGCGCACTAGAGAGAGGCCCAACTTCAGCACAAGTAGGGAAGATATAGTGCGATAAAGGCAAGTTGACTGCTTGAGCTTGACCCCCATCGGTCAATCGGCCCGGCACGCACGTTGCCGAACATTCTGCATCAACGCCAAAGTACTTTTGCTCCCGAACAAACCTCCACAACCACCCAACCACCGCAAAAACGCCACCTCCCATGTCCAGAAGCACGAAAATAAAAGCAGGGCTGCTTGTACATTTCCAACCTGAGGCATCGTGCTTCCGATGCTCCAATGGAATTCACCAATATCCTCCTCCATTTAGTCTTTTCTGGATGTCACCTAGGTCTGTGGAGACACTCACAATGAAACTTCAGATGCCATCGGAGGGCATCATCTGCTAGAAGCTTATTATTATCAGTCATTCCAATTACGACAATAAAGCGCTGAGGTACCGAGCACTGAGTACCGGTGGTCTTTGCTTTTCTGTGTCACCACGTCTTCATCTGACTGGCTTTCCGTCTCCCCCGGCCTTATCATTGGCTACACTTGTCCTATTGATAAATACTTCTTCAGGGATGTGACCATCGCCACTGATGATTCTGCATTCGAATCAGTGATCTAGCCCATATACTGCAACTTTTCGCTCTTGGGACTCCTCCAAATTAAAACACATGACCAGAAGTTGACGGTGAACAACCGGGTTTCACGGCGTATGTCGAGTCTTTTTCGAGATTATTCAGGTCAGCTCTGATTGAGTTATGTTCCATAGGTGACGAGAATCGCTTCAGCGCGGTGATAGCTCTTTCGTACCCGAATTTTCCTGTAATCGCAGGAACAAAGGCATGTGTACACTCCCTGAGGCCAACGATATGCGCTCCTGCGCAAGCCTGATCAAACTGACTCGAGCACTACCCCCGGAAAACAACGCACAACAAAGAAGGGTAGTGGGAATTCGGCGGCCGTTGTATAATAAGATACCTCGAGCGTTTCCTTCTGAGGTTTGATGCTATACACGAGGGGATACTGG
Organism: Collybia nuda; assembly: GCA_015584075.1. Classification (NCBI taxonomy): domain Eukaryota; kingdom Fungi; phylum Basidiomycota; class Agaricomycetes; order Agaricales; family Clitocybaceae; genus Collybia; species Collybia nuda. Next base: position 321,301 of record MU150233.1, read on the forward strand.
GATGGTGTTAGTATTTGGATAACATGTGAGTTTAATTGTTGGCCCTTCAGATCGCGCGTGATGTTTGATTCCAAAATGTCGTCACCCCTTAGGAAAATTCAGGCAATAGCAGAAAATAGACCTAAGTGCCGCATTGTGCCGCGAGATCCCCCATGCGACCGTGTATATAAAGCGTAGATCATGCGAGTCCACCTTTCTTAAAAATCTGGGATCATGTCGAAAAACATCATCTTCTATGATATCCCCTCAACCACCCCAGGTGTACCTTGGTCGCCGAATACCTGGAAGACCAGGCGAGTTGGACTTAAAAGCGCACCACCATAGTTGATCGAAACTAACCTTTCAGTACTTCAGGTATTCCCTGAACTTCAAGGGGCTCCCGTATACCACGGTATGGGTCGAGTGCCCTGACATTGAAGCGACGTGCAAAAAAATCGGCGCTTTGCCAACCGCAAAGAAAATAGATGGTAGCCCGTTGTACACACTTCCCTCCATCTACGATCCCTCTACCGGCGTTGCCGTCTCAGAGTCCACCGAAATCGCCATCTACCTTGATACGACGTACCCTAACACTCCCAAGCTATTTCCGCCAGGCTCACACGCGCTCCAGCGTGATGTCCTCGACGCCCATTTCCGGCCGTCTACGATGGCAATGCTCCAATTCACCATGCCGGCGATATTTAACGTTCTCAATCCGGTCAGTCAGGTGTTCTTCCGGCTCACCAAGGAGGTGGTCTTCGGAATGACTGTTGAGGAGCTGTCACCCAAGGGGAAGCGCCGTGAGGAGGAGTGGGCCAAGGTCAGAGAGGAGTTTCAGGTTATTCATAGTCGGCTGCCACATGAGAACGGCCCGTACATCATGGGAAGCAAGGTGTCGTTCCTTGACTTTGTAGTTGCGTCCCACGTCATGGTGATAAAAGATCTTTTGGGAGAGGGTAGCAAGGAATGGAACGATATGAAAACCTGGAATGGGGGACGGTGGGTAGCGCTTATGAAGAATGTTGAACGATACACGAAAATTGCATGAAGTTGTATCACTATAGACCAATAGAAGTCTGTCTTGCTATAATATCATACCAAATACTCGGTGCACCCAAAATCAGCCATGGTCAATAATCTGAAGCATCCTTCAAGTTGTGGCTTGCCGAACGTCGATGCGCAATATGTCCACATTACATAATTTCCTGATCAACTAGTTCTTTCCCATCTGTTGTTCAACGCTTCTCTATTCAACGTCGACAAGTACTACCGTTGGTACTGAATTTTCAAAAATGACTTCAAGCAATTTGCCGCCGAGCGTGGAAGGTGGTGTGTTCTCAGTTTCGTCCTCGATTATCATCGACGCGCCACGCGACAAAGTTTGGTCGATCCTCCTCGACTTCCCCTCGTACAAGGAATGGTACTAAACCGCTCGGTTATATAACACACATAAGACTCGTTAACCACTGTTTTCCTTAGGAACCCATTCGTGTAGGAACCCTCTTCCCCGGCCTCACTCCAAGACTAACGCATACGATCTCCAGGCGCGGTCAGACCATCGTCGACAAGGCCAAAAACCCACTCCCCGACCAGACCCCAGCAAAAGGGCAATACCTACTCATTTCACCTGTCCACCTTCCGCCGACTATGGGTGAGCCCGGCTACTTCCAAGTACAATCCGCTTTTGAACAGATTACGGCGGTGGACCATGAGAACCATCGTGTGGCATGGGCCAACATCGCGCTACCTGAATTCCTGTTGAGCGCGGAGAGGTGGCAGGCGGTGAGCACAACGGAGGATGGCAAGACAAAGTACGAAACGACGGAAGTGTTTGGTGGGATTATTGCGTACCTGGTCAAGTTCTTCATGTATGAGAAGCTGGTGCTTGGGTTCAATGCCCAGGCCGAGGGTCTTAAGAAACGTGCGGAGGAGACATGACATGCCTGAGTTTTCGTCAGAGGTGCGTAAATCTGTTCTGTATGATAGTCTATCCTCAAAAATTATGCTACACTTATTTAGGCCTACGTTTCCACCAGCATATACCCCGGTATTCGCAAGGACGGTGCATATAAAAGCCAACCAGAGTCATGTGTGCAAATTTCGTATATTTTACAGGTTTGATACATTTAATAGACCCGTTTCTGTCCAGGTGTTTAGTATATATAATATAGGCTCGAGCGGTCATTATCTTAGTGCATCGTTTTGGTTTGTTAGAAGTTAAATCTTCTAGTGTCAGGCCCGTGGGTATCCCAGCTTTACTTGGAAGCTTTTACGTTCAGCTTCGAAAGCGAAATGACGATCGGAACTGTTGAGAAGGCGTACGCGACCCATACCACTGAGACATATTCAGTATTGATTCAACAACCCGTTAACAAGGCACTCACTCGTGAATCCGTTTCCAAGTTCAGCGAGAAGCTTGGGACCCCGCGGCCCTTGGAATTCTATGGTTCGGTTGAAGTCCTGAACAGCCTTTCCGAACCACATACGGACGACCAAGAATGCAGTAAGGCCTGTACACCAACATAAGAAAAACAACTGGACGAACTAGGAAGATTGCGTACCGATAACAAACCCGAGGAATCCCAACCAGCCAGACAGTCTCTGCACCATCGGCTTGTCCAACATCGATGAAATTCGCCCACCCATCTTATGTCGGAACGAAATCAATGTGAATGAGATCAAGAATAGTATTGAGAATGACAAGGCGACAGCGATAAAAACGGGCGTTGAAGCAGTGGGTGCAGACAATAAGAGATCTGGGGCACCATCCGGAAGCACGCTTGTGTCTGTTGAAATCGATGTTATAGACAATAGGATGATTTTGAAGATTCAGACAGACCATAAACTGGATTGACGCTTGGGGTTATGCAAATGATACTTGCAGCGTTGTTCGTTCGTGCACACGAGCCTGGAAAACGCGTGGCATGTAAGTACCAGCCACGATCATCTAATATTAGCGTAACTCACCTAAAACCCCCAAGAAGAGGCTGGGTCCATCAACAGCCTTATCAGGCCCAGCTTCAATCAAGGCAGTGGATGGAACAACTTTCAGGAGAGCCACTCGATCCTGAAGCATTATCACGGGCGCAAGGTACGCGAAGAGTGAAAGGAGAACCGCTGCAAGAGCCAGGAGAGGCGAGAGGTAGAGTGTAATGGCTTTTGATAATCCTTCAATCATGGTTTACGGTTGGTGTTTGCGGTGGGAGATGAATATCGATAAATGAATGAATGTCGTCCGGTGCGTCGTTAAAATGAACAAGCTCGTCTAGCGGCTTATAGGAGTCCTGAAAAGAAAGAAAGAAAAGGGAAGAAGAAAGACGGTGCAGAGGGGGCTGATTTGAAGCCAAACAGGATGGGCCAGGCTTTATAGCCGGATGAGTCAAGACAGGCAGATCGATGCATCGTGGCTCCAGGTGGGCGTTCACAATACCGACCCTCCCAGGGTGGAGAACAATGAGATTTCCTCGAGTAACTGTTACGTAATCCCGCCTTTGTTCTTTGCCATGTCCCTTGGCTACCAGGTGGAGAAGAATACAAGAATTTGAAGGGGCGCGCACTACGAGGGTTCATGTCAGGCCTCCACTTCCATTTTTCCCTGAATCAGTTGCTTCGATCATTGAATGATGATCGGCTGTAGGACGAGGGAATTGGCCATTACAAGGACATCGATTGCACTTTGGAGCATTAATTTGGTATTCTGCGGGATAATCATGCAGGGAGAGAGTAATTGAATTATGGACAGTCCATTCGAGCAACCACCATCCTGGATTTTGAGGATTTAATCCGCCAGCCCTATCTATGGGACTCAAGGCATCCGAGTAGATCCGCGTCGTTATGAACACGAAACAAGTCATGTCTTCTCGTCGAGATGAGAGAATAGTAGGAGGCTTTTAAATAAGCATTTTTTTCCGCTGAACGATCCAGTTTGGATCGACTGGTGAATCGTTAATCACAATCAGAATAGGACTTACGATGGAATGAGTTGACCAACGGATCAATGCAACCCCCTGAAACTCCCACGCTCTCGGAACGCTAAATTTGCCGCGCCAAGGCCTTCACCTTCTGACAGATCCCTCGACCACAATGCCACGAGCATCAGATTTAACATAAAAAGAGTGCTGAAAGGTGCGAAGATTGGTCCGTTAAGGCCCAACCACAATCCTAACGGCGCCTCATGTGAGCCGGTACCAGCCGAGGCTTTACTATAGTGCAACGTATCGCATTCGGTGGATAGGGCGCATACAGTAAATGTTGAAATCTAATATTTTCCCCTAATATTCCTTTGCATCTAGGCGTTGAAGATGACGGTGCTGGTCTAAATGAAGAAAGGGGTGGCCATCGGGAAAGACCTTTATACCGCCAAAATCACTTATCGATGTTGGAGCACGAATTCAATGTTATCAAGGCTCTCGCTGGCGAGGAGCCCTGTATCCCTACTGTCAAGGAATTTGGTCGCCACGACGAACTCAACATTATGATCATGAACTCCTAGGGTCAAATTCGTCTGACTTGTTCAGGAAGTGCGCCAAACAATCTAGCCTTCGAACGACCGACTCAACGGTATATGCCGTAACAAATATTTATTGGGGCAGTGAGCACTCGGATGACAACGAATACCCGAATATGAGTTTTTGTGACTGGCCGAGATTGGTGTGGTTGTCTTGCGCCCGAAATAAATATCACGCTTTTCGTTAAATCCTAATCTTCTATATCAGCAGAGTGGTTTGGTGTGGATTTTTTTAAGACGAACAGGTCCTCGACATATACATAGGCCCTTAGGTTTCTCCAAAAACTACACACTAATTCACATTTTCCTTTTTTCTGTTTTATGACCGAAGGCCTGTCATACTGTCGTCTAGGCAATCCCCGGCACCGCACCCATGAAAGTTGAAACTCTTAAACAAGACCAACATGGACCCACAACTTAAAAACAGCTCTGGCCTCTTTGAGAGGTCAATCTTCTAGGCAACGTACTATACCGAAACGATACTCACAACCCCTGTCTCTGCCGACCTGTGATCGCTTGATCCTCTTATCGCGATCCTTCTGCGACACCCATTTACCTGGTTTTCTGGCACAGATGGACCCAGGCTTTATAAACATCTCACAAGAAATACGTGCGGCATCATTAACAAACTACCCCCTCTCCGATACATTGCACCTTGAAGCACGTAAACTTCTTTTCGAAGATCAAAGGCGATTCGACGCCCTCGAGCTCAGAAGCTCATCTTGTCTCGATCGCTCAGATGACTTCGATGTACAACGCCTAGAGTTAATTGAGCGCCTTAAAATAAATGGTCTCGTACTCGCTCCGCATCGAAAACTCCCCGACGATACCCTTGGAGACATATTTTCCCATTTTTCTTTCGACCCCATACATATCCCCTTCGTCATGCCGGAAACTCCCTGGAACTTAACATCGGTATGCTCCAGATGGCGGCGCATAGCCTTAGACACTCCCCGCTTGTGGTGTGATGTTCAAGTGGATTGTGAAACAGATTGGCCTCGCTACATGCAAATTGCAGCTGTGGTTTGGGAAATCTTTGCCCGCAGTAAAGGCCAACCGATTACGTTGAAGGTCAAAGCAAAAAGTGGTATCTGCATGTGGAACTGGACTGGAAACTCACACCCTGTTTCCGACTTCGTCATTCCGTATATCCAACGCTTGAGGAGTTTGTCGCTTGCTGTCCCCGCGGCTTGGTTGAGCCCATTCTTGGGCTTACCTGCCGGTGTGATGGAATCTTTAGAAGAGATCGAACTGCTAGCGGTTGGAGACCCTGCTCCAGGTATTATCGCTGCAATTTTCCGAAATGTGCCTCTGCTGCGAAAGGTCTCAGTAAAGGGAGCCTTCAATCAACATGCGTTCCGTCTCCCTTGGGCTCAACTCACAGATCTCCACCTTCCTAACGCCCTTCTTCATCCAGACACAGCCATCTCGATCCTTAAACGATGCACTAACATTGTCAGCTGCATCCTTTCCATTGAACACGATGATTCGGAGCCACCAGTTTCTACCCCACTCTCATCACCTGCCGAACTGACAAAACTAGAGGAGTTGGAAGTCAATATTGACCTTTGCAAAAGCCCAGTTCAGTTCTTCCAACTCCTTGAATTACCGACCTTGCGACGCCTATGCGTCCCCAAGGAACTCTTTTCTAAACCATGGGATCCAGCCCTCGCCCCCGTTTTTGCACAATTCTTTGCGTTGCAACATCTCGATCTGTCCATGTCGATTGAGACTGTGGACATCGAAACTCTCCTTAGAGCAGCCCCGAGGCTCACTAACTTGTTTCTGACGCAAGGAAGATCCTTATCAAATACTACCTTAGAATCTATGGCGCGTGGAGATATCGTGCCGGAGTTACGGCACCTTGCGTGTTGGGTATTTGACATAACTACTTTCTTTGATCTCCTTGATTGGGGACGATGGAGCTCGGAAGCACAACTAGATACGGTAAAAATTTGGGCACCAGAAGGTACCGACGACGATGACAGGCGATATCTCAAGTTCCAAGCGGAAGGGAGGAGAGTAACGTGGCATCAATTTTGAGGGGAGTTTAGTTGGAGTTTAAGATATTGAAAAAAGCAAAGGCACCATTGTAAGTTAAAGCGCGACAAACAAAGTGGGCCAGCTCTGAATCCATTCATTATTTCATTGCTTTCTCCTTTGATGGGAGGTCGGACCTTTGCGTTGTTGGGACCTTGGAAAAATTGGCCAAAGCATTTTGGACAAAGAATAATTTGTCAAATCGCCCCGATGGCCATGAGGCGGTCATGATCGTTCACAAACAGACAAGAGTGGCGTACTGAAACTGCGATCTCATAAAAGTCGACTGTGTTGGCCTTCTTCTTGACACCAGCCCCCAGCCATCTCGAAAACCATCCGAATCACGATTTCTCTCAGAATTTTTTTTTAAAGCTCTTTTGACACTCTTTGATATATCGGTCGTTACTCCAAGTTTTAATTTATTGTGAACGCGGACCACAAGTGATGATTGATGGAGATTACGACAACACAGGGGGTTGGGTTAGCTATAACCGGACTCTCCCAAATCGACGTATGACCCCGCCGAGGTTGCTCGCTCGTAATTCTGCCAACAACCTCGATTTCTATCACACACCTATCTCGCCTGGCGCGCGTTCTGTCACGAGCCGGACTCGTTTCAATATCAAAAAAACCCCTTCGCCTAAACGGAAAGTAGTGAGGCGTCGCGTGTCGATGTCCATTTTCACATCCTTCGCGAAATCTTTGAAAACCAAGAGGGCGAAAGCTGCAGTCATTGGGAGGGCATTCAACAAGTTAGCATTAATGGGGCAAGGACTTAACACGGAGGGGACTCACATGGAAAATAGGATGATTGTCGGTGCGCAGCGGAATTTGAGTACCGCACACGACGAAGCGGAGCTTATGGATGACCTCGCTCAATATCTAACGATGACTAGGGGGAGCAATCCATTTAGGACACCGCCTCAGACACCAGTTGATTGTGAAATAGACGTAGCGGCCTCCCCTCCTTTATCGTCTGCGGAGAATAGCCCAGAGAGTCTCAGAAGCTCCCGGCGAGAGCGCAGAAGTCAAATGAAGAGCTTGCAGATCCTAGGACCGGAGGCATGTACGGCAATTGTTGATAAATGGAAGAAGGAGAATAGTGTTTGACTTGACTTGAAAGTGGCAGGGAATTTGAAAATAGTTTGGCTACATGCCACTAGAAACTGTATTATAATTAGTTATGTGTATGATATCAATATGACCATATGTTTACCTACATGTTCCAACTGATCAGATTGAATAAAGACAGGTGACGCGTGGGGTCACGATTGGGCGATGTTAATCGTGGTTAATCAAAAATTTAGGCAAGATATTAAACGATCTAGTCAAAGTTGGGAAAGTCTGTTTGGCATAAAGTTTGGTGTGCCTTCGATTACATGTCGTTCGACCTGACTCAACGTTCCCACAGGCCATGGTTAACGACTTACGACGAGGTCCTAGATCTATTTCATCCTAGATTCATCCTTAATCGAGCTCAATCCCCCAAGCTTCTGTGGAAATCAACTTTATTCATTCTTCGAACCAAGACATAATCCTCGAATCACTAGAGGATACTCAACTTGAACTGAAAGTTGGCTTATGCCTAGGCCATCATGCATCAGCGCCCACTTGCCGTCATTCCGATGACCCGGAGGTCATCAAACGCTACACCTACGTATCATAATGTGAACGGTGAAGCACCGCCAGGCGGGAAAATATGATAAACATAGCATACTTCACGATGTCACTACTTCCATATAAAGCCCTTCCATCCAAACCCTTATAGTCAAAGGCACGTCATTAGATCCATAATTGTATGGTTGGGCTAACTTCATCCCATAGATACATCTATCAATCAAGGACGCAGCCGCAAAATTTGCGGTGGTTAGAGGGCTGCCATTCGGAACTTTAATCTACCCTCACAATGCCGAGGAATTCAAATAGATATAGAGGCTATTCAACGATCTATCCAAAGAAAGAATGACAAGCAACTCCCAAGGCTATTTCCCCAATATCCTTTGCAATTTCTGTGACCAAATTATCGCACCCTCTAACCCAAGGGTCCGTTGCCAAGTCTGCCAAGATTATGATCTATGCGCGAATTGTGCCCTCGCCGACCGTTTTAATGACCAACATATAGCATCTCACACGGTCCAGCTATTCAAACAGAGTGGATATTTCAATGGAGAGGGATCTATACTTTCACGGAATACTATCGTCTTTGCACAATTCCTCCCTTATGTAACATCTCCATCATCTCCCGGCTACGTAAGTGGACTACCAAGCTCACTCCCACTTCTACTACCCCGAAGTCCTAGAGTTTTCTTCAGAAATTCACCCTCTCCAAGAATGGCCGATCAGCAATGGCAGCCATTTTTCCTTCCAGACATGACCCCCACCTTATCATTCATGACTCTTCTCGACGATATCTTTTCCTACCTTGATTCCCCAAACTCTGGATACCTCTATCCGGAGGCATATTCTCTTTTCCTTGAAGATCTAGGGTACCTTGGCCAAGAAAACTCGTGTAAGCAAAATTTTCGAATTTTCTAAAAATTTTCACTCAGTCTAACATTTTCCCATAGGGAAGGCAAATTACATCGCAGTGGCGAATGTTTCTGCGGAATTAATGGCTGATCGGTCCCTCAAGAGCGTATTTGATTTATTCTCCATTGACCATGATATTCAACAACGTATCCAACCTACCTATGTGGACCCCTCGGGGACGACTTTACTCTCAGAGGGACCCATGCCCCTCCTTACACGCAAAGGTTTTCTCGACATCACCACCCTTGAGGTCCTTGGAGACCCTTCCAGACAGTGGGCTAATTTCAGTCGGTTAATAAGAAAATATAATCTTCCAAGGTACCGGGGCTGGGGAGATTTGCCGAGGAGCGTGTTGCCTGAACTACCCGACCCCGGAACGCTGCAAAAGATCGCTGCCGTTGAAGAGGTTGCCAAGGCGAATGCGGCAAGAGACCTTGCATCTGCGCAGGCGGCGGCGACGAGAGAATTGGCAACTGCACAAGCAGTTGCAATGCTGCAGGTGCAAGCGAGTCAGCAGGTGGCTGACCTGTTCAATTCAGATAGGGAGTATTATCGGTATTATTGAGGCGGGCGCTACCATTTGGTGATGTGGGGGCTTGTATATGTCATACTAGTCAGCATCCAGCTCTTTACGCTCTATTTCGCGACCCTAAGATGCGATCCTCGAGCTGATCGTGAGTATATATTACTCTGTCATGAAGCCCCCAAACATTATCCCAACCATCAAGATCATCTCAATACTAAAGTACTTGGGTATTACGATCTTCGTCGAGAACATGCGACACCTATCGCTGAAGAAGGTCCGAAAGTACTTGAAGAGATACGGGAAAGGACGTCAACGCCCCGAGATGTTGCACCCTTAGTACTTTTAGCCGTTATGTAGGTTTCTTTTGAGTCAAAATCATACGCACATATTAACTGTCCAACCGTCAGATCCATGAATTACTTGACATTTGACACACTGCCCTTGAGTCTGGCTTATTCGACCCTCGGACATCAAGTTCCTATTTTTCTCAACCCTTGAATCTTTCTCTCTTTCTAATATCACGTCTCCACTTATAATGTGAATATCGGGAACCAGCACTCATCGATCGTGCTTTATGAGCTTTTAGACGGAGGAAACAATAACAACTCATAAAGATTCAATTATCCAAGTATGCTCCCCAAATATTTTCAAGAATCTATCCAATGTAACTCGTCTATTGTTCTTCCAAAATGCACTCCCGGCGGAATTCGCTACCATAAAACCTAACAGTCGTTAGGAATATGACACAGAGTGGGCGAACAGGATGCAAACTAGGCTGTGGACTTTATTTTACCCTTTCATTCCCAAGGCAGCTATTTTTTATAACTCTAACCCCTACTTGAATCCAACTTAAACCAAGATAATTCACCTACCCAACTACCTCGACCACTTACCATAGATTGATAGATGCATCCAGCGCCTTTCAAAAGTCTCCTCCCCTTTCATATTGCAACCCCCTCGTAGGCCCCGTGATGACCTTTTTGGAGAAACATGGTACAAAAGACATTGGTGGTCTTATATGGCCCCTATAAGTCCCAACAGGTAGTTACTAGCCCTGTGGTGCGTGGCCTGGAGTGGTTGACTTCACGTCCGCGTTAATTCGATCGGAGTTGACATATTGCTTGGAATGCTACCCGCTAGAAGTCAACTATCTCGTTGAGAAGTACAAATATTCGAGGTCTGAGATATACTGCCAGGATTGTTGACACACGTTTCTCGTCGTTCCGGTGGTCCGAAGGTCAGCGGACCTACACACTAGGACTGCTCCTACTAACCGCAACCTCACTTAGGACAACATGCCGGGTACAGCCTACTTCATTGTGCCGCTGCCGTAGAAGACGTTTTCATCTGAACGCTTATAGTTACAGGCACACGTTAGATCCAGAGCTCAGTAATTATAACTCGAATTTTTCAGGCCTCAGGCACGGCCGTCAATCAAGGACTCAGCCACTGAGCGCGCGATAATTGGGGGCTCTTGGCATCTCAACGTGCCCGTGGCGCTGTTGTACTCGTATATAGACCAGCCAAGCATTTAAACATGGACCACAAACCCCCGCCCCCCCAAATGGCGGGCAACTATCAAGGTCACCAGGTTTTAAATTTCAACTGTGATTCCTGTAATCAGCCTATCGCCCCTTCCAGCCCAAGAATTCATTGCCAGATCTGTCACGATTATGATCTATGCGCGAATTGTGCCTTGGGGGACCGTTTTAACGAGCGACACTTGGCATCTCACCCCATCCAACTCTACAAACAGAGCGGGGGTGTAAATGGTGGAGAGCCCATACTTTCACGAAACACTATTACCTTTGCTCAACCTCTACCCTACGGATCACCCCCATCATTTCCCAGTCACACACCCTCCAATGGGTTACCCAACCTACCTCCGCCTTTGCCACCTCGACGCCCTGGACCCGTGTCTGGTAACAGGCCTCCCCCAGGGATGCCCGATCAAAGATGGCAGCCATTTTTCCTTCCAGACATGACTCCGACCACGACATTCACGACATTACTCAACGATATATTCTCTCACCTTGATTCGTCGAACTCTGGATACCTCGTCCCAGAAGCATATTCTCGTTTTCTCGATGATTTGGGGTACGTTGGTCAGGAAAACTCGTGTAAGGTGGTTTCTATTTTTCGGTGAAATTCTAACTCAGGTATAACGTCTGGCTACAGGGAAAGCAGGTTACATCGCCACTCTATATATATCAGCAGAATCGATGGCTGACAAGTCTCTCAAGAACACGTTTGACCTATTTTCCATTGACCACGTCGTCCAGCAACGCATCCAACCCACACATGTGGATCCCACAGGGACTACTTCACTACTCCGGGGATTTCTAGGAAACGCGTTCAACCCTTCCATGCTTCAAACTCCTGGGATTGCAGAAGGACCTATGCCTCTTCTCACACGCAAGGGTTTCCTCGACATCACTACGATCGAGGTTCTTGGGGATCCCTCAAAAGAGTGGGGTAACTTGAGTCGAGTAATAAGGAAGTATGACCTCCCGCGATACAGGAGCTGGGGCGATCTGCCGAGGAGTGCATTACCCGATCTCCCTGACCCCAGAACGCTACAGAAGGTTGCAGCCATTCATGAAGTTGCAAAGGCGAAAGCAGCGAGAGAGTTGGCATCTGTGCATGCGGGACAGATGTTGGCGGCACAAGGGAGGCAAAATGCCCTTGATTTGATCAGTGGGGACACGAGGTATTATCGGTATTATTGAATTGAAGACTCTGGGTGAGCGGTGTACTAGTGAGCTCCCAAATCATACTGGGCCCCGCTACTACTCATCTCATCTTGCCTCCTGTTATCACAATTTCTTAATTTACGACGCGATTAGTTTGTTAACATCGCATGTAATCTCATTGGATCTATTAAGATCATGATCTAGTTACGATCCGAGGATATATGTAATTTAAAGATTGGTCGCGCAGTCCGTGGTGTTTACTCATCCCGTTCCCAATACATTTACGTGGTGATCATCAAACAAGGAACCAATGAACAATTTATATTGGAAATGTTTGTAACTCTCGCCATGTAGCCCCATTCTTAACAAGGTCACAGCTTACACATGAAATCGCAGATTTCGATAGGTTCGGATATAATCAACCCAAATAGGCAGGCGCTAGTAGTCAATTATATGGGGACTCGTATAGATCGTGCTTATCGTCACTCAACCTCCATACTACAACCGTAAAATATGATTTGCAAGATAACCGTGAGGTGAGGCAAGAGTCCAGGCTACTCTGTTACGCTGGTATGGGGCTCCCATCCAACCATTATCATCATTTACTAATAGCTGTATATTAGGTATAATGACTCGTCAAGAATATAAAAAGCCACGATTTATTGTCGCAGACTGTCCCAAAGTAAATTTTTTTTGAATGTTCTGGGGGTGTTGGTTCATCAGTGATATGTTTTTTTCCTTCCGAACCAACCGCGACATCGACTAAATACTGAGTACAGACTGTCAACCGTCAGTCTAAAAATAGCCTAAATTTGATATAACGGTCGTCAGTTCGGCTCATCCGGTCCGGACCATAAATCACGTTCAAAATTTCCCCTACCTTTTGATATTTCTCTTTTCCTCATTCTAAATTACGCGACCCATAATGTTGGGAATAAGCGCTCAACGCTCAGCACCCACTAACAGCGATCTATCGACTTTGAGACGGAGGAAACAATAGCAACTCCTAGTTGTGGGGATTCAAGTATGCCTATCATAAATTTCCGAGAATTGGACTCACATATTTCGTCTATTGCTCAAATTTCACTTTCGGTGAAGCCTACTATCGAAACGATCACTGCTAAGGTGGTATAGCAAGGAGAAGGCGACTAACATGTAAATTGTATCATATGAGAATTAACGCCAAAGGCAGCCATTTCCTTGCAATGATCCTCACTTGAATCCAACTAAAATCTACACAGACCACCATCCATCTGCCTTGTCTACCCTTCGTGGCTTGATAACTTCACTAAGCGCCCCCCAGAAATCTCCCCTCCCCCACTGTGCGTCCTGCCACCATGGCCTATCGTAGACCCTGCGATAGCGGATAGCTTCACACACTTGACACACCCGCCGCCGTCAGCCAGGGGGTGGTATTGTATCATTAAAGAGGCCAAGTTTTCGGCCCAGGTTTTCCTCATGCTGCCAGAAGCCCGAATTTGTTTACCTGTTATACTGGGCCTATGGGACCTTGGCGCATGACTCTTGACATCCAACAACCCGAAGGTCAGCAGACATAAACGCCGGAACCACATTCGAAAGGTGGCTCATTACACTTCTGCGCGCCTACTATCAACCGCACATTGGCACTTGGGAAAAGATGCCGGGTATAGTATATTTCATAGCGCCGTTACCACATAGGACGCTTTTTCCTAACACTGTTATTGAAAGGCACATTGTTAGATCCGGACGAAAAATTGACTTCTCAGGCCTCAGGTACTACTGTCAATCAAAGGCTCAGCCACCGAATGTGCGATGATTGAGGGCGTTTGCCTTATCAACACACCAGTAGCGCCCATTCGTTCGTATATAACTAGTCGAGGTTTTTAACATGAACTACAAACCTCCAGAAAAAAATGGCGGGCAGTCATCAGGGTCCTCAGATTTTGAATTTCACCTGTGATTCCTGTAATCAACCCATCTCCCCTTCCAGCCCAAGGGTCCGTTGCCAGGTCTGCCACGATTACGATTTATGTGCAAACTGTGCCCTTGGGGGGCGCTTTAACGAGCGACACTTGGCGTCTCACCCAACCCAGCTGTATAACCCCAGTGGAGGTGTAAATGGTGGAGAGCCCGTACTCTCACAGAATGCCGCCACATTTTCTCCACCTTACGGTCCACCCCCATCACTTTCTAGTCATCCTCATTCCAATAGCTTACCTAGCTCACCTCCACCTCTGACACCCCCCGGAATGTCTGATCAGCGGTGGCAACCATTTTTCTTCCCAGACATATCTCCTACTCCAACATTCATGACACTACTCAACGATATATTCTCCTACCTTGATTCGTCGAACTCAGGGTACCTCATTCCAGAAGCATATTCTCGTTTCTTAGACGATTTAGGGTATACCGTTCAGGAAAATACATGTAGGGTGGTATTCTATCTCAGCAAGGTTTTCACTCAACACAACATTTGGTTCTTAGGGAAGGCAGGATATACCGCCACACTAGGTGTATCAGCAGAGTCAATGGCTGATAAGTCTCTCAAGACAGTGTTTGATTTATTTTCCATAGACCACATTATTCAGCAACGCGCCAAACCCAGTCGTACGAATTCTTCAAAATCCACTTCAAAAATCCGAGGATTTTTAAAGAGTGCGTTAAATGCCTCAATTCCTGGATTCACAGCGGGACCTATGCCTCTCCTCACACGCAAGGGTTTCCTCGACATCACTACGATCGAGGTTCTTGGGGATCCCTCGAAAGAGTGGGGTAATTTGAGTCGAGTGATAAGGAGGTATGGCCTTCCGCGGTATAGGGACTGGGGCGATCTGCCGAGGAGCGTATTACCTGAATACCCTGACCCTAGAACGCTACAGAAGGTCGCAGCTATTCAAGAAGTTGCGAAGGCGAAGGCAGAGAGAGAGATGGCATCTTTACACACGGCGCAGATGATAACGGCACAGGGGGATCGGTATGCCCTTGATTTGGTCAGCAGTGGTGACACCCAGTATCGATACTACTGATAAGAGGGCTTTGTGGTGGTAAATGTACTAGTAAGGTCTCATGCCATGTCGCAGCCCTCTGCTACTCATCCTCCCTTTCCTCTTTCTATCATGGCCAAATAAATAAATACGACATGGTTAGCTTGTTAGAATCGCGCGCAATGTCACGATAAACTCACAGTGGGATGATTTCTCACCAAGATCATGATCTGGTTATAATCCGGGGACGTGTGCAACTCATGGAACGGTCGCGGGGTCCAAGGTACTCACCATGGTCCGTCCTGCTCCCAATGAATTTCCGCAGTGATCATCAAACAAGGAACCAACTGACAAGTTACATTGAAAGCGCTTGTGACTAGACGTGCAGCCCCATTCTTATCAAGGTCACTCCTTGCACGTAAATTCTGCGATATCGAAGCATATAGGTTTATAGTCGGCTCAACTAATGTCTATGTCTCAACTTTTGGCGCACAGCTCTCCTTACGACCCCCGAGTTTCAAGGTTTGGCTGTGGCCCCCCTATAGCCCCTCCCATTTGCTGCTGTACCCGAGGCTCCGTGCCCCAATTTATAAACGAGCAGGAACAACAGCCACTTTATCTTCCGACGCTTACTCTAACAAATCAGGAATCTCCTGATAACAATGATTCATTCTCAACTTCGATGTCAACTACTGGAAACTCAACTCCAGGCCGTCCCCTCAATAATGTAGGCAGTGCTAAAGTTTACCCCTCTGCATACTCGCATCTAACCGCACAATCGGACAAACCCCCCTTGAGAAATCATGAATGCGTCTGACCGCATGGCCCAAACAACAAATCTAAGCACCCCCATGCCTTTGCTGTTCCGGTGTTCCGGATAATTCTAGGAATGCTTTCAATCCTATAATTTCGTATCTCGAACCACTCGGCCCCCTCTCCTTGATATGACCCCATTGGCACTGGCAGTCATCCAGGTCCGAAAACATTTGAACAACTGACCACAATCATACCACACATGATAGCAATGAGTGAAAAATGCGGATGGGGGGGGATCAAGTGCGGCTGATCATATGTGTGGATATACAAACTGATTATCGTCGGGGATAGCTCGAGCGGTGCGGGCGGAGGGGCTGGTTGGTCCAAGCGTCACTGCTGTAAAGGCACTGGCCATCGATTATCGTTATGGAAAGTGGCCTTTGTTGCTGTACATGTTTTGATCTTCGTTTCACGACTTCGAGAGGCTGAGCGAGGCTTCGTCACGGTCGTCTGTCCTGGCCGTTGACCTGAAAATAGGACCGGTTAAAAGCGGGCCGTCGGGATAATTCCAGGCAGGCTGTCATGACAAATCATGATAAACATTCAACTGCGGTCTCCCAAGAATGTGCCGCATTATATTTTTGTGGCGATACATATTACCGGAATTCGAAACGAATACGGTCTTTGCTTTTCGCTAGAAAGCCACATCAAGCCACCCACTGATAAATACCTTTTGGTAGGGCCTGATGTCAACAGTTTGCGAGATCACTTAGAAGGAACTCTCCCCACCAACCATTATCGCGCGTGCCTACAACGTGCCCGACTCCGTCCCTGCCTGATATACCTGCACCATCTCGAGGCTTACACCCCCCAAAGCGCCATGCCTCCCATTAGCGACTCCTGGCCAGACGTCAATGCCTCATTGAACGCTCTGGAGTCCGACTATGCAGATAGAATCACTTCGATGGTATCCTTTCTCCAACCTCGCTTCACGCAGATAGCCCAGTACGCATCGTCCCTGCACCCCACAAGACTTCCTTGCCGAATCATCACCGATCGATATACATGGGGGCAGTCCTTCGCCGTCTTCGAGGTCTTATTCAACGATGGGCTCTCCTGGATAATTCGTTTCGGAATGCGCCCAATGGACGTATACTTTAACACTGCGGCGCAGCTTGAGCGAAAGATTCTCAACGAGGTCGCTGCGTTGCGCCTGGTGCGTGAGCGGACGACGATACCTGTGCCCCACATCATTGCATATCATCCTATCATCTCCCCCACCAACCCACTGGGCCCCGATGCACCTGCCTTTGTACTAATGACGGCGATGACAGGCGTCACGATTGGGGAATACGGAATATCCACAGGGGGGCCTGGTGATCCATTACAGGGTGACGAGACCAACCGACCCATCCTCCACCGCTACCTCCGGGACATCGCAGACATCCACGTCCAGCTCAGCAGAATCACGTTTGATCGTATCGGGTCGTTTGTTCTTGGGGAGGATGGACACGTGACGATCGGTCCTGGAGCGGACTATGGTCTTGGCCCATTCGGTTCAGCGAAAGAGTACTTCAAAATCCAAGCCGATGCTTACGAAAAGCTTGCTGAGGCTGAGCTCGAAGCATTTGAAGCAGAATCGAGTGACCCAACTGCGAGGTTAAAGAGACAATTCGTGGCGGCTCTGTGGCGCGCCGCAATCATGCCCCTTCTCGATGATCGCGACGATAAAGGCCCCTTTCCCATGCGCCACGGCGACCTTCATAATGAGAATATTCTTGTGGATTCTACCGGCCATATTGTGGGGGTTTTAGACTGGGATTGTGCTGGCACGGTCCCCTGGGAAGCGTTTGCCGTTCCTACATTCGAGGTATCCGGAGATTTTGCGGATTTAGGCGGTGGGACGAGGGAGGAACGGCTTGCCGTCCACGACCTTTTCAACCGGGCTTTGGTGGAGGCCCAGGATAAATCAGCATTACCCTCGGGAAGAACCCTTGCAGATCTGCACAACTCTAATGCCGGACATGTGGGAGCTTACCTTGCTTATTGGATGTTTTCTATGGCGTGCGACTATGATCAGACAGGCAGGGCCCTGCATGATATTATCGGTTTGCCTGATGATATGGATTTGGCATTCCAAAGATTTGTCGCAGCAAAATAAATCTATATTGTAGAGTATAAAGAACTTTTAGACAGAGACTGAACTTTTATTATTTTAAAAATGACCCAATGTACTTATTGCTTTTTACATACGCCTCCAACCTGAAACTTTACTATAACGTTCTCTCTGTGTTCGAGCAGGATAACAACTTCCCGTATGGCCTGCAGCTGTTGGTGCCGGTGACGGATGAAAATATCCAAACGAGTATTACATAGCTGGTGACCCTACCCAAAAAAAACTCTTTCGTGAATGTATGGGTTGGGGAAGACATGTATAAGGAATAAAAAAACATACTAAAGAAGCGAACCGTAAAGCTCCTACCGTGGTTTGATAATACGCTTCAAGCTCTGCGTTGCAATCGAGCATGTCCTCCCTCCCAACCACACTTTAAAAATAGTCTTACCACGTTTCTAAAAATATTTGTGCGTGAAAATATATCATGGAGGTCGTCATTATCAGCGAGGTGTTGCCAAAGATAAATCAAAATTCGTAGTACACGAGAACTCACTCACGCGGATCAGCGTCATGAGATATAACAGTGTTCTATTTACTTACAAGCGCAAAGCAAATCGTTCACACGGATACCCCAATACCTCCAGTAGACCAAGATAACGAGAGTGATAATAGGGTTCTCCTCGGAAGTACACATATTCTGAAGGGCTTATCGTGTCAGATGAGGCCTGCTGAAACGATGACCGGCGATGAGCTGCCTATACGGTCACACGGGTAAGGTAATTTGACTTGAAGCATTGGACGCAGTTTCAGAACAACGGCCACAAACTTTGTTAGTATTAACCACAATGCCGACTGTATGACTCCACCTAGTATTATGGGGTTCATTTGTAATGGAAGGCGCGGAAACCGTGGTGGGAAACATCGATTAGCTCAGAGTAAGTCGGGTATTGAGACTAAAAATAAGATTGACCTTCGGCGGTATTTCAACAAATGGTGGATTGAATTAGCTTTGCTTATCATACATACTCGATTGACTCCCGCATCATCGAGCAACCATCCGGAGGGTTAGATTTGTCAAACTTGGAGTTATCTGTATTAAATCGTGATTAAATTCTCGCCATCCGTGTATAAATATCGACGCCGTGGGTAGCAAGTCCAGGAGCACAGAAATGACGTTCGAGAAGGAGAACTCGAAGAGGTTGCTTGGTGATATCGGGTTCGGTCATATAGCAGATGACGCAAATAAATACAGAAAGGTGATTAGAAAGATACCGTATTATCTTGATCTTGTCTGGTGTAAACTGGAAGCGCTAAAATGGTGATGGTAGTACACGCAATGTGAAGGAATCGTTTGTGCTGATCCGTTTTAGGTTGTAGTTCACTGGTGGATGGTTGGGCAGTAGCCTGTGAGCGTCGATCGGCGGCTAGAATTATTGACACTTCATAGAACCGACATATAAAAGATCAGATGAACAACTTGACGACCATGCGGCCTGTTGTTCTGGCTCTATTTGAGGGTAGATCATACTCAGGGCTAGCCCCATATTCGGCCTGAACGACATCATGAGAAATCCAGCCAAGCTTCCGGATCTTCGAGAAAAGTCTGGTGAAATCCATATACCACGGAGGTAAGGAGGGAACCGAGTGGAGGCTGCGTTAACACCGCGACAGCTTGCCTAGCGGGACGGGAGAATTTCAGCAACCAATCATGATTATCGGCTGGCCTTGAAGCCGGCTGTGCCGGGTTCACGTGCCAGATGTCTCTTTGTCACGTGCGAGTATATATTGAATTGTCATAGTCGGCCGCGTCGACCTCTCAGCATCGCTCATCGTTCACTCCAACCCTCGCAACTCTTTGACACTGTTATCCCTGTAAATTAAACCATCCGACGCTGGTGTATAAGCCTTAACGAATCTTAGTCGACACCTTAAACAGCGCTCACGATGGCCAGTTCTCGCCTCCCAGTTCTCGCTTTGCCATACCCTCTCATTCTGTTGCCAGCTTCACGTTTGACGATGCCGGTATCGCAGCAAATCGGAGAATCGATCCTTGCACTGATTGACGAGTCTGACACTCTACCTGTTGTCGCAGCCATCCCAATTACGAATCAAACATCAAATACTGCAGCCCCCGTGCTGTCGGAATGGGGTACCGCGGCACGGGTGCTGCGCCTGGTTAAACCCACTGCACGCAATCCCCGACAACCTTATCTTGTTTCCATTCATGGACTCACTAGGATACGCCTCATTGCACCCACAGACACATCACCACCACCTCCCGATCTGCTGGCAGACATAACCTTACATGACATCGAATACCCGCCAACAGAGAAGACACCGTCGAGGGAAACAGTGGACAAGTTCCGGAACTCTGCAATGAGACTTCTTGATCGTCTGGCTCGGGACTCAACACAGCAAATTCGCAAGGACAGCTACAACAAGATAGCCGGCATGCTGGATGATATCACGGCTGCTCGTGCACCGTGGATGGCTGATGTTCTTATCGGCAGCATCAACGGCGAGTACCAGGATAAGCTAGGTACATTATATTATTGTTTTCACTCAATTCTTAGTACTGACTCGCACGTAACAGCTGTACTCGCCACCCCCGAAGCCGAAGCCCGACTCAAGCTAGCAACTGACATTTTCCTTAAGCAGGCATCCATCTCCGAAGTTTCGAAGAAGATTGCCTCTGCTGTCGACGAGTCTCTTTCTAAGCAGCAGAAGGAATTCTTTTTGCGACAACAACTCGCTGCTATTCAACGGGAATTACATTCTCTCACACGATCAAATGCATCGTCATCATCATCTGTTTCTAGTGTCCCTTCAACCACACCTCCCGACAATGCTTCGGAACTAGATGATGACGAGCAACATGAAGCCGATGACATGGCGGATTTGAAACGCCGTATTGAAGCTATGGAAGTAGGATCAGAGGAGCGGAAGATGGGCGTGCGGGAGTGGCGGAGACTGAAACGCATCCCTCAAGGGAGCGTCGAGAACGGTGTCATACGAAGCTATGTATGTAGTACTTCTGAGACCTTGGTACTGGATATACTGATTCTGCGCAGCTCGAATGGCTAACCTCCGTCCCCTGGCCAAACTCTAATCCCATTTTGTCAGCGTCTTCAATCCCACAACCCCAACAAGTTCGCGATAAAACCTTCTTGACAGCGGCACGGACGCAGCTTGATGCAGATCACTTTGGCTTGGAGAAGATAAAGAAACGGCTGATTGAGTATCTCGCGGTCGTCAGGCTTAAAGAGATGAATGCTGAGAAGGAAGTACGGGAGGAGGAGCAGAAACATCAAGCCAAGCCTTCAGACACGAAAGCTGTAGTCGCAAAGGCTGAGGGTAAAGAGAGTAAGGCGGTCGTTCCCTACAAGAATCAGCCGCGACCGAGTCCACAGAGTGGTCCATCTCAGCCATCGAGACTGGGAAAGAAGGGCGTGAAAGGCCCAATCTTGCTGTGCGTATATACTGTGTTTATTCTCCGAACGTCGTTGGTAACATTCTTGCTACATTAGTTTCGTCGGACCTCCGGGTACAGGAAAAACGTCCCTCGGACAATCTGTTGCTAAGGCTCTCGGGCGGCCGTTCCAGAGGATCTCCTTGGGAGGTGTACGTGACGAGGCTGAGATCAGAGGCCACAGAAGAACATACGTTGCTAGTGGACCAGGCCTTATCGTCCAGGCGCTCAGGAAGGCCGGAAGGGGTGATGCTGTCATGCTCTTGTGAGTATGAATAGCCCTTGGAGCTATCTGGTAACCTTCTAAGGTATTATGTCAAATGCAGGGATGAGATTGATAAAGTTGGCCAAAGTAACTTCCATGGGGACCCTGGCGCAGCCCTACTGGAAGTTCTGGATCCGGAGCAAAACCACACATTCAACGTCGGCTATTATTTCGTGTCTTCCGAAATGTTATCTGATGCGTTTTTCCACTTCTAGGATCATTACATCAACGTCCCAATCGACTTGAGTCAAGTACTGTTTATATGCACTGCCAACTCTCTTGAAACCATCTCTGCCCCCCTTCTTGATCGCTGTGAGATCATTCAGCTCTCAGGTTAGTTTATTGTTATTATATGCCCGATTCAAATGAATTTTCTGTTGGATAGGATACACTTATGATGAGAAGATGCACATTGCACGGCGGTTCCTTCTGCCTAAACAGCTGCAGGCAAATGGACTACAGGACGCCCACATTACCATCACAGAGCCAGCGTTGCTACATATTGCCACACGATATACGCGCGAGGCGGGCGTACGTAGCCTCGAGCGTGCCATTGGAGGTGTTGTTCGGTATAAGGCCGTCGAGTGGGCGGAGTTCGTTGATGGAGGCGGGTCAGAGGGAACGATTGAGGCCGGTGGGAAGACCCTCACAGACGGAACCGGGGATGGTGCCATGGTTGTCGTGGACGGGAAGACCAGACGAGGTTACCGGAGAGTGGTAGAGGAACATGAAATTGAGAAGATCTTAGGGATCGCGAGATGGGACGGGGAAGAGAGGGAGAGGGAAGAGAGGAGGGGCATCGTGTACGGGTTGGTTGTTATGGGGCAGGGTGAAGGAGGAATATTACCTGTGGAGACGATTGGAGTTCCCGGAAGCGGGAGGCTGAAGTTGACAGGAAGTCTGGGCGACGTATGTTTCCCCTCATGACGAGCCAATATAACATTCTCAGTTATCATATGCAGGTCATCAAGGAGAGCGGGGAACTCGCTTTGAGTTGGGTAAAGACGCATGCGTATGATCTATGCATCACCAATACCCGGGCCCAAGATCCTCTAAAGGTACCAGACTTGATCGATATTCACTTGCACCTACCCTCCGGGGCACAGAAGAAAGACGGGCCAAGTGCAGGCATCGCAATGGTCTGTAGCTTCTTTCATCAGATTAACTTGACTATTAATAGTTTTATTGTAGACTTGTGCTTTTGTGTCTCTATTGACAGGCGCCTGTGTACCGACGAATACTGCTATGACCGGAGAGGTACCCCGCACATTCCCCGCTGTTACGCCATGAGGCTTATTACCAAACCCATTTAGATTACTCTTCGGGGACGTGTTACTCCGGTTGGAGGAATTAAGGAGAAGGTGCGCACACCTTGCACTGACCCGGCTGAAATTAATTGATAATCGTTCATTTTTTAGGTTTTGGGTGCTCATCGTGCACAGGTGACGAAAGTCATTCTCCCTTGGGCGAACCGGAAAGATGTGGAGCACGACGTCGCACTCGAGATTCGAAATGAGATGGAGTTTGTGTTCGTACGCACTGTACAAGAGGCACTCGAAGCTGCCTTCGGGAAGAATACGCTTGGCTGGAGAAGGGATAATGTCCTTTTGGAAAGCAGGCTATGAAGTACTGTATGACAATCATGTCATTCTTTTCTGGGTCATCTGCTACATCTCCTGCTATCATCTGTAACTGTATTCTCTTTGCTCACTTATATTCCAAATGTTGTGTTGGCTTTGGTGTGTGTAAAAATTTCCCCTTTAATTATTTCGAATATATATTATATCGATCGAGAATAGATGTGTTGGGGCCCGAGGTTGAAAAATGACATTGTAATATGACACGCATCTCCACCAGCCTTTAAGTAGTACTCGGGTTCGGGTTCGCCGCTGTGGAAGCGGGTGCAATTCCAAATAGCTGATGAGCCATGAGAACAGATGAAGATATAAGTACGATGACGACGACGCACATATTTAATATCCTTGACGCTCAACTTATGCAGTTTTACCCCTGAGCCTTCACCCAGTGCGGCTTCGGCAAGGCCTTCATTATGCAGCTGTGAGTAAAAACAGTTGATAAGCAAGCCCGAATTACGCACCGACTTTCACGTCTTGCAGCCTTAACATTCTGGGGAAAACAAAGCTTGTCATTTGGGTCTTGGGGGGATGAGCAAAGAGAGAACATACCGTTCTTCAATGGTGTTTTCGACCACTAATCGCTTGACAAACACAGACTTTTCCTGGCCAATACGGTGGCACCTACCGAAAAAAGAAATGGGACATGCGACCATAGGCGACGAAATGTTATATACCTATCGTAGGCCTGCGACTCGGCAGCGTAATTCCATGATAGATCCATGCTTTTAAGAAGATTATCAGGAGTGGTTTATGAATAGATAGGGCGGCCTTTACTTCACGATTCGATTTGCAGAGACCAGATTCAAGCTGAGACGACTACGTTAAGTGCAACGAATGATACGACAAGCGAAATCCCCACCCAACGCTGCCGCACTTCGTGCTGAAAGAGACCAGGGGTAAGAAAGATTTTATGAGACCTTTCGAGAAGACAAACCTGATAAGAATGACTTTTGGCCCTCCTTGTTTCTTGAATGTGGCCAGAGTTGAATCTCTTGCAATCCTATCCATTTTACCGTCAAATCGAAGAGTTTGAATTCCATGTCTCGAAAACAAGATTTCAATGAGGTCCAGCATAGACGTCCCTGGACGCAATCACCTCAGCCGAGGATACCTTGTACACAAGTGGTACTCACATTGTGAATAACAGATTGTTTTATCTCCGCTTGCATCCCACCCCTTCAGAAGATCAATTAATGCCAACATCTTTGCACTTGGTTCGAGGTCATCGTCCCCGCGACTCCAGGTTGCGATGATGGCCTGCGAAGGCCCATCATCGTTGCTGCGTTGTCGCTTCCCGTCAGACTTGCGTTTTCCCTTATCCTTGGGAGATATCGCTGAACCGTTCTTTGGACTCTGATTGATACTGACGAATTCAATTTCTGAGTCACTATTGTTTGCGGATTCAAGAGGAGTGGAGATGTCCTCCATCGTAATGTCGAGAGACTCCTGTAAATCCCGATAGTGTCAACAGTCAAATCTTAGGCTGATAATAGTTCGATCCCACATCATCTCGAGATATTCGGACTTTTTTCTGCCGCTTAGATGGACGCTCTTCGAGCATATTGGAAACATCAGGTAAATCATCATCAGAATCATCCAATGACTTGTCATCGAACGACGGAGAATGCATCACAATATCTTCGTTAGAGTGACGCTTTGACAACCCTTTCTTCTCCATACGTTTTAAGCGAGCGTGCTTCGTTAATTCCTCATCGCTCGGCTCGAAGGCTGAGGACTTGAAAACTTTGTCAGGCGTAAGGTCCACCATCTTTTTGCACGTGGGACCTATCGGCAGCGAGTTAGACTAAACTGGTCACGAAAAAAAAAAATCACGGAACACGGACATGGTCGATGACCCTTTGTAGCAGCTATCTCATACGCTTTCTCCGCAGCGAGGTTCTCTTTCTCGCTGCCTTCACCACTGATGAATATTCGCATCAGCCGAGACAAAAGCCCAGAGGGGTAAAGCTTACAAAATGCCGTTATGAGCGATGGGAGAGTTGCTCAAGTCCAAGCTACAATCTTTAATATATGTATTAGTAGAATGATCAATAAATATAATATAAAAACACACCAAAACAGATCTCGTGACCGCAAGCCAGAACTCGGCCAGTATCATTCAAGAAAACTATGGGTCGCGTGTAAGGCGAAAACCAGATACCGTATAGTTAAGGCTTACTATCTTTGCACATAGGACAATTACTGCTAGGGGCGTCATCTTCGTCAGAAAAATCCCAGAGTTCCGTCGCCCGCGCCCGTATCAGGAATCTGACAATACTCTTAGCAAGAGCAGAGCTGTGTAACCGCATAAACCAACCGCCGTTTGACCTTGAAAACAGAAGATGTTAGTAATTTATATGAGCTAACTAGAGTGAGGCTTACATCCGCCACCCACGGCCCACCCATAACCTTCTTCGCGCGCCCAAGCTCTTTGTCACTCTCACTACCAACTAGGAGAGTTGGATCCTCATACCCCCCGGTTTGAGACTATCGTTTGAAGAATCAGTAAGCTTTGGGCTTCCATAACGTTTATGCGCACAAGGATAAGATTTGGATGGCAACAAAGTTGTCGCAATCGGAGTATCATCACCTATATGCGCGGTTAGTCAACATACCGTTTCAAAACTGAAATGTAGCTCACAAGCACGACGGCGTGACTGATTCGCATTGCGATTTAGAAAAGAATATAGTAGGGAAGCGAAAAAGAAGACATACTTTTTAACCAATGTACGTTCACGAATGAACTTGTTCAGTCTCAGTTTTGTTCGCTTCTCGAAGCAATCATAAAGCTTTGTGAGAACATTAATCGAGGTATATAAAAATTAGTCAAGGGAGACATACATCTCGTTCCTCCTCCGAGAACTGAAGTTTAACCAACTCAATTTCTTTGGGAGGCAACTCTAATATGGGCTTGCCTTCAATCGTAGAATTCTTGGTACGACGAAGTAATATAGGTTTCAGAATAGCCTGTGCACGCGAACCTTCAAGGACCAGTGAAATCCTGTGACGGCGCAAGGCTGTCGTAACATACCTGCAAGAGGAGCATCGTCAAATTGTACTTTCGCCTAACATAAGCTCAGCTAAGAGTGAAATAACGAATGCCAGGTGCGTACCACATGTTCATTAAAATCATTCCAATCGTTCCATGGGCGGAACCTGCCAAAACGAAGGAGACCATATATGTCGGCACTGTTATATGTCGGCTTTATTCCGGAGAAATTCATAGATGAGCATATGAGCGCACAGTGTGTTAGTGACGGGTGTTCCCGTAAGCATCCAACGATATTTGGCCTTGACGTGGGCAAGGCTCATGCTCGAACGAGTAGAGCTAAATATACTTGTTAGAAATCAGTTCACCTACCAGAAATATGGTCCTACCGATTACGGATGAATTGTGCTTCATCTGCGACCGCACGGTAGAATTTGACCCTTGAGAGTATTCCACTAAAAAGGAACAAAATGAATATGAATATAAATAAATCTTTGCTACGAGATTATCTTACCCGTTATCAGCGAGCCACTCGGCCTCGTCGGCCGCACCAACATCTTTCGGGATGTTGAAATCTTGGTTGAGGGTTTGATATGTTGTCACAATGACCTTCAAGAGTATCAGACAATCAGTTTTGGCAAGAGGATAATGAACTTCACATCATAGTTCTTGACACGCGAGAGTTTCTATATCAAAATGAGTCTAGGTTTATTTACAAATCCCAGATATTGGTTACCTTCAATTTATCCTTTCCGTGATGTACATGGACGGTGAAAACACCGTTCGTTTTAGTTTCGATTTCATCCTTCCACTGACGTTGCGCTGAGCACAATGAAGACGAAAATAAAGAATAAGTTCTTACTTGCTGAAGGAGAGCGGCCGGTACTATGATGAGTGTAGTTTTACATTCATCGTCTGGACTTGGCATGTTCGCAGCCATAGTCGCAATCATCTGCACCGTTTTTCCTAGACGAGATAAATGACTAAGTCATATGTCATGATAGGAACTTACCAAGTCCCATGTCGTCCCTTTGGGGTTGTAAGTAAAGCACTTTTCAATACAAAGTAAAACAAGACTCGCGCCAATATTCCACCTCTGTCAGAACCCTTCTCTTTGGCCAACATCCTGATCTTTAAGTTAACAGAGGAATAAAAAAGATCTGATATCATACCATGCGACACCTATAGCTTGGTGGCTCAAGAGCCGCACTTCCAAGCCAGGAAGAAGATCTTTATGACTATGATAACACCATGAGTATGTTGTGGGGTGCCACTAAAATAATCGCTCACTCTCGAAGTCCCAATGTCTCCATTGCAGTCTTGACCGTGAGTCCATGACTAAGGTTATCAATAGATTTCGTCACAAATTCTGCCATCCTAACAAGGAAATCAGTTTCCATCATAATTAATGGAGGTTCGCCTGGTTCAACCTTTGTTCCTGATCCGCACCACCGAGGTCAATAGCTCGAAGGGGCGTCTCTTGATCGTAATGCAGCCGAAATCCACTACTTCTCGCTGCCGAACGTGGGCTCTTCTGAGTGAGTGACTGCGAAAGGAACTCCCCGTCAACTGCAACAAAGAAAAATTAGCGACGCTAAAGGCACCCGTAAGTACTGCCTACTGACCAGTACTGGGCAGTCCAACAAGGTTGGACCTCTGCTTTGCCCTTGCCCTTTCCAGAGCGGACCCTGAACCGCTTGCTTCTACATTGTGTGAACCAGGGTTGCTATTCAGTGAATTTGGTCTTTCCTGGGTCGAAAACAGAAGCTGAGAGTTGCTGGAAGGTCCAAGAGTATTATCCAACGCGTCAAGGATGCTCGAAGATTTCTTAGACGCGTTGCTCTCCATTGTTGACGCGTATCGAAGACTGGCTAAAGACCCAGGTGACAAGTGTCGTAACTTCAAAGGAAGTTTGTGGCTGTGTTCTATAGGTAACTGTGTATTTATTTTAACGCCGCATATCAGACCGCGCCGGTTCCGCGTCCGGATCCGTGCCTTCAAACCAAAAATAAGCTCACAAACGCACTGAACTTCCTCGCCACGGAGCCTAGCTGACTGGTGACCCGCGCACGAAATGAAAAAAAAGAACGACGAACTACACGCGAACCACTTCTTACTCTTGAGGGCGCTTCTTCCTATTTTAACAACCCAGTAGCATATCACGACACTGACTGCGCAGTACATACAACATAGGCCAGGAACATCTTCAGCGCGAACAAAGCGCAGAGCCAATACCAATAATTTACAACTCACAGCACCAGTATAATTAGTGTTAATATGTCATGGCGGCCTGCTGTCTATCCTGAATTGTGGTTCGTGCGTACCCTTTTGTAATGCCTTTGCTTTTTACGATACATTAATTTTAGGTATATTTCCTAAGGAGCTGGTGAGTGGACTCAGAGCCTGGCACTTCATCTTGGGAAGGGCCGGACATGCGAAGCTAGAGGCTATATTTAAGAATAGGGTCTGTGGGGAGAATGAGACGAGTGGTGCCAGCCCACGACCCGAGTTGAACAGTACGTACCCACCCTTCCAACCTCTGCGACCACGCCTCACTTGCTGAATTTAGGATCAGGCTTTATAACCTCGGTAAAATATCGCCTGATAACGGCCAGTGCAGGGACCAAGGCTTTACAACATAGTGGTTAATCGAAGGAAAAAACTGACATCAATGTTGGTTTTTCGGGACACAAAAGAGTATCGTGCTAGTTTCTCACAAGTAGCACTTGCTCCCGGAAGTTCTCGTGTTCATAGGAAGGTGTCTGGTAAAAAGACAATCATATCAGTCCTCTAATGCGAAAGTGCTTCGGATACTTGACATCGCTTCGTCCGTACCCCAGAATTTTCGCGACGACATCGAGTCGGGAAAAGGCCTTAAGGGCACCCACACTACGCGCCATACTACGGATATGTTCATGCCGTTGTACCGTACACAATTCTTTTTGACGGCTTAAAATTAACTCCCCCAACTACTGGTTACAGTCACGACATAAAACGTTATCCCATCTTACATCCCATAGCCCCGCTCCTCATGACCAGGAAACCCCACGTACGATACGCGAACCTTACCACTTTATACGACCGCCATTCCCCGATATCATTATGGCAAACCTCGATGGACAAAAGTCATTCCGCTTCGGATCGATCAACTGGGCCTCATGAAAGAGGAGACAACTCAGCCAAGGCGAAGGGCTAGGTATGAGTGAGCCATTTCCCAAATTCTCATCAATACCGCGGCCTCCACTCGGTTGTGATTTGGCATCAACCTATTTTTCTAGGTCCAGACCAGGCATCCCGTACTTGACCGGACCAAAAATCCGAAATGCTAAGGAGAGGGGAAAGAGCATTATGATACGGACATGGAAAGCGACCAACGAGCCCACATCAAAAGCACCAGTAATCAACCCTAAATCTTGTTGAATGGGATCACACAAAATGAACCCCTTCGGTTTATCGGACATCCCTTATGGAAGATTGCAGTATGTTACCCAACGGTTTGTATACATTTCGTACATTATTTGATCGGACCGTGGATACTAAACAAACGGCTGAGGCGGTATCGAACTAGAATGGGAGAGGAGAGATACATTGGATGCGAGATTCTAAGTAATGGAAAGGTTGGTGTCCTTCCTTGATTCAGCCTTCGACTTTTACTTAAATTGCCGGTCTAATTGTCAAAAGGAAGCACTTACTTCTCTATCACTATGAGTCACGGTGGAAATGGACATCTCTATTCCACCTTTGTCTTGAAAGAG
This sequence comes from Collybia nuda, assembly GCA_015584075.1. Taxonomy (NCBI): domain Eukaryota; kingdom Fungi; phylum Basidiomycota; class Agaricomycetes; order Agaricales; family Clitocybaceae; genus Collybia; species Collybia nuda. The sequence goes on from MU150233.1 coordinate 351,528, forward strand.
ACCGATTTTGGTACCAGAGGAAACTACAGGAATTCCAGAACGTAAAGTATACGAATCACCCGGGAGGGCAATCCCCTGAGAAGCGGCGCCGCCTCCTATTTGAATGCGCCTCCTGCTGTTGAGAGTCGTGAGAAAAACATTTGCATACCTATACATGTATGACAATGTGAGTAATTATTTTATCCATGCCAGAGAATGATACGAACAATCTTCCGAGAATGTACATACTGCCAAACCCAGGATAAATGAGATAAATATTCAAGTAGCAGAAATTATCCGAGGGTGCTTACAATGTGACATGAATAAACGATTTGGGGAAAGCAAGGTAGAAGATCAGGTGGAAGGTGGTAAAAACAGCAGTAACCACGCCACTCTGGATCGTCTGGATGATAAGGCGGTTTAGAAGACTCCCTGTATGAGGGAGGCTATGTGACTTTGCAACCAATAGCTATAGTAAAAAAAAAAAAATCAGCATATACAACCGTAACTGAGCCAGAGGGAATGACAGACAATCTGGACAAGGCTCGCTGCGATCAGAACATCGCCGACTGTAGACGAAATCAACCAGACCTAAGTATCATAGAGTGTTACTGTTAAACGACATGGCCCAGAAACCTTTTGCTAGCACTCACAATGGCTATTGTCCTTGATTGGTCCGACAAAAGGAAGGTAATATTCATATCTTGTTGGATGAACTTGTGACACATTATCACCCTTTTTCCTTATGTACTAATCACCTTGAATAGTAACGCACCTTCACACTGAAAGTAATGGCTGCAACCCACTGAACGACTGAAAGCTTATGAGGACAGCCCTGTCAGCAGGATAACAGGTCTGTTGAGTGAAGGCTATTAACCAAAGCACACATAGCACTGATCACTCTGGCCGTTTGGCTGTTGCTTCCGAGAAGCCATATTCTCCTAAATGGTTGTTACTTAATCATTGTTCTTTGGAATCCGGGGGAATGAATAACTACCAGCAGAAATATAATTTGACAGTCGTTGCCACTAAATCAAATCATCAGAATGCAGCAAGATATCAAAAGTAATCAATATGTACCCGCTCCGGTATTTATAGGACACGCCGCAGCAGACCACGGTATATTTTGAAGGATAGTGGGGTCGCCCCATCGGTCGGCAAGAATTTCCCATCCAGTATGCGATAGGAGGCCCGTCAATATACACTCAAGCACAAAGAGCAAATACACTGAAGGAAAACTCTTGATTAGCATTATGACTCGTTAGCGAACGCACAAGACCCTACCAATGTATCGGATGGCACCTCGGTCTGTGGGGTGATACCATACAATGTAAATATCTAAGGGAGAAACTTTAGTTGTTTTGTAGGCTTCCAAGCTCTCTTGGACACACAAATCTGGACAAGAAATACTCCAAACAGTCCCCAGTTAAACATAACGCTAAAAAGCTGAGCCCAAAGCGTTGAGGATGTATCGAACTATCCCAACATAATTGGGCACACTAACCACAGGGCCAACTCTGAGTTTATGTATGCAGAGTCAGTTTTTGTGACGTATAGCTCCAGAATGGCGGTTGACTTACGCAAGGAGAATTAAATTTTCAACCATTCTGAGGATTTGTTGATTGCCATGGAGAGACCTCTTTACAATTTATACGCGTTTACGGTTCCAATAGTGCCACTCAAAAATAGCCTGAATACAGATATCAGGAAGTCTATGCCGTTCGTGAGACCAAAGAGGCTGCTGAAGGTTACCAACATGTTTTAGTGTTGTAATCCTAATATCAATCATGTGGTCCGAGATGACCGGTATTTTGTTGATGTTGATGACGTCAGTCAGTTTTAAATTTTCCCATCTACAATCAGGCGGTGGCTCTCCCCTCCCCTATATATACGTATAAATCCTTTAAGAAACTGTTCATCTCTGCTCTCCTTGAATCTGATGATCATGGGTGCAAGAAGCCATTACAGCTGTTACGGAAACGATAGGCCTCCCCGGATTTTGGTGTTTGTTCGGATTGAAGTCTGTATCGCTCAAGTCCTCGATTCAGACGACATGTAGACACCTTTTTTATTTCATTTGCCCTAAAATGGGAATTATTTGTTCGGATCCGAACAAACGCGAAAAATTGGGGTGGCCTATCGTTTCCGTAACAGCTGTAATATTCGAAGGGTGCACAATCAGTACGTTCGGAAAGCAAACAGAATTTCGATTGATTTTACAAGGACCCACCTCTGACAAAGGTACCCAATATAGAAGCATCATGTGCTTCGCGGGAACTTAAACATGGCCGTGGCTAACTTGAACCATTTGTACCGAAGTGGGGGCCAGGGAGGAAAATAGGGCTCTTCCTCGATATTTTATTAAAAAATGCCGGTAGGCGTTGTTCTAATCGTCATTGTGCATAGTAGGTGTTCGATGTATCTCATTTACATGATTGGATTCACAAAAAGTATAGGATAATAATACCAATATACAATTTAAATAAATCACAACAGGATGTTGTCGCTGTGCTAATCAGTTACAGGTAAGTAACCATATTCCTGGCAATCCGTGCGCCGCTGCGAGCCACACCTATTAAATCATTCAAAACATTTTCTACAAAATTGGAGTAGAGGTAAACTTACGTTATACCAGTAGAACGAGACCTGGTCATTGTGCCGTGTCCTCCAGAACAGAAAGCGCGCTCCCACAAAAATAGCCAGTCCAACAAATGCTGCCACAACTACAGCCGGCAATTTCCATGTAAAAGAAAGAATGATGGACCATACGAGTAGTGTGACAATGGGGGTATATCTCGAACCCTCAGGGAAAATGATTGGAAGCGTCTTTCTATTAATCGTTTGATCCCCTTCAACGTCTTTGAAATCCTGCGTCTGAATTGTTGTGGCAAATATTCCGAAACTGATACACACAGCAAGAACTCCCACATCCGTGAGCTGTGTAGGGTCGGCACCTAGGCAAGATTGTAAGGTAACGACTTGAGCCGACGGCGGTGCACCCTACCTGCGGTGAGGGTCGAGCCCCACTCAAAGGATGCAAATCCAGCGGCATTGACTATATTTCGTATTACCCAGTGGCATGCATGGGCACCAAATTCATTGTATATTGTTGTGAGCACGATGAGTGCGATACTTGCATGTACAACCTCCCTGCTATACAAGGCAGAATATATGAGGCACGCCGGGATGAGCGCCCAACGGAGAGCGATCGCGTTGATGATCGTGAGCCGCTCTGATGGGACAGGACGGTCGGGTTTGTTGGTGCGGTCCTCTTCGGCGCCCACGATTTGGTTGGAGGTATCGAATTGGAGAAGATGAATCCAAATCCAGAACAATGTTCCTGGGAGCTTGTTTAGAGAGTATAAAGGAGCGGATGCTATCGCAAACATGCCCTATAAGATATTGAATGGGTAGATGGACAATACAGAATAAATTTTATAAATTCACTCACAACGGGGATGAGTGTGGTCTTGATATCAGATTTTGTGAAGAGAAATAATGTCATGATAACATACCAGACCCGCTGGAGCAGCGATTTACTGGTATTCGTGAGGGGTGAAATATGCAATGTTCTGGTCATACTTACAAACATAGAGTCCTAACAGGTTCGACTTTGCTGCTTATAGTAGTTTCGAGCATAGCTTCTTGTAAACCAACCCCATAGAGAAGCGATGAGACCATAAAAAAACACCTAATCAACAAGAATCAGCGTCCCATGTCTTTGATAGGGCATAGAATGGTTTGTGATACTGGTCGCGGGAGATTCCTTTAGGTGAAAACAATATGATCAGTGATTGGCGGTATTTTATCATTTGTGTAACACTTACCAGAATATTACTATAACATTGTGATCACGAAAGCAGAGGTTGGATATTCTCCAACGATAGGTGCAAAAAAATTACATACTTATTCGGTGGGGGGCTGTTACCTAGTACCATGCAATGTAGGACATCTAGGAGTTTGATAAAAGATGTAAATTTTTACTTCCACCCTCGTTTCCAGGCTCACCGAAATCTAAGATTGGTAGTGTTACAGAGATCAGATAGGAATTTGACGAAATTTCCAACAAGAAACTCTTCGTACTCCAGGTCTGTGTGTATTGTATTTCCCCATTCTGTCAGACAATGTATTCGAGATGTTCAGCAATTTTTAGCAACATGGTTGCAGTTCTTTGATGTTTGATCCGGCCATCGGATTGGTTATGATCAGTGCTAAATCCCGATAGCCCCTTGTTCGTAGAAACCCGGTGGGCATCTGAATCACTACATGATGTTTAAATTTATTAAGTCATCGGAACGGAAACAAACACTTAATACATTGGTGCCTGAATCAGAGACCTCCGAATTTGCCTTGACCCACACATTTTATGTGATATCATATTCATTTGCCTAAAGATCCACACGGTAGGCAAAATAGTCCAACCGGGGTTTCGCATCTGTTTATCGTTTCATGGGGACCGGTTCTGGGATTTGTGATAAGCGGTCAGCGCACGGTGGGACTGATATTCCCCATCCTCTGTATAATATGGGCCTCTGAGCGTGATGCGGTTTGTATTTATGAACGTGTCTGACCTTCATTTGGGACCAACAGTGTCAACTCCTTAAAGTCATTTTTAGTAGTCTACATCACCCTTATGACCCATCGTTACCTCATCCAGTTAGTTGGATATCCGGGGACTACGTCACACAGTGCAGGGGGTTTCCTTCGGGGTTCTTGGGTACAAAAACTGTCTTCAGATCAACCATATGTAGCAAGATTTATGAGCCAGAACGTGGGCCCCATACTACCGAGTTCAAACCAAGTTTGTACATTGCATTTAGACAATACAGAAATCGCAAGGTTTATTGAAAATTTACCTGATCTAGGATGATCACTGAGATGTTGTGTGAGAAACCCTTTCTTTAATTAATTCAGTGGCTTGAGCTGAGCGTGGAGTGATAATAACATCAAAAGATTCCGAGTGACTGAGGGAAGCCATCAATAGAATCAGAATTCAAAAACATATCATAGATGGTTGGAGCTATTGACCTTACAAATCCTGATGTGTATTGTGGGTCAATGTTCACTGGTTTACCATCAGCGCCAATGGGACTCATAATATTCATAGTCGCCATCAGGCCTGTGACAAGGGCAAACAGATTGTTGTCTCCTAGTGACTTTCCCGGGCACACCCTGATAAACATTAGATCGTGGGTGATGAGGGCAGAAGCCGAGATGATGCACCTAGGCCCGAATCCAAACACGTACGTGTATGGATCTATTGCCGTTTCGTGGACGTGATTCTTTAGGAAACGTTCGGGACAGAATTCTTCTGGGAGAATTCCACTCTTCTCGTCATGTGCAATGGCCCTATACAAAGCAAACTCGTCGGCAGGTGGAGTGAATGATTGGGATCCAAATGTTACCAGATGTTTGACAGGACTATGCTACCTGCAGGAATATAGTAACCTAGACAAATGTCATGAGTTGGTGTAGTAGAGGGGTTGCACCCTTACCCTGGAAGAAATCATCATTTTTTACTGTCCGTGCAAACCCGAGAGGTAATGCTGCTTTCCATCGCAATGCCTCTTTGATTGTAGCATTGACATACGGCAAATTCACCCGGTCTTGAAATGTAGGTAGACGTTCACCACCGACCACCTGGTCAATTTCTTTTTTGATTGCCTCCTGAACTTTGGGATATTTCGCCATTGCAAGAATAAAGGAGAGAACAACAGCGTAAGTCTAGTTGAAATCAGTAACGGGTATGGAAAAAGGAACATGTTTCTTCATACAGTTTCACCTCCAGCTGGATAGAAAAGTTGAGGTAAAGTCAACAATACAATCAGGGAAGTTTACCTCCGTACATTGATCCTGCAGTCCAACGAATATTTTTTTCTATTTGATCCGAGTCACCAACATCCGCTGACTGTAAATCTTTTAAGCAATCAAGAGTAAACGAAGGGTGAGCGGTTCCAGCTTCCATGTCACACTTCACATGCTCAAATGGGCGTAGAGTCATAGTTTCAATCTGAGCTCGACCCGATGCTGCCGTCTTATGGATTGTATTGAATGGGAGCCAAGATGGCAAGCGGGAAACTACTTATACTCTTCAGTTCATATAATTAGTTTACGAAGACTGGAACATACGCCAGGGAATAAGATCAACAAGGTATGCTCCGGGGACCATGGATTCTCCAATCAACCTCATCGTCGACTCTGCTTCTGAAATGTACTAGGTATTTATAGTGGGATTAGAATATAAGACAGATACGTGAGAAGACAAACAAGGTTATCAGATGTTTGAATAGGGAATCCGTAGGTGATAGACATGATAATACGACCGGTAGCCCTTTTAGAGCTGCCGTTAGTGTAGAGTCCATTGTTTCCCAAGCAGAACTCACAAGCGAAGCTGGGATATAAAGTCTTTAGGATTCATAATTAAACCGTCAAGGTACAGTGCAGCGATGTCTTCTTGAATCGTAAAGTATTTTCTGACAGCTTCGGCACTCAACGAAGTATGGGTAAGCTTCCGTTGTTGTTTCCACGCTGGCCCAAGGGGAAGCATAGTAAAGCTCTGTAAACAGCATATACATAAGATAAACATTCGTTTCGACAAAATAAGCAATAGATTGCCTGGTCAAGCCCCATAAGTTTACCACCCATCCTTGGTACCAGTCTATCCGAATAATTATTTGACCTTTTCTGAAGGAGGTCGTTTGCGGTAGCAATGGAGTTGAGAAGGATGATTCTGTTTCCAAGAACCTCTACAGATACGATGTCACCTGCACTTGATGAAATTAGTTCTGTGCCAGAATTAACAAATTGATGGCCCACCATATTGATATTTCCATTCTAAGAACCGATTCCAAGGGAGAGAGCTTGGAATATCGAGCAAGTTTCCAATAAGATGGTTTCTAGGAGGGCCCGGCGGTAGTGGGAAGCCCTTCGATTTCGCCCTATACTGTGCACATTTTTTCCAGTACCACATCGAGAAAACGGCAACTGCGGTGAGAATTTTTTCCACGAGCGTTAGTCCCATACTTGTCACTAGTTTTCTAGATTCTGATAGTGCTTTGAGGGTGGTATGAGGGGCTGTTGATGAGCTCATATTACTTATACATAAGATGTGATATGACCAAGCCAGAGCATACGTGATATTTGATGTTGATGTTCATCAACTTCTGTTCGATCAGTTAAAATCAGTGGGAATTGCGGATTACATCCTGAGGTGAGTACGTGGTGGATCTCTCCGAAAACGGTTGATTTATTCCTTCTTGCTAAATGAATGGTCGGAGCTTCTTTATAAGCATGATGTGAACTAAGAGGCATTAATGACGGCGAGTTGAATATCAAAGTAGGAGAAGATATACATTTAAGTTCATACATACGCGCGCGGATCTGAATGTCCGTAGTTATCAGGCCCACTCGTAACATCCCTTCTTCAAAAAAAAAATTATATCGAAGATTATGGTCATGAAACCATCAAATATCCCTGTTTGCATAAAGTTACCATTTGGCAGTGAGTAATTAAGTATACTTTGATCATTACTCACCTTGCATTGAAGTTGATTACGCTCATATCAGTGATAACATGAACTTGCAGGAGATGCGTTCTTGCCACTGTCCCACACCACCTATTGTTAGGGATAATATAACTTCCGCTTTTTAAAATCCTGTTTTAAACCCTCCCAAGCTGAGGTTAGCCCGTATAAATCGGCAGATATTATACTGAACTGATGTTTCATGGGGGCTATTGGGTATCGGGGACAATCGACGATGTGAAAGATACGCACAGGCATCACTGCCCTAAGCGACACATCGAAGAAGAAAGTATCAAAGACCGTGCTCTACGGCCCAGGTCAAACAGAAATCAGAGCCGAATTATGTTGGGACAAGTTTGGGTGTCAGGTCTGAGATTAAAGCGATTGGACGAGTCTGCACCTCTGCCTCGGCGCGTTTCCATTGGGTTCGGTGTAATTTTGGGCCATGTTCCAATAGAGTGACCCGAGAATAACAAGGAACGACTGATATGTCATTGATGACATACATATGTGGGCGGTTGATGCTTTGATTGCGTACAAAACGTTTGATAGAACAGTTACAGTCTCTGGCACACCCTTCCATCTTATCACGGTGCGAATCCCCGGTGTAGCATATGGTTTTATTCTCCTGGATATTTTAAGCATGTGTCACGTTGGGGATCTTAAAAATTTTGCGCGTTGGTCACACCTGGTTGCGAGCTTTCAGGCTGCGTGCGAGATTTCTTGGTTTGCGCATGGCAATACACGCATAACATGGATAGCTTAAGTGAATTATTACCCGGGTTTTAGAGGTCAGCAAGAACGTGTGGCTCACCAGTAGTCTCCATGAAAGCAGACTCGCAAAGCATCGATAGCCTGATCCTGGACCTTGGCAGCTAAAGTAGGGCAGAGGGTCACGTATGGATGACAGGAGGTAGGACAAGCCAGCAGGACCAGGGATCTCTGTAACCTGGCGGGTGGAAAACGGTGCTTGGCACAATCATCGCAAATGTAAGAAGCTTATATTTGTGATTTCTAAATCCGGCCTTGAACCAAGTTCAACCCTCCCCCGTACAAAATTGTGCACTCCCTTAGCTGCTTTCCTGATGTTTAAAACTGCTGGCTTGAGTCGAACGGCGGGGATGATGCAAAGTTATAAAGAGTTCACACGGGGTTCACACGAACTGACCAGATTTCGGGATCCATCCGCTCTCCTCTGATCTAAACTTTCCCAGGTCGCTGTCAGTTAGTTCTACCAAATTAGTTACACACCGTGCCGCCCACATATCTACTATCAGATCACCCCCCCACAACATGGTTACCGTCTATTCAGTTTATCGGTCATATTGTCAAAAAAAAAAAAAAGGTGTTCATAGCGTGATTCTAAACTTATCAGTGAGTCTTTCTTTTTGATCCATCTAGCCCCACCTAATTCCAGCTTCCCAAAATTAGTGAAATGCCTCTATCCCAAAATAACCCAGCCTCTGGATCTCACATAATAGTGCCAACGCCTGATGATCATACAGAAGCTCAGGTAATTCACAATCCATCTGGGATTCGTTCCACAGAAAAATGGTAAAAATGAGCTCTCATCCATCGTGATACCAGTCATATTGACCATCTTATAAGCCCTAAGAAAGAATATTGTGTCTGCACAAGTCCACCACAATGTCCTCCTCCACTTATACCCACCACTTCGACACACCTACTTACAACGCTTCAGTCACTCTCGACACAGGCCTCTTCATCAACGGAGAGTTTGTTCAACCAGTCGACGGAGGAACCATTGAGTATGATTAGGTTACGTGTCGTACGAGTTTACCCACTGACCTGTTCGGTCCCAGTGTTATCAATCCAAGTGAGATATTATTTCAAACCAGGGACAAACAGGGGGCTGATAGATGTCTTAGCTAATGGACAGGTTATTTGCCCGGTCTCAATAGGCAACGCCAAAGATATCGACATTGCTGTCAAAGCAGCACGTACGGCATATAAAACCTCTTGGGGATTGAAGGTGCCTGGAGCGGAACGTGGTCGAATGCTCAGCAAATTTGCCGACCTTGTAGAAGAGCATTCGGAAGAACTAGCGGCACTGGAGTCGCTCAATGTCGGTGCGGAAACATGGTTCACATTGGGCAAAAATGTTATACTAATGCCGTGTCCGTAGGTAAACCTTTTGCGCCTACCAAAATGTTCGACATTGGGAGCGTGATAAAAACACTAAGATATTATGCCGGTTGGGCAGATAAGATCCAAGGGAAAACCATTGAGGTAATATGCCGCAGGGATCCAAGGAAATTATACGCTTAACCATGGACGTAGACTAATGATGCAAAATTCTGTTACACGAGACGTGAACCAGTTGGTGTTGTTGTACGTTTACTCCTATCCGTTTTGTCGAATGTGACTCAAAATTCTCTTAGGGCCAAATCGTACCTTGGAACGGACCTCGTACGCTCATCTTATATATCACTAACGAACGTAACTAAACCGATAACCAATCACTCTAGTTTACCTTACTGCATGGAAAATCGGTCCCGCACTGGCCGCCGGGAACTGTATTATTCTAAAGCCCTCTGAATTCAGCCCATTTACCGCACTACGCATTGCTCCCCTCCTAAACCTCGCGGGATTTCCTCCAGGTGTCATCAATATTGTTAACGGCATTGGATCCCAAGCCGGCCAAGCAATCAGTGAACACCCAAATATTGAGATGGTTTCATTCACAGGCAGTTCGCTCACCGGTCGCAAAGTTCTAGAGGCTGCAGCAAGATCAAACCTTAAGCAGGTGACGCTGGAACTAGGGGGAAAGAGTCCTACAATCATCTATGACGACGCCGATTTAGAGCAGGCCGTGAAGTGGGCAAGCTTTGGGGTCTTGTACGTACAGCTTGCATACTTTACTCTGTTCGCAATAGTAATTGTGATTTCAGCTTCAATATGGGGCAGGTGTGCTGTGCAGGATCACGAATATTCGTGCAAGAGGGTATATACGATGAGTTCCTTCAAAAGTTCCGTGATGTCGCAAAGAGCCTGAAGACAGGTGACTTGTTTGACCCAACGACGAACCATGGGCCCCAGGTCTCTAAGATTCAATTTGATGTATGTTCCCTTTGGTCCTCATTTTTAAACTCTTCATTTAAGAGTCCAATTACAGCGCGTTATGGGGTATATTGCCTCGGGAAAGGAGGAATCAGCCAAACTCGAGACAGGTGGTGTACAGATTGGCACAGAGGGCTATTTCATCGAACCGACCATCTTCTCGAACGCTAAGCCGAGTATGAAGATTGCACGCGAAGAGATCTTTGGGCCTGTAGCGACTGTTTTCAAATTTGTCGACGAGAAAGGTTATTACGGTACCCTCGTTATTACCATTTCTTGCCCATGGAGGGGATTACGATGTCTGACTGTCTTTTGCTTTTGCTAGAGGTAATTGATCTAGCCAACGACACTTCATATGGTCTTGCTTGTGCCGTTTTTACCAAAGATCTTAAACGTGCTTTGAACACAGCTCACGGGATAGAAGCGGGAACATCATGGGTGAGTTGTCGCTTGTGATTATGGAACTCTTACCCAAGTGAACTTGTGAAGGTCAATATGGCTAGTTTCCTAGATCACGCGCTACCCTTCGGTGGGTACAAACAGTCGGGACTGGGGCGCGACGTTGGTGAGTATGCGCTTGAACAGTGAGTATCGTGCCCATCAGTCATCATTTATGATGAACCTAACGCCCTTTCTCTTTCTCCCCGAAGGTATACTCAGCTAAAATCTGTTCATTTCAACTTGGGAATCGAACTGTGAGCGTGCAAAAACAACCTACGATGTTGAGTAGTTATTCGACATCGAATATACTGGTGACTGTTATTACCCTGTCTTTAGATTATGCAGATATAAGAGTAAAATTGGAATAAAATAGGGTAAAGGGCTGCAGATACACGTTGTAGGTCAACTCAGAGACCGTCATATATACATAGTATTGGAAAATCTGGATAAACTGGGTTCTCGCCTTATATTTGCTTGTGTAAATGCGCCACGAACGAAAGGTTTTGTTAAGTAGGTCCTTCTTCTGTCGTCGAGAATAAGGCCTGAGCCCATAAGTTTCTTAGGCATTTTACTCCATTGCCGGCGCGTATATTGGATGAGCAATAAATTTGTCGGACCTCGTTCACCGGAAGCTTCACAGTGTTTGACTTGAGATTGAGTGACACGCATGTTTACAATAGATACCAACCAGGAAAGGAGCCGAAGGAGAAAGGGCATTAAAAATATGCGGGAGGAAGTACTGCCACAAGGCCGTGCTCAAAGTGAGATCTAAATTAGGTAAAAAGTCAACTCCTCGCGTCCCTGGTAATCGAGTCCCGACTCACGTTTAGTTGGTAGATTATACGACAACCGGGTTGATGCATTTCCGTGGAAAAGAAGTTCACATACTATTTGCAGGATTGTACATACATGACGGAATATCTCGGATTTTATCTAATTAGAGATGAGAAAATAGGCCAGAGACAAGATCAGGCATTGGAAAAATTGGTGTTTTTTCTTGGCTCGCCCTGCAATTCGGACTGAGACTGCTAGTTTGGTAATCGAAGAGAAGAAAGCCTACGCCTCGGTCCCCGTGAGCCACCGTAGAAATGGTCATCTCTATTCCTCCTGCGTCCGGAAAAAGACCCAGTTTGCTACCAGGGTCACCACGGATTGGAGTTGCAGAGTGTAATGTATGCAAGTCACCAGGAAGGGTGATCCCTTGAGAAACGATGCGACCCCCTATGTTGACGCGGTTCCTGTTGTTAAGATTTGATAAAAGAACATTTGCGTACCTGAATAGGAATATACAGAATATAAGAGTGGATATTATATGCACCAGGGAAGATACAAACAATCTCCCGAGAACGTATACACTGTAAATATTAAAATGAATGAGATATCACGCTGAAGAGTCAATGATTTTTTGATAGTGCCTTACAATGGTATATGCACAAGGTCATGAGAGAAGGCGAGGTAGAAGGACAAGTGGAAGACAGCAAACATAGCAGTGAGTACGCCACTCTGAATTGTCTGAATGATGAGGCGATTCAAGAGACTCTCGGTGTGAGCAAGGCTATGCAACTAGCAACTACAAAGAAGATATAGAGTAAAAATTTTCAACTAAGATTAAAAAAATAACAAACGATATAAACAAGACATCCTGCAATTAGAATATCACAGATCATGGCCGGAACCAACCAAATCTAAGTAATATAAAGGGACACCGGTATATTTCGATAATTTGAGTGGTTCTGCCAGCACCCACAACGATCATGACTTTAGATTGGGTTGATACAAGGAATGCAACATTCATATCTCGTGCGAAAAACTTGTGACAGATCATTTCATTATCTTTGTTCTCCATGCAACGGGTTTAAATGACACACCTCTGCACTGAAAGTAATGGCAGCAACACATTGAAGGATTGCGAGCTTGTGAAATAGAAAGACTTGTCAGCACAAGAATCCATTAAGTTTGCATCATCGAGTAATGACAGACCAAGGCACATAAAATGCTGATTCCTCTGGCTGTTGGCCTGCCGCTTCCGAGGAGCCATATTCTCCTGAACGAAAGTATCTGTCAATTCTTGTCTTCTTGTTAAGAGAGAAATTAATAATTACCAGCAGAAATACAACTCGATAATCATTGCGACTGAGCGAAGTAACAAGTTATACAAGCACAGTGAACTATTGATAATAAATGATATGCACCTACTCCACAATTTATAGCAATTGCTGCGGCAGACCAAGGTACGTTTAAAAGGACGGTAGGGTCACCCCATCGATAGGCAAGAATTTCCCATCCAGTATGTGTCACGAAGCCTGTCTGTATAAATTCCAACAATAAAAGTGAATATACTGAAGGACGATGCTTGATTAGAGTATTCTTTTTTTACTAAACAGAGGAACCTACCCATGTAGCGAATAACCTTTCGGTCCATGTGATGATACCACACGGTGTAGATATCTAATATAGGTCGACTCAGTTCTACTTTATGTGTCTGGACTCTCATGGACACACATATCTGGACAAGAAACACACCGAACAGCCCCCAGCTAAAGATAGCGCTGAGGAACTGACAAGAAAACGTTGAGGGCGTATGGTATGTAGGCATTATAAGGTACACCGACCATCGGACCAACTCTAAGGCGTGTACAGTCAACATTTAGCTGTCGAGTCCAGGAGCAATGGGCGACTCACTCAAGGAGAAATGGGTGACTGGCCATGGGGGTTCGTTGATTGCCAGAAAGATATTCCGAGGTAATATATATGTATAATTACAGAAAGATCCCAACTTGTTTTGCTCCAATATAATATGAACACATCAAGAAGTCCTGGTTATTTAGTGATATGAAAAACTGCCGAGGGTCGTCCACACGCCCTGATCTTATTATTCGTATGTTGGTGTGGATATCACCTGGTGGTTCCTTCAAGTTTTGGGAAATGAAGGTCATGTTGCAGGAACGGCCTTTATCTACGATCAAACGAAGCTAAACGCGAGAGTGCCAGGATTTGTCACGTCTCTCGATGTTGCAAAGTCTGTTATTGCTGAAGCCTCTATTGGTTTATTACGACCCAATCAAGACTCGCATGATCAAGGAACTTCTGATTGATACTTGAGGACTCACTCCAAGTAGTATTACTTGATTACTTCGCGCGCCTCAGGTAGGATGTTCAAGATGATGTCCAGCAATACAGATAGCATGGCCCATTTTACACATGGGCTTCCTGAGATGGAATTGCCCTAACAGCGTCGACTCTTGCCCCGATCAAACCGTACCGAGGGTGCCGGTTTAGGGGAATCCCAACGCCCATGCAGAAATGGATGATTATTGGGCGCATCCCGCGGAGTTGACCAGGTTCATTATCAGCGATACTCTCGGGCTATCCAGGGGCATGCTTTCGGATGGATAAGATATCAATCTTTATTTCTCGACTGCCGCTTTGTATATCACGATATTCATATGGAGTAGTATTTGCTATTCGCGCGCAAGTGTGGATGAGCCTCATTTGGGAGGAGCAGAACTATCCCGCGGCAGTGTAGATCGTTCCGTCTACATTGTCTGGCTAATAGGAGCAGTCTTCAATCGAAAGCTAGGAAGGTAGAAGACGGAGGATGGAATGGAATGGATGATGTTGGTTCGACAAACTCAGGGACAAACTTTAATGTGAGGGTCCGTGCACAAAAAACCTGGGCTGCTACGAACACTTATTTTATCCGGTCCGCATTACTACCAGTTGCATCTCCTCTTTTTAACCTTCGTCCACAACATTGCAACACTAGATCAACCCATTCTTGCCATCTTTCCCTTCTGAAATGAATCTTTATATTTAAATTTCAAGTTGATCATCAAGAGGTAGTGTAAGTGTGAATGATCTGTTCTGGTTTAGTCATTCATCAACCACTTTTGCGCACAAATGATCTTTCTTCACCTCTAAAATGACATCAATGACTGACGAATCACTAGGTAATGGAGGCCGAGACATCCCATGGCCGTGAGTAATAGATTGCGAATCACATTCCTATATTGGGGAAGATTACAGCTTCTCTTGGTGCCGGGTGTCCGGTTATTCTGCAGTAATCTGCTATAAATCCTGTGCGAAGAAATTCACATCCACCCAGAATCACGACTATGCCTTCCACATACACTCACCACTTCGACACTCCGTCTTATAAAGCCTCAGTTACTTTTGACACAGGCCTCTTTATCAATGGAGAGTTTGTCCAACCGGTCGATAAAGGCACCCTTGAGTATGAATAATCATAGTCTCATATCGTTGGCCTTTGCTAATTGTATCCGCTCTATTTTAGTGTTGTGAACCCAAGTGAGTTTAAAGTTTTGATATCAGATTGGACGGGAATTGACGGGAAACTCGGGAAACTTCAGCAACTGGAAAGGTTATTTGCCCAGTATCCATAGCCAATGCCAAAGACATCGATATCGCTGTCAAAGCAGCGCGCGCAGCATACAAAAATTCGTGGGGTTTGAAAGTACCCGGGGAGACGCGTGGCAAGATGCTCAACAAGTTTGCCGATCTCATAGAGGAGCATACAGCAGAATTAGCAGCATTGGAGTCACTTAATGTCGGTGCGTGTGTTACCTATCCTCGTTATGAAAGGATAGTTGGTGATATTCCCACATTGACAGGTAAACCATATGCCCCAACCAAAATGTTTGACTTGGCTGCGGCGGTAAAAACGCTGAGGTATTATGCTGGTTGGGCAGATAAGATTCAAGGAAAGACAGTTGAAGTAAAATCAATCCCAGACACTACGAGACTTTACTCAGACTTTGATTTAGACAACCGAAGACAAGTTCTGTTACACCAGGCGCGAACCTATTGGCGTCGTTGTTGGTACCATCTTGCGTTTATCTGGTCATGCCCTCACGTATATTTTCAGGGTCAAATCATCCCCTGGAATGGGCCTTGTGCGTTTTCTCTGTTTTTATCTTATCTTTACGTTTACCTCTCACAACAGTGTTACTCATCGCATGGAAACTCGGCCCTGCCCTGGCCGCCGGAAATTGTGTTGTTCTCAAACCTTCAGAACTCAGTCCTTTCACTGCCCTGCGTATTGCCCCCCTCCTCAAACTCGCCGGTTTCCCCCCAGGCGTCGTCAATATCGTAAATGGAACCGGCCCGCAGGCCGGTCAGGCACTCAGCGAACATCCAAATGTCGACAAAATCGCATTTACGGGAAGCACACTCACAGGTCGCAAGATCCTCGAGGCCTCGGCAAAGTCGAACTTGAAGCAGGTGACACTGGAGTTAGGCGGAAAGAGCCCTACGATCATCTATGATGATGCGGATTTGGAGCAGGCAGTAAAATGGGCGGGTCATGGAATCTTGTACGCCTCTCGAGTATATTATATTTAATCGAGGATACTAACTGAAGGTGGCAGCTTCAATATGGGACAGGCGTGCTGTGCGGGGTCCCGGATCTTCGTGCAGGCGGGTATTTACGACGAGTTCATGAAGAGATTCAGTATCGTTGCGAAGAATTTGAAAGCGGGTGATGTGTTTGATCCAACGACCACTCACGGACCACAGGTATCCAAAACCCAGTTCGACGTGTGTTCTTTTCCCCTCGATGTCTATCTCCTTGCTGATTACACGGTTGACAGCGCGTTATGGGGTACATCGCCTCGGGCAAGCAAGATTCTGCTACAGTAGAAACAG
This sequence comes from Collybia nuda, assembly GCA_015584075.1. Lineage (NCBI taxonomy): Eukaryota > Fungi > Basidiomycota > Agaricomycetes > Agaricales > Clitocybaceae > Collybia > Collybia nuda. Next base: position 368,216 of record MU150233.1, read on the forward strand.
GTGGTTCCCAGATCGGGACAGAGGGCTATTTCGTCGAACCGACTATCTTCTCGGATGTAAAGCCCGAAATGAAGATTGCGCGTGAAGAGATCTTCGGGCCTGTCGCGGCTGTTTTCAAATTCACCGATGAAAAAGGTTGGTGTGGTTCTTATACCGCCATCGTGCTCTTTTGTTTATGAATACTTTTTTTTTTTTTTTAGCTGTGATCGATCTTGCTAACGACACCACATATGGCCTTGCATGTGCTGTATTCACCAAGGATATTAAGCGTGCGATGACTACCGCCCATGGGATCGAGGCGGGCACATCATGGGTGAGTATTTCCGTACCTATCACAATTCCTGGAAGCTGACTCTGTCAAGGTCAACATGTCTAACTTCCCAGACAATGCCCTACCTTTCGGTGGGTATAAGCAGTCGGGATTGGGGCGTGATCTGGGTGAATACGCACTTGAGCAGTGAGTTTGATATTCTTATCTTTGATCGCCTTCTAACACCTAATCATACTTCTTCAAGTTACACCCAAATTAAGGCCGTTCATTTCAATTTGGGGATCCAGCTATAAAGAATTAACGTACAATGTCACATAGTTGGATAGTACTATGCATTCAAGTACTCAGTTTTACAGATGTGGAGATAGTGTTGTACATGAGCGATTACATTCCCAGTAAAATACAACAAGTTTTCAAAGGTCATCTAACATATTAGGTAAACAGAACACAGGACCCTGGATGCCGACCTGCGAAAACTTGCAGCTGCATCCTAATCAAACGGACTCGCAAAGAGATATAATTATAAGATCCAACCTCCACCCTGCACTCAACCGCGTGTGTACGCACGTACTAACCAGCTCAAAATACCACGATCGTGGTAATACACTCGACTCAAAGTCTCTTGAGTGCTTTCTTCCTCTTTTCCGCATTCGTCGCCCCACCAGCCGTCGCTGCCCTCTTTACCGCCTTTGTGCCTGCGGCTGGGACATTGGGCACTGCGCCCACCTTGACCGCCGTAGCTTTGCCTCCGACATTGGCATCTGCAGTTCCGAGGGGCGATGGTGATGTGTGTCGCTCCTTACTGGGTGAGAGAACCCCGTCTTTGTCTCCCAGCAGATGTGACGATGGCGGCTTACGGCTAACCGACTGTGGAGGTGGGGACGCGGACTTGCGGCTAACTATGGGCAGTTTAAGTGTAGGAGTGGATCCCGACGATGGGATACTCGAAGATTTGGAGGGAGAAGATGAAGATGAAGCCAGAGACGGTGAGGTCACTGATGAAGGCACCGCAGACGACGACGATGACGAAGACGCGTCCTCTGGCGTGTCAAATTCTGCAGGCCGCACTCGTGGCGTTGCGTGGACACTCGTAATCAACTTCGCTCGGCTACAATAACTGCCATAATCCTCCAGCAGCAATTTCCCCGCTTCCTCGTCGAGTGCTGATTCCGGGTTAGGGTAGATCAACAAACACTTGACGGTCACCAAAATGTGTTCAATTCCATACGTCGACTTCCAGTCTTTTTTGAGTGTATTAACGCAAATTTCACCAGCATTCGAGACGTTTGGGTGAAATATTTTCGTGGCAAACCAACCTGGGGCACAACGATTAGTCATCGGACGCAAGTTGATCAAAGAGCACCTTACACTTAGGTGGAGCCGCAGGAAACTCTTCAGTAAACTTAAATTTGACCCTGAAGTATCCTCCGGCGTAGGGCGTACCCTCTGACATAGAGTCTGTCAGCCACCGCGTAAAGGGACGCGTCAGTTCACGAGCTCACCTGGGCCTTGGATGATGCCTGTTACGTCTAACATATCTTCTTCGCTCGTTTGAATACGGATGCCCTCCGGTGGGCTCTTTTTAAGCTCACTAAGCTCTCGCATGATGCGACGCATGGCTGCCGGGGCGAGAGACTTGGAAGTACAAATAAAATGGGTTAGATATGTATTATCACCAGGATTATCGGACATACCATTCTGCAGGTACTATTATCGATACGGTGAACGTTCAAAGTTCAAGTTGTTGAGGTGGTTGAACAAGTCGAACTTGTGGTCACGGCCACGGTGAACCCTTTCGAGCGGTGTTTGAAACTCTAGCACGTGCCTGAACAATGGACTTCGGGAATCGGAGCCAAACCGGACCCATTTTTGATAATGAACTTTTCCCGAACTTTTCCTTCACAATGCAACCTCTACCCGGCCACAATGATAGAGTATCCGGCTATCTAACGATATTCCTAGGACAATGTTATCCTTATCATTGCAGCCTGTTATAACCCATGAATACTACCTGAACTACGATTTACCTGATCAAATATCCTGCGCGCAGCCCTCATACTACTACAGATTTCTGTTTCACCTCACGCCAATTCAGCTGTGGATAAAGTGCGTTGAGTATTGAGCTCAGAACCCACGCCAGCCCGTTAATCGTAAATTTCAGGGTTCCACCGGGGTCTACCCCCGACTGGTGGATGGCACATTGACGAGAATTGAAGATGTTCATGGTCTCCGGAGTACCGCCCTTCCACCTCGCGTCGAGGGCCAAGTGCAGTGACATAAAATTTCAGTCACGTGTTGACATAGGGGCCATAAAATCCAATGTCAGTTGCCCATCCTCTTATTTCCCACCACACAAACAACTCAGCGAGTCACAGATATGGACCTTGATTTAAACAACGTACACGTCCTGGTTACCGGTAAGTGGAGTAGATGTACTCGTATAGATTATCAATAATCTCGAGACCATAACAGGTGCGAGTGGTGGTATAGGTTTAGAAACGGTGCACGTCTTTCTCAGTCAGTCTCACGATGCCCTTCAAATAGAGAGTAAACTAATATACCTCATCCAACAGAACAAGGGTCCAAGGTCACAGCCCACTACAACACGAATGCTAAAACTTTAGAGCCTCTTGTTGCTGAATTCGGGCCTCAGAGGGTCCGAGCTCTCCAAGCGGACCTAACATCCGAGAGTGATGTTGACAAATTATTCTCACAAGCCGCTGCGTCGTTTGGGCCTGTTCAGGTCGTTATTATCAACCATGGTGTCTGGCCTACGGCGGATCAGCCTGTCGTTGAGATGCCGCTTGATCGATGGAGGTCTACGATAGACATCAATCTAACAGCTTCGTTCTTGGTCGCAAGGGCATATCTACGGGGCCTTCAAACCGCATCCGACGATGTAAAGAGTTACGCTTCAATAATATTTATCGGAAGTAGTGCTGGGAAGTTTGGCAAGTACCCTATAACTTGTGCTATTGTTGGGTATATTGAAACATGTCATATCAGGCGAGGCGGGTCACTCTGATTATTCCGCTTCAAAGAGCGGTAAGTCCATCTGATGGATCGGGAGTAGCCTTTTTCAAATTACCCCAATCAGCGATCATGTATGGTTTTGTGTTAACGCTTAAGAACGAGATCGTAAAGATCGCGCCGAGAGGTCGCGTTAACTGCATTGCTCCCGGATGGGTGGCTACGGTATGTTAGCAGTATAAAAATGGTGTGACCTAAACCTCACCAAACTTCCCAAGCCGATGGCCAAAGAGGCTTTGAAAGATCCCGTTATCGTATATCGGGCACTTGCAACGTAGGGCCCGGCCGAATCGCGCTCATTTGAAATTAACTTTCTACAACAGCACGCCCATGAAGAAATACGGTTTTCCAGGTGATGTGGCAAATCAAGTAGCTGTGCTTTCTTCCCGTGTTGTGTCTGGGCATATTTCTGGTGAAGTTATAATGATCAACGGCGGCATGGAAGGTATGCGCATCTCTCGTAACTTCAACAGTTACCAACTTTTTATTGCCCTCAGGCCGACTCCTGAACTCCTGGGAAGAAATGGAAGGGTGATCATCGAATGGTTTTGTACAAATACATTTGGATATACACAATCAATTTAAGCAGGAATCTTCCCATGCAACCTGAAATCCCTCGAACTAGCCCCTACCGCGACTCCAATAGTCCCTTCGGGTTTCTTCCACCCTTGGTCGACGATGTCCCATACCGAGAGGGAATAACGTGAGAGGGTGATTTCCAACGATTTCTGTTGCCCTGGCCGCAATTGGACATCGGTAAATCCTTTCAAAATCGAAGGAGGTTCTTCGGCCGAAGCTGGCATCTGTAAGTAGAGCTGTGGGATCTAGGGCGACCTGTTAGGTCTAGGGAAACAGATGGAGAAAACTATGTACACACCTCCCCACCTGCAACGGAACCGGTGTTCTTTACATCAAAAGTGACCTTGAAAGCCGGTCGGTGCAACCTGGAAAGTATGTATCAATAGTTAGTGACCAAAATTCTTACATCTTACTCACCAGGCAGCGGTTGATGAACCAACTGCGATGGGACTCGATTTTCCGGCATCCCAATTCTTCTCCAGGTCTGAGTTGCCACTAGATAATTTCTCCACACGCAGATTGCTGTACGAAAACTTTGTATAGCTAAGCCCAAAACCAAATTCAAATCGGGGGGTGATATTTCTCTTCAGGATGGTCAGTATTCAGTGTTCCGCTTCGAAATTGAAACTCACAGCGTCAAAGGCCCTATATCCAATGAGGAGTCTAGCAAATATCACCTAGTAAATAATGATACTTTGAGATTTCACTAATCACTTACTGTTCATCGTATGGAACAGGCAACGGGTTTGTAGCTGTGCCGCTACCAAGTACGACTTGAGCGGAATAATCTTCCAGGCGTTTAGCAATCGTGTATGGCAATCTACCAGACGGATTCCAGTCGCCGTACAAAACATCTGTGATGGAATTTCCAGCTTCTTGCCCAGGCGCCCCAGCCCATAAAAGCTATATAATGATGAGTATTATAAGCCACCACGCTCAAATCAATCCCTACCGCTGTAACGTTCGGGTGGTCAATCCAAGGCTCGACGATTAACTGGCCGACGCTGTGGACCACCACGATTGTGTTGTTATTTTGGGCAGCTACGGCAAGCACTAAATCATCCCCTCCATGCCACGCAGTTATATTAGTCCTTATCATGAAAACACTATCAGTAGTCGGCCAACGTCGGATGCAAAATCCACTTACCGGTCACTCCCCTCGCTCGAGTCCGAATTGATAAACACAAGAGCCACGGATCTACCAACTGCCATACTCGATGCCCTGGCCAAATTGAAGTCATCAAATATCCACGTTACAGTGGTTCGGTCTTCTCTTGCTCGACGTTGCAAAGCTTCATAGGGCTGAAGCCTGGTTAATATGTTGTTAAAGGAGAGGTTTTACAGTTCTCACTGAGATGAGGTAAGTAAGGTCAGCCGTCCTGGTAAATATATGGATTAATAGGTTTCGATGTCAAAGAAGAAAAGAAGATGTTTACCCGCTTCCCCCTCCCATGGCGAGGACTCCATCGTTTCCTCCTTGATTCCTGAAAGCGTTCGGCCCAGCAGTTCGTGCAGGACCCGCATCGCTGCCGGCCAACAAGATACTCCTTGGACGCTTCAAAGGTAATGCCCCCCGTTCATTCTTTAATAAGACCGTACTGGCCGCACCGATTTCCCTAACGACTTTGAAATGATCGTCCTGAACGTCTATATGTTCATTTGTTGCCTCATCGCCCTGGTTGTTACCGTTGAAGTTCACAGCAGGGTAAGAAGAAGAATCTTGATTCAGGAAATACCATCCGGCAAAAATGCGGGTCTTATAATTCTCTTGAGCAAAATACTTCAATGAGAAAAAAAAAAAGGGCTTACAGCCATATCTTTCACGCGATCCTCGGAAATGGTTTGGTTCTGCACAAAGGCGGTGAGGTTCCCACCGAAGAATGACCCAGGTCCGTTCCCAACGTTCCCAGGCATCGTCATCTAATTGAGTCAATTATTAGGAATCAATTAGTCACCAGACCAAGACCAGCGCACATCGAGACCAGCAGCGGCAGAGAGAGTAGAGTGTGTCCTAATTGATAATAAGTCATGAAGGTGTGAAGCCAGAATGAATACTACCCTCCCCAATCAGACATAACGTCTAGAGACGAAAAAGTTATTATTCCGCCAACATCAATTTCTCATTGAAACACGGCTCACATCCTTGGAAACCAAACTCTCGTTTCAATACGTCGTTCAGAGTTTTATCGTTTTCGCATGCGTACGTGTTATTGATGAGATCTGACGGGGCATGGGGTGAGACGAGACTTCACAACATGGCAGTATACACACTGTAACTGCACATTACACTGGTGACCCCTGCCATGACACTTCTCAAAAATGGGTGCGCGTATACCTCGTGTTGTGTGCGATCATCGACGTTCGAAGACGATGTCGTACGTGCGTGTTCTTGTTCACTACCCAGTAGTAAATACGTTGAACTGGAATTCATAAATGAAATTCAGGTTAATTAGGACGTACTTGTCGATGAAGTGCTTCGCGCAAGCCTGCACTCCTCCTTCCTGCATACCCAAAATAGTCTCATATGCGGCTATTGGAAGTGTCAGAAATCCTAATTTGCAACGTGTCGGAATGGAAGTACCTTCTCCTGCTAAGAAAGGGTCCTCTCCAAAGCCCTCAAAGTTTCTACCACCTTCAGCAACACGTGCTAAATTCATCATAGGGCCAAGGGCGACATTAACACCCTTTCCTTTATGTTCCTCTCCCATAAACAGGCCTCGCGTGCGTATCAGCGAACGATTGAACCTACAGGCGCATTAGGCTTGTATAAGCCGGAAAGTTAGCTCAACGCACGTCGCTGCAGTGTTAATTCCAGTCGGGAATGAGGTCACGAAGTCAGCAAGTCGAACTCCCAAAGGTGAATCCTAGTATATCATTAGTATATTTTCCAGGTCGTAAGTGTTCTCCCGAGATCAGATCTACGTACCTCGAGGCATAACCCGGCCCATCCTCGACCGGTCGCTGGCTCAATTGGTGGGATATTCCCCTAGAACAGTAATTCAACAACTTGAAATCTCGACATATCAGAGAGATGCCCACCACACAACGGCCCACCATCCCACTTGCCTGCATTCCAGTTGTCACACTAACAAGTTCTTCAAGGCTGAAACTCGCGATCTATCATAGTTGTGAGCGGACATCTAAGTCACTTGACACGAAAGATCGAGCACACACTTTAGCTTTGGCCTTCTTATACGCCGCAGCCCATGCAGGCGCAAAGTCAGGGATAATTTGCATAGAATCACCAGTGGATGGCGGGTGCTGGGGGCTTGTCACCGGGAAGACACCAGGGATCGGTGCCTGAGACGGCGGGGGGAAAGGCACGAACCCACTTGCCGTCCCAGTACCACTGGCACTAGCGCTCGATGACGCAGGTGTGGACCCTAGACCTGAAGACGAGGCCGAGATACCCGATGAAGGGGGCTGGGCGGAGGAACCGGATGGGGTGGACGTAAGTGCCGCGTGGCTTGAAGCTGACGCGCTCTCATGGCGCGATGCGGATATCGAAGCGGAGGCAGAGGCAGAGAAAGCACTGGGGGCGATAGACGATGCGAGGGGGGCAAGCGTCCATATCACCACCGACAGGAGTGCTAGTTTGTGGAAGCGTTGCGAGACCATCGCGAGGTAGCAAGCAAGTTACACAACTTCAACTTGGCTAGTGTTATGGTGGCAAAAGGTGCAGAATATATACTTACTACTAGGAAGGCCAAGAGGAAGGCAGAAAGAGGTCCCGGGGCCAGCTGAGTAAACACATTATCAAGAAGATTGGCCCCGTGGCGTTACTAGTAGGTGTTGGTACGGGGGCCGCGTTATTGCTTTCTCAGTCTTTCCCAGTCGAAGCTTGGACGGTCACCACCAGACTGGTCCAGCAGCCAGAGCCTGAGAGAGTAGACTCCATTAACATCGCCCCACGAAGGGACGCCGCGATTCCCTCGTGCATATGGTACACCTGTGCGCGTGCCACCCCGTACGCGAGGAAGAGGGGGGGGAGGGGGAATTATTAATTGAGCTATTGAGTCATTGAGTCATTAAGTCCGAGTTGAACTTCGCGTGGAAGGTGACCCGCTGGTGCACTTTCTGCGTATGATCAGCTGAGAAAGGCGTGTGCTGGCGTGTATTTCCCGCGTCTACTGGGTGCCACGCGCACTCGCCGCCTCAGGTTCAGTAGCGAATCATGAATCACGATAAGTAAAACTGGTCGAAGTCCAAGAAGAGTTCTACGAATGGAGTACATGGCTTGTGGCACTCACGTACTCGTAACGGAGCCAGTGATCATATGCTCAAAGGTAAAATGGAAAGGGAAGCGGAAAGTGTGCGCGCTAACCCCGAGAAAAAAAGAATGTGTGGTATCGTAGTCGGGTGTACGGTACGTGGGGAGAGGGAGTTTATAGCTATGTTTGAGTCTGTTTGTGTAGAACGAAAGTATTGTGCCAAATTGCAATCTTATCTTCCAAAAATTTCAAGGGTATACATAGATCAAGAGAATGAGAGAAGGGTTGGACCCAACCAGAAAGATCAAGAACCGAGGGATGGGATTCAGGGAATACGACCATGGAGGCGGGCATCTCGGCTGCTCGCACCAACAGTCACTCTCATAGTTCCCTCGGGCTTACGCCAGCCCTGTGCAGTGGTATCCCAGAACGACAGGTCATAGCGCGAGAGCGTCATCGTCACCGTAGTCCTCCTTCCGGATCCGAGCTCAACGTTGGTGAATCCTCTAAGGAGTGAGGGAGGCTCGCCGGACGATGCGGGCATGTTGAGATAGAGCTGAGGAATCTGGAAACAATGAACACTAAGTAAAGTCTTACAAATCAAGGAAGAGACATACCTCGGTTCCAGAGACTTTGCCGGTGTTCTTCACGTCGAATGAGACAACATAAGCAGGGCGGTGGAGCCTTGAATCCCAGATTAGCATCGGGGTCTAGTAATTAGATGCGTATCAGGTCTTTACCATAGAGCAGCAGACGATCCTTGTCCGATGGGGCTAGCTTTACCAGCCTCCCAAGCTTTAATCAGGTCAGCTTGGGAATTATCATGGTCGGGGATCTTGGCGACATTGAGGCTACTGTAACCAAATGAAGTATAACTCAATCCGAATCCGAACTCAAAGCGGGGAGTGATATTTTTCTGTCCAGAAATCAGAACAATAACAAGAAAATAATGACCTACTCACAGCGTCAAAGTGGCGGTAATCAATCTCGAGTCTGTGGAGTCATCATGAGTGTGGGCAACCCTGGGAGAATATCACATAAGCGCCCATACCCTTCAGTATACGGGATAGTGAGAAAGTTTTCCGAGCCTCCTCCCCCAGTGACCAGCTGAGCCGAATAATCCGATGCCTGCTTAGCGATCGTGTACGGAAGCCTGCCGGATGGGTTGTAATCGCCATACAGGACATCCGTGATCGAATTGCCAACTTCTTGGCCTGGAGCGCCGGCCCAAAGGACCTGAAGGACTAGATGAGTGAATGTATGGTGGTAGAGATGAGGTGACGTACGGCGGTAACGTTGGGGTGCTCGATCCAGGGTTCGACGATGAGAGGCCCGACGCTGTGTACGATGACGATGGTATTGTCGTTCTGTGCTGCTACAGCCTGGATGAGGTTATCCCCTCCATGCCATGCCGTCAAATTTTTCCTTCAAACACACCTAATCAGTATTCTCCTAAGTATACGAAATGTAGACCATACCTATCACCCTCGTTGCCATCAACAGTGATATACTGTTCGCCAGAGTCAGAATTGACAAACACAAGTGCCGCCGACTTCTTCCTCGCCACATTCCCCGCTGTCGCAAGGTCGAAGTCATCAAAGAACCACGAGACACTCGTCCGATCCTCCCGGGCACGGCGCTGGATAGCGTCGAGCGGCTGTACCACACGATTCCCATAGTAAGTAACGGCAACCCTCCAGCAGACACAGGGTAAACCATATTTACCGAGATCAGATACGTAAAGTTCGCCGTCCCAGAGCCCCACCCCATCGCCAGAACACCATCATTGCCGCCCTAGCACCGCACAAAGCACGAGTATCAGTATGAGCACGCGTACGAGGAACAAGCACGAGTAACGCTCCACCCAAATAGATGGGGCGCTAAAAATACTCCGCTCAATTAAAATAAGCAAAAACAAGCGCACCTGGTCGGCAAACTGGTTAGGCCCAGCTTTCCCAGGTCCCGCATCGCTTCCAATCAGAACGATACTTCTCGGCTTCTTGAGCGGCAGCGCATGGTCCACATTCTTCAACAAAACCGTACTAGCCGCCCCGATCTCCCGAACTAGCTTGTAGTGGTCGTCCTGCACATCAATACGGTCGTTCGTGTCGTCGTTGTCAGGCAGGAACGCGTCGAAATTCGTTTTGGGGAATCCGGGTGCGTCTTGGCGCAGCAGGTACCATCCCGCCAAAATCCGTGTCGCTGCGAGGGTGCAAGTGAGCATGTGACCATCCTGTGCAGCCCGAACCCAAACTTAAGGTCTCGTACCCATATCGTCAACCCGGCCCTCAGGAATCGTCCCATTCTCCACAAAGTCAGTCAGGTTCTGCCCGAAATAAGTCGTACCCGATAAGAACGTGATGTCCCCTGGCATTGTCATCTGGGAATCCCCTCTAGTCAGATGTTGCCCCGTCCATGCGTACACCGCGAACTCACATCCAGCCCGGTTACTACAGAGAGCGTCGAATGCGTCCTGTGATCACCCTGTTAATACATTTCGGCCCCTCCAACTACACGGTGTTTCGAGTGCTCACGCTTGCCAGTCCGACATAATATCTACCCCCGAATTTAGTATGGGAACTGCTCCGCAAAACGCGCAAAACTCACATCCTTGGAACCCGTATTCACGCTTCACGATGTCGTTCATTACTTTATCGTTCTCACACGCGAAAGTCCCGTTAATCTCGTCTGTACCCTAGCAGTTAGTTCATGCGCAAACATAAATGGAAGCCAAACGTACTGTAGCTGCACATGATGCTCGCCACTCCTGCCATAACGCTCCGCAAGAATGGGTGTGCATAGATCTCGTGTTGCGTTCGGTCGTCCACGTCTGATGACGATTCCGTTCGTTTGTGTTCTTGCTCGCTGCGAAAACCCGAAACCTGTTAGTAATAGCGCATATACCCGTGTATGACTTACTTGTTGATCAAGTGCTTCGCACACGCTTGTACTCCGGCTTGCTGCATCCCCAAAATTGTCTCATAGGCAGCTTCTCCTGTGAGGTATGGATCTGCACCGAATCCTTCCCAGTTCCGTCCACCCTGTGCAATCCGTCCCATGTTCATCATTGGGCCCAACGCGACATTGACACCTTTTCCAACGTGTTCCTGACCCATCGCCAGGCCACGAAGGCGCATTAGCTGTTTGTTGAATCTACAAAATGAATCTTGAGATGATGTAGCAAATTACGTAGTATTAGTGTAACATACGTTGCGGCCACATTAACGCCTGTTGGGAATGCCGTTACAAAGTCACCAAATCGAACACCGAGTGGGGAATCCTACATTACAATACATTAACCATAGAACTAGACACATGGAAGAAATGAAAGAAATAACGTACCTCGAGGCATAACCCCGGCCAGCCCCTTCCATTCACAGGCTCAACTGACGGGATATTCCCAACGCAGCGGCCCCCCTGCCAACCCACCCCAGTAGCCACGCTCACTTTTTCCTCCAGCGAAAACCCGGCAACCTATAAACAACGCGTTAGAATAGGGCTTCACGGCACTCGTGCTCCACAACCATGTGCCGCTTCAATTTTTATTCGGGCACGCGTCCAGGGCGTGTCCCTCCGATCTCAACGGTTCACGTAAACTTATCCGATCTACTCACCTTTTTCTTTGCTTTAGCATATGCTGCAGCCCAGGCCGGTGCGAAATCGGGAACGATACGCGAGTCCACCTTGTGGTAACCGTGTTAGACCGTGCGACGTTCAATATGAAAAAAATTCACATACCGGAGGAGGGCTCTTTGGGTCTGTTGAGGTGAATACGCCAGGGACGGGTGCTTGAGAGGGGACAGGGAAGGGAGAGAATGTCGATGCTCCACTAATGGTAGAGGACTGAGATGACACAGGTACGCTAGACGGAGTGCTGGACGCGGCACTTGAGATCCCTGACACAGTTGAGGACGAAGCAGCAGAGCTGGCGGACACAGAAACAGAGGTTACCGACGCGACACTTGGGCTGGAGTGCGCAGCTGAACTCGAATGTATCCCTGTAGCACTGGTACTGGCAGACGAAGACCCAGATTCGGAGGTGGCGGCAAGAGCATACGGAATCAACAAGAGCAGAGCGGGCAGAGCTCTGAACGCCATCTTGGTTGTGAAAAAACAGGAAACGCGTGTTTACATTGCATTTTGAACCACAAGTTAAATAATCCCACCACAAGCCGAACTGTGCGCCTTGCAACTCGCCTTCGGTGGTCGAAGCCCTTGAAGAAGCAATCGAATGTTTGTTACCTAATCAACGGCCATGTGGACCCGAACAAGGTCGGCACATGACCTTTTCTGCGTTGCCTCTGTCTCCACATCCGCTTTCTCAGCACCTTCCCCCTCTCATCTCTTGTCTTCTCTTCTTGGCATTCGTTGCTGCCCTGTCCATTGAGCTCCAGTCTCTTTTCCCTGGCTTCCTCCCTTCTGGACTGAGACTGCCGGTGAGCCATATCTAGCAGCCTATACAGGAGACACCAGAGAACAGCTACGTACTTGTGTAGATTACATACCTAATATAATTTACTTCTCACCAGCCTCGTTCAGAGACGCCTCCACACAGCGAGGCTATCTCGACTTTCAACCGCGTCACATAAGGCTTCCACACAACTCTCACCCCCCACATTACAGACCACCCGAATCGCGTTGAGACCAAGCTTAAACATCTCCCATTCCGTTTAGGGACACCTACCACTACCACGCAAATGCTTTTTCCGCCAAAAAATAATGCCTGCGTTGACAACACTCGCACACTCTTAATCTAAGGATCACGAATACTCGCCACTTTTGAAACGAGGCAAGATGTCGCGATAGAAGTCTTACAATTGATGAACAAGGTAAGTGTTCAATAAACTTTCTCTCTCTCCATCAGGACCATCAAACTACCTGAGCGCACCATTACCAACACCAAGACCTTAGCGCCACGCCATCCGAGTCATTAAAATTACGTGCATCAATACAATTTACAAGATATCCCCAGTTTTGACAACAACTTGGCGGACAAATGAACTGATAACCGCCCACGAACAATCTTAAAGAAACATGCCACAGGGTGAGAAGGCTTCGAAGTGAGTGCGCCCATGGAAACAAATACTCCCCAAACTTGTCGTAACATTTTCCCAGAGTTATAGCACAGTTCTTTAAATTTTGCTAATACAGGAGCCTGATGCGCCACACGCTTCCCCCCGCTCCTAAAGCTCAACACACTTCAAAAACGATCGCAACTGTAGTCACTACGAGACAGTTCAATCATTCAACATCCGCCAGCTTCCATATCGGCTACACGCCTCCTGATAGATATCCAATACCTACGGTGCGCCATTTGTCCCAGCCAGGATTTCAAGATCAGAGTTCGAATTCGAAGGATGAAAGCCTAATTTTGGGGTTTATATCCGATATTAGTCTGCTTCTTCCCGGCTTGGCAACAACGAGGCGTCGGTGAGGACGTCGGGCGGCTGTTAATCAACAATCGTCGTCGCTATTGGGCACAATGCACTTGGGTTTTACTGTTTTTAGGCCCAAAAATTTAACTTTGTCCATAATTCCCTATTATGTAAGGTTTACTAGAAAACTTTCAATACTCACACTGGGGAGTACAAGTTTTTAGGTGGGCCGAAAACATTAGAAAAATCCTAAAATTCAGTCGGAGTTTCAGTCAGACAGAAATCAAAATTTAAATTTGTATTTTTGGTAGAACAGAAATGGTTCCTGATAACTTGAGATTAATTATTGCTATTAGACCAACTGAAAACAATTGCAATAAGTAAATGCTAGATTTCAGGAATGCTGAAATGTGTGACAATTTCAGGGACAATTACAGTGTCCCCGAAAACAATTATATAATCAATGTTTTTGGAGCACCCGAATTCCCAGCATTTCGGTGTGTCTGAAACCATGGTCCACCTGCCAACATCAAAGTTTCAGGCACACTTAAATGCTGGGAATTCGGGTGCTCCGAAAACATTGATTATATAATTGTTTTCGGGGACACTGTAATTGTCCCTGAAATTGTCACACATTTCAGCATTCCCGAAATCTAGCATTTACTTATTGTTTTCAGTCAGTTTAATAACAATAATTAATCTCAAGTTATCAAGAACCATTTCTGTTCTACCAAAAATACAAATTTAAATTTTGATTTCTGTCTGACTGAAACTCCGACTGAATTTTAGGATTTTTCTAAGGTTTTCGGCCCACCTAAAAACTTGTACTTCCCGGTGTGATTATTTTCTAAGAGCCAGACCAGAACCAATTTTGGGCAACACCTTGTACCCAAATTTCTGACAAAACCTCTGGCAAGTATTGTCACTAGAACAGGTGACAAACTTGATAAAAATGGAGTACAAATTGAATGTCACTATTTCCGGTAAGATAAATTTAGGGTCTGGAAATAGAAAACTCTGAGCTCACTGTACCCAA
>MU150233.1:402453-470468 GCA_015584075.1 Collybia nuda
GAAGGGCTGAGAAGGGCTGACTAATCTCGGATATGAACCCCGAAAATGCCTTTTATGCTTCGAGTTTGGGCTCTGATCTTGAAATCCTGGCTGGGGCAAATGGCGCATTTTGACATCAGGCGCGCACAAAATGCTGGGGCAACGATAAGAAAAAACTCGAGAACCACTAGAACAGGTGCTTGTGCACACAATCGCTTCGTACATTATCCTAGCGCCCTCGCCCACAACGGTAAACGTACGATCATAACCCTCGCCCACCACCGCATCCTCCCACCTCCAGCACTTTTCTCGCCCAAGGTCCCTTGTCACCTCCCTTTGGGACAGTCGCGTGACCATGGGAATACCTCACGTGTCACGCACAAATTACCCCTAAACGTTACGGACCACCACTATCACCCCATTACTTATCTTTTCAAAATTCTAAAAATTTCAAGATGAGGAATCAACAACCCACTTGCCAACTGCAACTTCAGCAACAACAGTGGCCTCCAATGGCGTAACGCCTAGGTGTAGTATGGGGTACGTATAGCTTGATATGTCATTTCTTACTATTCAAAATGATAATAACTATAGCTAGACCCCCCCCAAGTAGGGAACCACCGCTCCAGACGGGCCTCCCAGGACAAGAAAATACCAAGAGTGGACAAGTAGAAATTTTGAGCACCGCTAGAAACACAATCTAACCCATAAATAGTAGAGAAAGCACTGCTCCGTACGGAACGATCATACAGCAAACGTCACTGGAAATGGTTATGAGTCGAGTGGCATGGTAAGGTGTTAATGTATCTCTTCGTTCGCAAGTAGCCATATGCCAGGCAATATGTGGGCTGCTGAAACCCACACCTATGAGGCTGGTGAATACCATCACTACGAAATTAAATTAGATGTAACTTACATTATACCAGTAATACGAGATCTGGTCATCGTATCGTGTCCTACGAAACAGGAAACGCATTCCCACAAACAAGGCCAGCGCAACAAAAACTGCAGCGACTGCAGTCGGTAAATGCCACACGAAGGAAAGCCCCACAGACCATGTCAAGATCGTGACCAGGGGAGTATATCTTGAGCCGGCAGGAAAAAGGATCGGGAGGGTCTGTCTGTTGATCTTCTGGTCTCCTTGAACGTCTTGGAAATCCTGCACCTGGATAGTGGTGGCAAATATCCCAAAACTGATACACACAGCAAGAATTCCTGTGTCTGTGAGCTGCCTGGAATCGGCGCCTAGGGGGATACATAAACCGCGATACTTAAAAAATCAATGCATGCCGTACCTGCAAGGAGCGTCGACCCCCACTCGAAGGATGCCAGTATAATGGCATTCAAAATATTTCGCATTGCCCAATGGCTTGCGTGTCCACCGAGTTCATTGTATATAACCGTGAACGCGGCGATCACAACACTGGCGCATGCAACCTCGTTGTTATATGAGGCAGAAAATAGTAAGCATGTCAGGATGAGTGCCCAGCGGAGGATAATCGCATTCTTAATAGTGAGACGGTTTGATGGAATTGGGCGGTCGGGCTTATTATGGCGGTCTTCTTCAATATCCATCGTTTGGTTGGAGGTATCGAATTGAAGCAGGTGAAGCCAAATCCAGAAAAACATCCCTGGGATCTTGTTCAGAGAATACAGAGGAGCCGACGCTATCGCAAATATGCCCTATAAGGGATATCGGTGGGTAGGTGAAGTGGAGGCAGAGTGTATTTTCAAGCTTACAACAGGAATAATTACAGTCTTGATGTCCGATTTCGTGAAGAGAAACAGTGTTACGATGGCATACCAGACTTTCTGGAATGCTGGTTTGGCAAGTCCAACGATAGAGAAGTGCATTGTTCTGATTATTCGACAGAAAAGGTAGGAGTTCAACTTTAAGTTCTGATTGAATTGGTTTCTTGCTTTTCAAGAGAAACGGAAACTGTACTATCACTCATATGGTTTCTCATCGCCTGTTTATGGACCCGAATATGCTGCCCCACATGAATTGAATGTAAGAAGGAAATTCTCCATTCTAAAGAAATTTATCTTTGATAGGAACAACATCACGGAGCTCAAGAAAGTGGATAATATATCACTACGTCGGTTGTTCAATGCTTGCGGAGAGATTGGGGGGCTAAATCTAGCGCTGGATCGGTGCACACCGGCACGATTGTAAGTGCCAATTATCTAGAGAGAAACAAAGATCCTGTACCACATTTTTCTGCCAAGGTAGACAAGGACTGTAGCCATATGTCCAATGAAGGATGGGAGCTTAGACTTGTGTAAGTATTTATTATAATGACTGTGCAAATGTTAGAGAGCTCATGAAAGCTGAAAGTCGTAGCCTAATGAAGTTCTCGTATGATTTCCACGCAGCATTCGGAAAGCTTGCTGGGTTGACCATTTAATGGTGGACCTACAAGTTACTGAGATCTTGCAATTCTGACCCCAAAACGAGTTACGCCATCGCCCATTTGGGGTGGCTTGGATGGGCATAACCATAACCAAAGATTGGCCTAGAGGCGAGAACCAAGGACAATTGATTATTTGTCGTGCCCACAGTATGTACCTTCACGGCCAGAGAAGCCCTAAATATAGGACTTTTCCGTTGTGCCACAACCTGGCGCCATTGAGATCGGAGGGGAGGAGGTATGGCATATACCAAGCCATTTTTAAGAATAGGTCCAGGAAAAAGTTTGGATTGGGTTTAGACTAGTCAGACTATACCCACTAAGGGGTGAATAGCGATCTGACATCCGGGCCGGTGGGTGACTTCGACCCCCCCTCTCTAGTCTCACACAATAGGGCGTCTATGATTAATCGGCCGTGTGTATGGTCGATGGGGGGAGCTTCCTAAAATTCGGATCCACTCGAGGCAAGGGTTTCGGATTACGCTGAGACAAGGGTATGGGATCACACCAAGATAAGGGCCTACAAACAACAGCCCACCACTGAACAAGTGGAGATATGGTAAGGTTGACCTCAGGTTCCTAAACCAATCTGGTATGGCCCATCTAGGCTTCAATCCCGGGGTGGCCGAAATCTACCTCAGTCAATAGTACATGAACGAGACGTGGAAGCGTACAATGGCGCTTTGGGTGTCATAGAACCTATAGTACGCAAAACATTCGTCGAGGAGCTGCTCGGTACTTCCGCGGAGCCAGACATTCCACAAGAAGTCCCAAAAACACTTCAATTTGATT
Organism: Collybia nuda; assembly: GCA_015584075.1. NCBI lineage: Eukaryota > Fungi > Basidiomycota > Agaricomycetes > Agaricales > Clitocybaceae > Collybia > Collybia nuda. The sequence goes on from MU150233.1 coordinate 405,636, forward strand.
TTGATACACTCGGTAGTCACGTACAATTCAAGAAACTAGCCCTTCCTTTGCTGGCTTTCAAGGGTGCTCAACTTGATTTTCGTGGTAAAGGTTACTAGTTGTTCTTCGTCTGAGGGGCCGGGCAGGACTGGTCAACCAGGATATGTCTATACCAATCCATCTTGTGGGGGTCCGGGTCGACATTTAGTTGATCAATAATTTATGTTATTATGGAATAGACAAGGTGTATTTTCCCTAAGAAAGGTGGTTGGGAACCGGGGGATGTACTCACGACGTTTTTCTGAATCAAACATGAAATGTCGTTTCTCAATGGTAGCCCCTCCCTCTCCATACATTGACTGGTCTTAAGCATCGATATGCCATTTGCAAGCCCGTCGCATGAATCAGGAATACCTATACGATGTGACTGAGTCATGGGTCATCAGAGAATTCCAGAGAAGTGCAGGAGAAGTGTTGATAAAAAAAGCGGATAATTCCGTGTATCACTCAAAGTTGTATCCTTCAACGGCCCGTGCGCGAAGCACAATGCATGACCGTCACTTGGTTGGGCCTCTTACCACGACTATGTGAGACTTTCCTGCATTTATCACGCTTCCAGTAGGCAATACCCAAGGAGGCCATCCTCTCGACTACCCCAGCAAGTAAATCCCGAATGACTGCCGCTACTCACTGGTCCGAGACTATTATCACAGCGATACCATGAACCTGCGCGGCGTGGGGGCAATCCGCGTTGCTCGACAAGATGCGACTACCTGGTTTGGAATCGTGCCTTGTCGTCTTTCGGAGCGCAAGAGTTCGGATTGAGAAAGAATGGTATATGGGTGGATGTTGTAGAAATTGGAAAAGGACGTGTGGCGACCAGTGATGGTGGGCTTGGGGAAATGTCGGAGAAATGTGAAAGGTGAATACGAAAAAACAGAATGAACACGATTGCAACGCTCCATCTGAAACTTGCGACGCTCAGAAAAGTTGACGAGACTCTCCAAACACGATACGACAGCACAGATTTGGCGCTGTCGACTGGATAACCCGGTCAATCCAGAGCCCTTATGAGTGCCTCAACGTTCTGACTAACCCTATTTTGGTAGAGGTTATCTTCGCCCCATGAGTCCATGACGGGTGATTTTTTGGACCACTTCCACGAGTACCAACTATAACATTCCCGATCATCACATATACTCCTAAGGCGCGAGTGACGAGTCCATCGACCTCTGATAGCACGAACAGCTCAGGGCCTCAACTATGAACATGCACCTCATTACAACAATCTAATCGTCCACCCTCGACTCCAGCGCAGCCGTGGCCTGGCCCACGGGGATGAAAACGTTTCGATGGAGATGTACCCTTCGGGTCCTTGGGATATCTGTTGCACTAAAGGCTCGTGTGCAGGGAAAGGATCTACGCATATATTTACAGCCAAGGGAATTGTACGATTTCCGTCCGTTGACATATGAATTTTCTGAGCTCGGGAAGCGACAAGGCTACGAACGAAGACATTTACCCGGATGACAAGAGTAAACGGTACCTTGATCATGGCCTGACCCGATCCCATGGTTTCAAAATAAAGGGGAACAGAGCGGTCAGAATTGCTCCCGTCACGCTGGAGCTCTATTGTCAGCCATGGATCCGGTTCCATCCCGGCCAATGGGTGTCTTATCAGCAGACAAGGAATACCGGTATGTACGTCGCCCGTTGTAAAATCCCTGAGAAATTAATTTCCTTTTTAGGTGCAGGCACGGCAACTGCACCGTCACCTTTGGATCCACGCGACAGCTTCCAAAGAAATGTATACCAAATTCAGGTTATTGCTACCCGCGTCACCCGTTATTTCGGTCGTTCCGTGGAACTGGCGAGAGATTGGGAGGGAGATCGGCTTTGAGGCTACTAATACTGGTAGAAGTTCCTGTGTGTGTGCTCTACCACAACCGCGGAGTGACATCTCCAGACCATATCATCGAGCCCTTAAGTATCACATAAGGTGACTCCAGGAAACATTGGCCGACATCACAGCTCCATAGGCTCCAAGTCTTGGCCTCTTTCCAAAAGAATTTCAGCGGGCATCCGTTTAACAAAATTCCTGAGAACCGTTATCGAGGAATATCTCCCATGATCGGTACATTCTCACATCGATCGGTGAGCGGTACATCAAAGAACTTGACATAAAATCCTTGGCCCGGAGTCTATTCTGCTAATCCTCTGGGCGTAGACGGACTTCGGGAGTATCTTAACCAAAATCCGTGCTCAAATCCGTGCGGGTACTTCATAACCTAAAACCCCACTGCGTCCGCTGGCAACGACTTCCTCGATTTCGCCCTTTACACTTAAAAAAACAATGGAGCCCAGTACCTAACCGAATACCGAGAAGGACCCTTTATTCCATCAGGGGATTTTATCTCACGCAACGTTCTCTATTTCTTGATATAAAAATAGAACTGTGTTCTCGGGGGAGGGGTCTGCCAAGGATGTTGACACACCAACTTGCCCTGTAGCACTGCCCCGCAACTCCTCGACTCCGTGGACCGTTGAAGTTGTTGTCATTTCCTTACGAATCGACGCTTGGCGTGGAGTTCAATTTCTGCTTGGGCAAACTTGGGCAACCCGTTGAGGAAATATTACTTCCAGGAATTGTCTGAAGTCCAGGAACTGTTCTCGAGTAGACTTTGCGGCGCTTGCTAGGGCGTCTGTGGTACGCTAAGTCATACTTTTCCGGCATGAACCTTGCGTTAAAAGCCTGCTTGCTGCTACTGGGGACGAGTCTTACTTCAAGTTGCAAGGCTCTCTTGAGCCACGCCTCGAACTCACGACGATTCAAGGAACTTCAGTCGCGATGGTGCCTACAAAAACCTTGGGAATAATTCGCTATATCAGTCTCATATTTAAATTCCACCTCCACGTTTATTCTCTGGTCGGTCAGAATGATCCTTCGACGTTTGTTTCTTCGAGACTTGGCAAACTATTTCTGGCTCCTTGCACTGCATAGAGTTCACAACGGCGCCTTTTGACGAATTTGCCAAGGCGTTTGAGGAGCTTCAGTTCACGCCAAAGTGTTTGTCCCAAGGATGAACTATAGGTACGAAGAGGTATAAAAAGGCCTTGCGTTTTCCTTGCTCCCCAGTTCTCCAACTTCACTTCATCTGAATCAACTCTTCACTCCGCACACACCATACTGTCTAAACCATGCACTTCACCAAGAACTTTATTGCCTTTGTTCTCGCGGCTGTTATCACGGCCTCGTCTGCGTTGCCTGTAAGTGGTATCCTATTCACTTCATCCAAGTACACGATATTCACGAAATATCTCCCAGGTCACCCAACCAATCAACACAGACGCTGTGGCAATCAGCAACGGTACCCCCGCCTCACATGCTCTTCCGGTGGTCAGTAACGTTAGGTTTCTTACACAATACCGTATCTGACAATCATAATTATAGGTTGCTCGTAAGCACGGCGATTCTCGTGAGAGGGGCCGTTCTCGCTCTCGTTCCGATGGGCTTGTCGCTCGCAAACATGGTGACTCCAATGAGAGGAGCAGCTCTCGCTCCGCTGGGCTTGTAACTCGCAAGCACGGTGATTCTCGTGAGCGAGGCCGCTCTCGCTCTCGCTCCGATGGACTTGTAGCTCGTAAACACGGTGACTCTCATGAGAGGAGTGGTTCCCGTTCCGATGGACTCGTAGCTCGTAAACATGGTGACTCTCGTGAGAGAGGTCGCTCTCGCTCTCGTTCTGATGGGCTCGTCGCCCGTAAACATGGTGACTCTCATGAGCGAAGCGGCTCTCGCTCAGATGGTCTCGTAGCTCGCAAGCATGGAGATTCTCGTGAACGGGGCCGCTCCCACGACCGCTCTGGGCTCGTCGCTCGAAAACACGGCGACTCTCATGAGCGAAGTGGCTCTCGTTCTGCCGGGCTTGTAGCTCGCAAGCACGGCGATTCTCGCGAGAGGAGTGGCTCTCGATCTGCCGGACTCGTAGCACGCAAGCACGGTGACTCTCGCGAGAGGGGTCGTTCCCGCGACCGTTCTGATGGGCTTGTCGCTCGTAAACACGGAGATTCACATGAGAGGAGTAGTTCTCGTTCCGATGGACTCGTAGCTCGCAAACATGGAGATTCTCGTGAGCGGGGCCGCTCCCGCGACCGTTCCGGACTTGTCGCTCGAAAGCATGGCGACTCCCATGAGCGAAGTGGCTCTCGTTCCGCCGGGCTCGTAGCACGCAAGCACGGTGATTCTCGTGAGAGGAGTGGGTCCCGCTCTGCTGGACTCAAAGCTCGCAAGCACGGAGATTCTCGTGAGAGGGGTCGTTCTCTGTCTCGTTCCGGCGGCCTCGTTGCTCGCAAACATGGCGACTCTCACGAGAGGAGCGGTTCTCGTTCTGACGGACTTGTAGCTCGCAAACATGGTGATTCTCGCGAGAGGGGGAGTTCTCGCGACAGGAAGTGACAGAGCCTGTAAAGTATGTTGAAATGTTCCCTGCTCACTGTTACGAACAATTTGTTACAGAAGTTGTCCAGACTCGGACCCTATATGCCTTACCTATCCTCAAACATATAAGTACTACATAGGCAAAAACTTGTTAACCGGACTTGTAACTTTGCCTTATAAATTGGGACTTTGGACAACGCACATTGGAGGGTGTGCAACCGAGTACTTTCAATATTCTCGTTCTATCCAGAGATCGACCTGTAATTGTGGGTGATTCCTGAAAATTTGTATGATTTTCGGATCGGTATCATGACGTTTGACATGACGTTTGATTATTGAAGCCTGGAAATACAAAAAAGAGATAAACATAACTCTTATTAATCTATATCTATGATAATGAAAAAGAGAAGGGACAACAAACCACGTTTCGTGGCCGTGTTATCTTTGGACAAGTAGCGAGACAAGAAGACCAGAAAGGACCCCTGAAAATACAGATTAAGGCATGATCTCGAATCACTAAAATTTTGCAATTTTCATCTGGACAGATTTGACCCAAATCTCATGTGGAAGCTTCTCAGCCCTCTAAATATGTTAAATTTTACCCGGATGCCCACTTCAGGCATTTTCAGGCATTTCCAAAATACTCAAAATTTGTCCTGCTGTGTGGTAGCGCATGGTACCATTTGGTAAGGTGCCTACTCTTCATTTTCATTTTCAGATGCAGCTAAACTGGCCTTTTTGTTCTTGCCTCCAAGAGTACCTAGGGCCCACTGCCTTAATAACATCAACAATTTTACCTTTTAAAGTCCTAAACAGGATCCAATTGTTATGTGATATCTTGAGTGCAGCTTTTGATGTGAATAAAGCTGTGTTCAATGTTGAAAGGAACACTGATGAAGGTGGCAGGCAACACTGTTTAATATATAGCTTCTGTGCTGTGTGGCCATTCTCTTCCTTGTCCCATCAAACTGATCCTGTCAAACTGGTGCCAGACCATTGGCAAGGTTGATAAATTTTGAGGTCTCAAACATTATGGGTTGCTGGGTGGGGACAATAGGTCTAAATGGAAACTCTTAAGATGGTCAAATTTGCTTGTATACCAAAAAAAACAGCAACATATCACAACTATATCCCATATCATCACAGTTGACTTTTTTTCCATTTCCATATATCTTCTGTCCAGAGTATTCTTCAAAGGTTGGCCTCATTTGATAAAAGAGAAATAAGTGTTTTTTTTTGGGGGGGGGGTTTATAGGAAACAAGACAACAAGTAAAACTGACCCAGCCTATTGGCTAAAACAATGTCATAAACTGCCTTCTCTAGCAAAGCTTGGTCTGCCTTATTCTTGATCCTAATTGTCTCCCTTTCTTCTTTAGCCTTTTCCTTAGCTGCTCTCTTGGCCACTCTCCTGGCCTTCCTGACAAAATATGATAGCCCAGATCTGTCTAATCTTGAATATCACATACCTCTTTGGTAGATATTCCATAGGATTGAATTCCTCCAAACTGAGTGATCAGAATTCTCAGACTCATTGGAGTTCTTGGGCTCTTCAGGTATTAAGAACATTGATTGATTTTGAATATGTGGTTAAAGCATCTTCAATCTTGTTTCTAACCAGAAAATTTGTTGGCAATTGTTGGTATGAGGTGATGATTGATGGGATGTCTGGAGGGGATATGGTTTTGTTATGTCTCCCAAACAAGTACAAGTGCTTTGCAATAATTGTCAATGCTGGAGAATTATGAGACTAAAAGAAAATAAAGAAAATAATGGGAGAAAGGATCATACCAGTACCAAGTTGGATACTTTGTTTATGAGAATCAGAAGATAAAGTGCCCACCTTAAAGGAGGAAGGTCCAGTCAGAAGAAGGTACAAAAGTAAACATGGATGGAACTACAATACTAGTTGGGTTAAACTTGAGATGATGGATGCCCTGGTTGAGGGCTTTGATCATATAATATAATAGTGAAAGATTGTCATATAAAGAAAAACTTACATCCGAAAAAACATTGAAAGAGGAAGTAAGAAAAAGTGATTAAGAATGAGAAGAACAAAACCTATATTCTGCAGGCAATTGTGGGAAATTTGAGAACACAAAAAGAGAGGTACTTACAAACTAAATTTAAGTCACACATTGTATTGTTGGACAAGGAATGATATAACAAATCAGGAATATAGGCTCTCACAACCTAAAAAGTGGTTCATATAATGTGATTAGGGTGTATGGCCTGAAGGGGAAGTAAAATGGACACTCACTTCCTGGAGACAAGTTCAAGGCCATGGCAGCTGGAATCAGACAGGCATGGACACTCACTTCCTAGAGACAAGGTCAAGGTCATAACAGCTGGGCTTGGGCAGGGATGGAAACTCACAAGCTGGAGCCAAGTCAAAGGCCATGTTACCTGGGCTCATACCAAACTGAATAGGTGCAAGGGCCTACCTCTTGCATCATCTGTCCCAAAGTTTATTTTAAATATTCCAAATTTTACTCATTTACCCTGTTCGGCTATTTAGCATTCTTTTCTGTATATTACATGTTAGCTCACCACCCAATATGGAAAATATATCATAACTCTTTTCATGTCTTCCAAATGATGTGCTGCACTTTCTTTTGCAATATTATTTAGTGTAAAATCTCCATTTATACCATTTCTAATAACTAATCTGTTGATGTTCCTTTGACTTATAATTTATTTCATAAGGCTGAGACTTCCACACCTGATTGCATATTTCACACAAATTTCCACACTAGCCTGCTGTGTTGAACCAAAAATTGCCTGAAGGGCATCACCATCAAGTACTGAGGCTGTGCAATCCACCAGTGACATGCACTCTGTCCAAGCCTCGTCCATTTCTGATTTGCATGTAAGGTTTAATTGCCTGCAATACCAGGTTAGTCTTTTACCTTGTATGTAGATTCGTATTTTTCCGATTTCAGGTGGATATTCTGAAGATGTTTCTTCGCATATGCTGGTGCCTGGCTAATTGCATTTTCATAACTAAGTTGGTGCTCCTCCTGTAGGATTTCAACTTCTTTTGTTTCCAGTGCCTCGCATTTAGTAAACACAGCAATCACAGGAACTGAAGTATTTTCAATCCATGTTTTGTATTCATTGTTTTCTCTTACCTTTTCCTGTGCCCAATGCAGAAAAGAATTGTTCCTCGGAATAGACAATTGGTCGAGAATCAGACATCGCAATGCAGTACCTTGTGATTGTTTGTCAAGTTTCCTCAATGAACAAAAATTACAACTGTACCAGATAACATGGATCTGATTCCCTAGCTTCTTCTCCTTAGAGCGCTTCGATATAAAATCTTGGACCTTCTGCAATTCGTCCACCCCACCAGCTTCAAATCCACGAGAGTCATGAAAGACGAATCCAGGATTGCTACGAAATATCATTACATTTTCGATATCATGGGTTCCACGCTGAACCTAGGTGAACGATTTCGCCCCACTCGGGGATTTGTGGCTCACCATGTTGGTGGGTTCAATTTTTGAATTATCTATCTGGGTATCAAAATTAGTCGATGTCATTCCTTGTGGAGCAGTGATGTCGTACCTTGTTTCCGCGACTATCATAGACCTCGGGTTCGTCAGTCGTGTTACAAATCTTCTTGAGGATCGTCGTCTTCCCTGCGTTGGCCTTTCCAACGATGAGGATACGGAATCGTCCCGCCCCCCCAGCCAGTCCCCCACGTCCCGCTTGTTTCGCATATTCACTCGAAATTTGTGGTCTGGGGGGTGTTTGATTGGATTTCGGCCATTTTCTTGTGTTCCTAAGACTATTACGAAAACGGTTCATGTGGTGCAAAAGACCGTTGAGAATTTACCTTGATAAATCGCTCACAAGTGTATGATCAGCGTTAGATCTGTATACAGCAGGATGAGGAGATCATGATTTCGATAAGCGGTGGATGGTCCTGTGAGTTGGACCACGTGCCACATCTTCCTTGATTAGGGTCACGTTGTCTCCTTGACCTTCAACTTGAACTTCATTGCTATAGTCCACTGACCGCCACGAGCATGATGAATTCTGCCACTTCATGGTCGATTCCTGACCACCTCATCTCGAGTTAACAGCAACATCGATTACGAGACCTGGACACTTCTTGAGCCTTGCACCGAGTCCAACACCTATATCCCTTTCTGTTTCCATCTTGAACTTATATAGACTTTGAAAAAGGCCTTAGATTCACTGTCAAAATCGTGTTCTTCCTTGGTCTAGACATTGATTTTCATTGTTAAATGCGATATATCGATGAGGGCAAATAGTCACAAGATGATAAGGCGCGTCGGACAAGGTACATCTTTTGGTGCACTCCTATCATGCAACCGTATCTGAGCCTGGTTTCCACCCGAAGCCATACATACGAACGCACGCGAACACGCCTCCCTATAGTACATCACCAAGCGAATCCAAAAGCTGACACTATCGGTGTTCTACCACGATATTTGGCCTCTGATCCTAGGGTGAGGCAGGTCATCTCGGTACACCAGAAACCGTTTTTGTTGAATAATTAGCGTTAGGTCCGAGATGAAATGAGATGCGTAGTTTGGGTTCCCGGTATGTCTCCCTATTTTTTACTCCGTGACTCCCACAAACTTCGCGTCGTGACTCAGTCAACTAGCATGGTTCGGCAGCATATCAACCCTCACGAAATCTCATCTTACTCCACACTCTGCCCACGCACCCCATGATATTTCGTGACCAAATTCATCCATACTGCTTGTGACGGTCTCGTATGTTTAAATTCGACTCCTGTTTTTTTGTGTGTACAGTTTGTTTTTGGAGATGTTATGACTATCTTTCTCGTTTTTCCCCTTCTGGTTGCATATCATGAACCCCGCCCCAAACAGCTAACTATTTGTCAAGACATGTACTAATCCTCCCGTCGCGTCATTGAACATCCTTTTTGTACGCGTAGCATGGAAAGACTCAAAAATCGTAAATTACGATTTGTATTCAGGGAGGTCATGCTTATCCGAGTCACGGGGGTTAATCATTGGGGAGCCCTAGTAGAGAACCAACAAACGTGGTCTAAGCTTTGCCCCTCTGACTCATTTTTTTACACGGTAAGACCCAAAAACCCTACTAAATTGCGATCTATATTTAGGAACGTCATGCTTATACAGGTCATGGGAATTGAATCATTGGGGAGCCCCACCGGAGAACCCCAACAAACGTGGTCTAAGCTCCGCCCCTCCGGCTCACTTATAATCGCCTGGCCGATATCTTTCTCACCACGTTTCCATCATGAGTCCATCCATCGACACTCCAAAGCCTCAGTCTCACCACGCCCCTCTGAAGACAATTTCCGACACTAGTAATCAAGATCACCCATTTAATAAGGCATGGCGGGGTAATAAGGCGGGGACTATCCGTTTGGAAGGCATTCCAAAATTCGCTGACCCAATGGATGAGCGGGAATGGATCAAGGTGAGGGATTGATCAGTTTTCTTGTCTAACTTTCTGGGTTACCAACTTGGTTTGACCTTTGCTGTAGGCGCATATGGCTGCCGCATTTCGCTTCTGGGGAAAGATGGGCTTTGGGGAGGGTGTGTCGGGGCACATCACCGTTCGCGATCCCATCCTCGAAGACCACTATTGGTGAGATCTTGTTATCTACCTCTTGAATAATCACTAATGACTTGGTCAGGATGAACCCGATAGCCGTACATTTCTCTGCCATTACGGTATTATTAGCCCCGCACGCTTGTGGCTCATTACTGATTTACAATCTAGAAATCTAAACTTGTCCTCGTCGGGCCCGACGGTTATGCATCTCCTCATGGAGCGCAGCTCCCGATCAACGCGGCAGGCTTCTTCATTCGTACGTGCATTCTATATTTTCCAGTCCCCACTGAATAATTTCTCTAGATTCGGCGATCCACAAGGCACGCCCTGATATACACTCAGCTGCTCACTGTCACTCCATCCATGGGAAGGCCTGGTCAACTTTCGGTAAACCCGTCGATATCATAACCCAGGACTCTTGTGTTTTCTATGATAATCTCGGAGTATACAAGAACTTTGGTGGGATTGTCCTTGCTCAGGAGGAAGGTGAAAACATTGCACGAGCCTTGGGTTCAAAATACAAAGCCTGCATTTTACAAAATCACGGACTACTTACACGTTGAGTACCTTGACGTTTGAATTCTTGACGAGGTTATTTATGTTGAGAACAGTTGGTAATACCGTCGACGAAGCTGTCCACCTCTTTTTGGCCCTTGAAAAACACTGCCAGGTTCAACTCCTCACCGAAGCAGCTACAGCTGGTGGCCTACAAAAAACCCTGATCGACCCAGAGGATGCCGCTTACAGTGGTGCCTTGCTCCAAAACCCTCATATTGGCTACACGAACGTACGTGCTGAATTATGGGGTTATGATCACCTAGTAATCACACTTCTTTATAGTTCCAACCTGAGTACGAACTTCTAGTGGAAGAGACTAACGGGGCGTTTTTGAAGTGAACAGATGATGCGTAGTAGTCTTCGAAATACTGTATACTGTATGGTTGTACTATATGATTGGTATGTCTAAACCGGACAAATCATAACTGAAGTCTTATCAGAAACGCAAATTGTGTATGAATCTATGATTACAGAGTAGAGAGTAAATTACGACAATACTTAATCTTGGCCGTCCCACACATAATCAACAAACAAATTAGGCCACCATCTCAATCCTGCGTCCCCAGCGCCTCCACCCCCTACGATGGCGGTGGCGGAATCATCTCTACATATTGACCCATCCGCTTCTGCAGCGGCAATCATCTCGCTTGACAAACCCACTGTGATCCCTTCTTCGAGTGCAACTTCTATGGTCGTCTTTGGTCCAGTCAGTGCCAACATTCCTGAGAGTTTTGCGGCAAAAGCAGCAGCCGAGTACATTGGTGTATGCAAGACGCCCAAACCTGATAAGAACGTGCGAGACTGAATCGTAGGTTCCGTGCATGAAGGGAGGTGTGGGAGAACCGAAAGGAACGTCGATGGTGGAATCAGGGCTACGAACAAGAGAACTAAATAAATCGGCGATATAAATAGGTCCGGGGTAAAAATAGCCTACCAACGCCTCGCGCACGGTTCCAACCGCCCCATGCTTCATCTAATGCGATTATTCCCCGATTTTTCATCATTCCGCCTCCTTCTCTAGAGCCTTGAAGGACTTGGGCGAGTTCCCGTGCCAGTTCTTCGATCCAACGCCGCTCGTCCTTCATCATATCTAGAGTGACAGGGGCGTTCGACATCTGTAGACCGAGCTGAGAGAGTGATGAGCGTATAAATGTCGCTTCTTCAGGCTCAGCGTGAGATATAAGAGTCGTTGAAGACGATGTAGGCGTAGAGGCGAGGGAAAGGGGGGATTGGGTGGATGATGATGTAGAAGCCGCGGTAAGCTTCTCGTTTAATTCCGCAGCGAGTCGCACCATATCTTTAGCCTTTACCATAAGTGCTTCAAGATCTTGAAATGCATCCATCATACCCATCTGTCGGCCTTGAGCAGAGTCTTCAACTGTCTGGAGTATGCCAGCTGTGTTGGAGTGAGTGAGTAATCTATAGATTAAATTTATTCAATATGCATGGTACGCACATATTCCAGACTTTGATACACCGCTGCGGTCAGACGTTGTAGGTACACTCCTTGTATTAATACTGGCGTTGGTTCCAAATCCATTAGCCTTGGATGTGATTTGTCGATATTGGTGTTCAATAACGCAAAATTAAAGCCCACCTCCCAGATCTTGCTTTTCAGGCTGCGTTTCAAAACTGTATAAAAAGGTTTATCTCCACCCTTACGAAAACTGATCTTTACCATTCGGGTCAAAGGAGAATCTTCGTCGTCAAGGTCCGGAGAAACAGGTCGAGAGCTTGGGGCTGACTTCATCGTGCGCCGGACACGGGGCAGCTCAGTGGAACATATCTCGCATGATCGCAAAGAACGGTGGTTAAGGAAAGTACATGCAGGGCAAGCAATTGTGTCGGGATCAGTATTGGATGCTGGTGTAGTCGATCGTGGTGAAGGAATCGCTAATGAGGTAGACGAAGCTGGGAGGGACAACGAGAGCTGCTTTGGCGGTACAGTGGGGGCGATGGGTGTGGGAATAGAGGCGCGGGGAACACCACATAGTCCACATACTTTAGCCGCAGCAGGACTCAGGCCGGGGGGGTTACGATAGGCACATACTTCACACTCCCAGCTCTCGAACCCTGTTGTCTGATCTTGGCTGGCAGTTTGGTTCTGCATAGTAGGACCCCAGGTCAGGTGGAGCGTCACTTTGGGGGATGATTTGAATAAGCCGGCATAATGTTCCGTTCGCGAAACATATGAGAGATCCATGAAGAAAGAGTGGGCGAAGGGGTTGTGTACATCGATGTAAAAGAGGCGGTGTGTTGTCACATAAATAGTACCAGCTTGGTGGTTGGGAGATTTCTGGGGGCTGAGTTATTGGGACATAGTATGGATAAAAGTTGGAGAATGGCTATTGGGAAGGGCGTACCCGTCGTAAATTCCAACGTTGTCCTGACTGGCATATATCTCTTCGTCGTCGTAAAGCAGCGCTTGGACGGGTATAGTACCGTCAACTGCCTTGGTACACCGTCGGAGTGCCATGATTAAGTACACTGGCCGTTAAGTCCCCCCCGACTCAGAATACGGGACTCCGAGAAAGGGACCCTCGGAGTCCAGGCTCACCTATATTTGAGACTCCGCTTTCCCACCATTAGGAACGGCTTTAGCGGCACCGTGCTATGATCCAACTTGCTACGCAATATTTCGCGATTCACCCATTCTTTCCTGTTGTAACTTCTGTTATTAAATGCCTCAACTACATGTCCGCGTCGCATATAAGGCTTATGTGAACTGACTCGAATTTTTTCCCCTACACCCTTTGGTCATTCCTGGGCTTGTTACTCATTCTATTTAATGGGCACACCGCCGAGTACGAAGTCAACGCACATGTACTGGAATTCCGAACTAGGTTGACTGCGCACGCTCGAGAAAATTCGCAGCCTTTCGAAGGGCAATATAAATTTTCATCAGACGTCTTTCCAGCCCCCTGCGAGCTAGAGATTTCCGAGTTCTCATGGCCAAAATGTCACTCCGCACTCCCATGTCGTAAAGCGGCACAAAGCTATTCCCGCTCGAGTGGCAAGGGGGTTGGGTCAAAAGTAGGTGCTGCCAACAGTATGGTATGGAGAAGCTAAGCCAACACTAAGGTACTTGTTCCACATGCTTTCGCCGCGAATAAGTAGATGCTGGGATCCGCTGTAATTCCAAGTAGCGAATTATCTGTTAGGTTACCAACGAACGAGTGCCATACGGCCGATACTCTGGTCATGAGCATAGCCTTTGGATGGTTCTAAGTAGGTGCGACGGGGGACGGTAGGAAGCTTAGGTCTAGACACTCAAGAATAATGGGATGGGTATAAAAATTCGGCAATCTGCGTTCGTGAGCTCCTACCCACGACCTACCGGCCCAAGTGCCTCAACTTTTCTTCCCGAAACTTCTATGCCGGAAAATCCTGGCGCGTGGCCCCGTCTTCCCTCCGGCCTGCCCACTAAATGTATGAATACTTAGACCTGATTTATTCTGATGTCTTCATCTCACGCCCCTCCGTACCAGGGGTTTCTCTACAACTTCCTCAGGCTGGACTCCTCAAGAGCCACCCCCTGAAAGACATTCTACTTGTTTGCATATTCCGCGATATTATTAATGACGTGAGTCTACTTTAGTGTGATGCTAAGGGGTTTGTGCAGATACAATTTTTGCAGGAGCCGATCTTCACTGTGGCTCCCTTTCGCGATATTTCTTGTTTGCTACTGGGGCGTACAAGTCGCCTTGGCAGATCAAGTTAATGTGACTATTGATGATACTGACCCTACGATATTATATACCCCACCGGAATCATGGCGTTTGAGTTCCGTGACATGCTCCACTTGCCTGAACCCAGACACAAGAGAGGCTTTGCAGGGAACGTTTCATGATGGTACACACTTAGTCCCACCTCCAGACGACGACGGCCACGGTGGCGGTGGTGGCGGTGGGGATTTAAAGATTTTAGCAAGATGGCAGAAGAAGAGACAACCTACTTTTGTTTCTGCCCGACGAAAGGGTGGTCCCAGTGAGACGAACACGGACGTCATGGTCAGCGCGCTCTTCAATTTTACCGGTCAGACCCTCTTTCACTCAGCGAGTACTTCTATATTGATCATTTGATCTAGGGTCTGCGGTGTATCTCTATTGTATCCAGCCCCTTGGTATCCCTGGTGTCGGCGCAGCCCCTACATCTATGGATCTAAACTTCATTCTTGACAATAATCTGGTCGGAAACTTTTCCCATCAGGGTTCCGAGTCAGCATCGGGATATGCCTCACATGTGAATGTTTTTGCACAAGCTAATCTAACCGAAGCCCTCCACACTCTCCGGGTGGATGTTGGGCTAGGCTCCGCGTTTTTGTTCGATTATATGATCTACACGCAGGTCCAAGATAATCATACTAATGACACAACGCCTGATGTACCAAATCAAAATGTTGATAGGTGCGTTTCAATTCTGCCTTATAATGGGGTTATATTGGTCCTTGTTTCTTATTCCTGTCATTCCGAGTCGTTGTTCTTGCGGGATACTGATTTTTGGATTTGTGCCCATTCCTAGCAATACAAAGAAGCGCAACGTTGCGACTTTTGCCGGAGCAATAGGGGGAAGCGTTGGAGTTCTAGCAGTCATATCCCTCTGTCTAGCTCTCAGCATCATCAAACGCCGGAGGAACTACAATCAACGCGAGCGACGTGCGCGAGATCGCTCTTCATTGCACACTAACGCCTCCGACGATTCACCCCCCATGATCGGACCAGCCCCATTCATCCCGAGATTTTTCCCGGGCACGACAGTGACCTCAACATACTCAGATCCTCCTTCATATGTCGAATCGATGTCGAACCCGTCGCCATCGTCACCACCCTCCTTCGACGTAGCTATCTCCGCTATTTTGCCTGCTGGATCTCGCCCACCGGCTGCGTTTGACACGCAAAAATCATCCGATAAGAACGTTACCTCCCCAGATCCTGTACCGTCACCGTCATCACCATCATCTTCCTCACGAGTTACATATTAGATATTGGTCGCAAAATTTATATTCACGATTTAAAACTTGTATTATGTCACCTGTAATATTCCTCCCGAACTATAAAGCTAGACGTTGGTCATATGCTTTCATGTGCCAAGATTTCGACTCAGCTGGACAACCTGTGGAATAAAATCGTACCGAAAAGTAAATCACTGCCCCCAGTTCGACTTCGTGGGTGCCTATTTTTTGTTTCTATCATAAGGAGTCAGCTTTTTTTGGGTACGATGACGAGAATGTTTATGGATCAGTGGGAATAACATCAGTCCTTCTGTTTAAAATGGGATTCGCGCGTTGTATTTTGGGCAGTCGCGGTCTCAGTGCCCGTGTTACTTTTCCCGTCGTTGTCTGGAACTGAGTTGGGATTGTGGAGTTTCGGCGCTCACGGAGCTATCAGTGGAAGCCCAAAATTCAGCCTGGAAGTTGGACTTTGAGTGCTCACTAGCACGACCGTGTGGCTGGGCGTATGAGCCGTTTTTATCTGAACATTTGTATGCTGCTGCCCTTTGTTGAGAATATCAAGATAGGGGGAAACTGACAGGCGGGCGGAGAGAAAGAATTCTTCTATGTATGAGAATGTACACCGAATACTCAGACCAATCATTTGGTCTCTTTTATATCCTCGTGTAATTTTTGCGCAGAGTCTGTTGTTTGACGGACCTTCTCTTCGGCGACCTTGACAGCCTCGGCAACCTTCCCTTCTACTTTGTGTGCTACCACATGTGTCCATCCGAGAGTCTCTTTCAATTTTAGACCTGTCGTTTCTTGGATCTTTTCCATAGTTTTCTCAGCTCCTTTGTTCAACCAGCCCCGTCCATTCTGTGTTGTATCCTTGATCCGCTCCCAAGTCATCAACGTGTGTTGATTTGCTGTCTCATGTTTTTCTGCAAAACTCGGGAAATAAGTCTCTTCGAGTGAGGCGAAATATGACCTGAGGTTGGTAGTTGTTTTAGGGAGGAAGTGGTTTGCGGAGATGAGGAGGAAAGCTGGGGGCAGCAGAAGTCGGGTGGGTAGGAAGCGGTTTCGGGCTATAATGGATCCGCTGAGGGTTGCTACCCCGACGTAGAGCAATCCTGGTGTTAGTGATTCCTCGGGGGAAATAATAGCTTTGACACGGTCTATCCGCCTGTAAGGTTGGTGGTCGGCACAAAATGTGTTTACGTACTCTCAACTGCATGCTCCACCCCAATCCACTTGGATACTGCTCCCTGAACATGGCTATGCGTCTCGCTGTACGTCTGCAAAAACCGCCTACGTGCAACGCCGATTTGAAGCTCTAGTGGCGACGGTGTTTCTTGTAACAGAATTTCGGGAGTCGGTTCGGCATATATAGATAGCTAGTAAGGTGTAAGAGCTTAAACACTATGAAAGGTGTATAAACTTACTCTCTCCCGTTCCTGCGGTGTATCGTGGACTAATCCAACGCCTGCTGTTGCCACTGAGCTCGTTAAAAGAGCCCGTCGAGGCTGACAAGCGGCAAATTTAGATGTGTAGGACGCAAAGAAAAGGAAATTTCCTACCAGTCTAAATGATGCGCGAAACATATGTAACGCAAGGCCTTAGAAACGTCCGGAGGCCTGGAGAACGAGAGGAACGTGAGTGTCGGATTTGCACGGGAGTATGAGGGGTTGTTTGGATTAGAGGGTGTGAGACAATAATACGTTGCATTCTCGGAAATCGCGTGGCTCTCATTGCAGAACTTTTCTTGAAGCCTCCCAAAATTATCGGGTACCGACCGTGCAGCGCCAATTCGCGCCTGCTCCCCACAGACGCTATAGATGCGGTCTCTCCGCAACTGTATCTCGTCTCTTCTTCTCGTTGTTCCTCTATTCCTTTTATATCTGCCGCAGGTTCAAGCCCTACATGAATCCGACGTAGGTGTCGTAGATTGGCACAAGGAGCTGATCGGTGTCCCCCTTGCGGGTGCCTTGGCAACAGCACCTATCTTTCATCGCGTTGGGGAAACCAGTGTTATATTAACTGCAACTGGAAACAATGTGTTGGCAGCGCTCAATCCAGGAAACGGCTCTATCGGTGCGTGGAAGGTTCTGCTGGCTTATTTCACGAGAGCACAAAGAGAAAGTTAATACGTTTGCCTTGATTATAGTCTGGAGGCATGTGCATGAGGCAGAAGACCGGATAGCCGGGTTTTATAAACATGGCAATCGTAAGTGTTACGATTTTGTTGTCCAGCCATTTAATAATATATTTTTGCTTAGTTGTTGCAACTTTATCTGGACCAGGAGGATCAACTCTTAGGACTTATGATGTCTTGAAAGGGACACTCATGTTAGAGAAACGATTACATTCCCCGGAATCTGGACACCTTTCGGAACCTCATCATTTCGGAAAATTTGTTACATTCTCACCGGATGGACAATATGCATATGTTTTGACTAACGGACATACTATTTCAAAAATTAACAGTTTGACTGGGAAAGTTGACTGGATTTGGTCTTCCGAGGACAAAACGTGCGTAATACTGTTCTCAACCTCTGAGGTGTATTGATATCCTGGATAGTTCTCTTATCATCTACTCAAAGGTGGTCGTTGCGCCTACTGCAATCTATGTAATAGGTGTTTCGAAGTCTATTGCATCTTTCACCCTCCATGCTGTCGCCTTGTCCCCAGTTGAAGGGGATATTTTATCGACGAGGGACTTTCCTTCTAGCATCTCTGACGCGTTCACTGGATTCCTCACACTTTCGGGATCTATTACCACTGCCCCCCAAGTAGTATGGTTCGAGGAAGGCTCTATAAAGTCGATTGTGCTTACTGCAATTCTCAATGTAAAAGTCACCACGGTCAACCACTCAAAGTTCGAAAGGATTCTGGACGTTGGTGTCTCTGGCCAGGCGCACTTCGTTGCCGTCCATACAGATGGATCGGCCAGAGTAATGGGGTCTCAATTTGACAGGCCAGGGTTGAAGTCACTCGGTGAGTTCACTAAATCGGTGCGTTACTGTCAAATATTATGCTGGGAATTTTCATTCAACCTTTTTACTACAGAATGACATGGTAGAGCCTATTTATGCTGCTGGCGTCGACGAACATGACCAAGTATATGTCTCTCGTGTATATTGGGCACCTTCGATTATGGTGAGTTGATCGATACAAAGTAACCCAAGCACCAGATTTATATTACAATCAGAAAGCCAAGGCGGATGTATTGTCTACTCGTTCAGCCACCGAAAAAAGTCTCACTAGTATTGAGATTCCCTTTGACACTCGGACTCACGGAATTCTCGGCCATGTATGTTTATGTTGAAGATATTCACCCAGTTTGTTTTTGACATTTGATTAATAGGTGACGATGGACGGATCGGCTAGTTCTGGTACTGTCGTTCGGACGTTGATAATGACCTCCACTGGTGCCATACAGCTTTGGAAACGGGGAGACCTTCAATGGACCAGAGAAGAAGGCCTTGCAGCAACTGTCGTAGCCGAGTTTGTGGAGCTCCCGGAACAAGTACAGACTTCGGTGAGAGGAGATGGAGAGGAATCTTTCCTTAGTCGAGTCGTGAGACAAATTGGTGATGCTCAGGTATAGTTGTTTTCCACTGATCCAAGTAGCCTTGAACTCATCCGAAACAGAATTTCCCTCAGTACCTCGTTAATTTCGCTCGACGTTTTGCAACTGGTTCTTATGCTTCTCCTTCATCTCCTGCGACAGCATCATCATCGGAACCTCTCGCACGCGACACCTTTGGATTGAGACAGGTCGTCGTTGCTGCTACACTCTTCGGAAAGGTGTACGGGATTGACTCTGGCAACGGAAATATATTGTGGAGCCGGGTGATGGGGCTAGGTTGGGCTGGAGAAGTTGGTGGCCAAATACAGCCCATGAAGCTTTTTGTTATAAAAGCTGTGGGAGATCCCGACCGCCCGAACGATGAAGGAGGTAGTGGACCCCAAGTAGCTCTAGTGGCACAGAGAAGGGCAGATAATGTGCGTTTGTTTTTCCCCCAACCTTCTCTGCATCAATTTATGTGATGGCAGTCCTTAGTGGATACCGTTTTGTTCCACATTGACCCACTTACTGGGGAAGAGATTGCTCGCCAAGTAAGGGACGACGATGAAGAACTTAAACAGCTGACGGAGGAGGAAAATGTCCTTCAAGGTATTGATGTTGTTTCAGGGCCAGTGGTTGAGGCCTACCTTATGGCCGCTGGAGATTCAAAAATGGTGGTTATGCTGGATGAATACCTCCAGGTTTGGTTTATATTCATCGTTGATTTCTAACGTGCTCATGATATCCAAGGTATATCTGTACCCAGATAACCCAACTACTAAAGCTGCTTTTGCTAAACACGCTTCCACACTCCACTTCCCATTACGCGCAAACACTCCCAATGGGCAACGCAGACTTGTAGGTCACCAAGTTGCCTTAAATCCGTCTCTTAGCGACCGATATGTTGGGTATTCGACTTGGACGCTATCCTTACCCGAGGGTGAGGACGTAAAGACCATTATTCCTGCTGCAAAAGGGCCCGTGGCGTCTATCGGGAAGGTATTGGGAAATAGGACGACGTTGTATAAATACTTGAACCCAAGGCTCTTTGTTTTACTTACTGCACCACATTCTGCGGGACCAGCGGCATCAGGATCAACAGGAAAAAAGGGAGAAAAGCCAGCTCCTAAAACTTGTGGGGTCTATATTGTTGATAGCGCCAAAGGCACCGTTGTGTATCGAGCGACACTTCCGCCAGTGGATGGGATATCATGTGACGTCAAAGCAGTGCTGGCTGATAACTGGTTAGTCTACCACTACTATGACGATGAATTCAGCGGCGAGGGGAAGACCAAAGGTTGGAAAATGGTTAGTGTGGAGTTGTACGAAGGTAAAGGAATTGATGAAAAAACCATGAGGTTGGTCTCTACTACCTTTTCAGTCCATTACTTATTGAACAATCAATGAATAGCTCGGATATGTCCTCTTTCAAGAGAGAAAGTGCCGATGTCTTATCCATTGAGCAGTCATATATTTTCCCTCATGCAATCACGGCTTTGGCCACAACATCGACTAAATTTGGTATCACTACTAAAGATCTTATTGGTGAGGCCCACAGTTCTGTGATGTATGGGCATATCTTTTGACAGACTGTGTTGTAGTTGCAACTCAAACTGACCAGATCCAATCTATACATCGTCGCCTATTAAACCCACGAAGACCAAACCGAAAAGTAACGGCCGAGGAGCAGGAGGAGTTTCTCATACCTTACGAACCTGTCCTATTCTATGATCCTAAACGAGTACTCTCGCATGGCTACCAGGCGAGCCCTACCTAATTCTACCACAGTAAATCAATAACTTACATCGCCCTCTTCTTTAGGTCGCCAATGCTCAACGAATCATTACAACACCCACAGTTCTCGAGTCGACATCACTAGTGTTCGTATATGGACTCGATATGTTCCTCACACGCGTAGCACCGTCGAATACGTTCGACGTTCTCAGCGAGAACTTCAACAAGGTACAGCTAGTGCTAACAGTTAGTGCTCTAGCCGCGGCTATTATATTTACGAAACCTATGGTGAGGAGAAAACGCTTAAGGGAAAAATGGTATCAATAGCCTGATAGTTAATGCTATTTGTACAATAAATATCTACTTATCATACCTTCACCTTTTGGCCATCGCTTTTGTGCTCAAAGCTTTTCTGTGGCCCTGCGGCCTGATACGTGTCAGATGCGAAACCCTTACATTCGCGACTTGACCGGCCCTTAACTTTCAAACTTCTGGCGTCGATATTCGCTGTCTCTTACAACAGCCTCAGAATGTCTTCACCGGGTGCCTTGGGCCATGACGAACTCGATATCATGGAGTTGTCTCCATCCATATTTTACGCGTCCGTAGCACCTGTGCTCAAGGTCCCTGCTGTTCAGCCCACAAATTTACGACGCTCACTTCGTTCGCGTCCTTCATTACAAAAAGAAACCCCTGAACCCAGGTCCAGGAAACGTACGCTTTCTACATCTGCATTACAGAACAGATCAAGCAGCAACACATTCAAAAAGCTCAAGTTGGACGAACGAAAAGCGGTGAGTTTTTATGATCGATTTTCATCAGATGGAATAATTCACTCTCCTCATTTTTATACAGAATACGGCCGTATCAAACGAGAAGAGAGATGTACGCGATAAGGCTCGAAAGCGATGGTTGTTTTGTCACCGTGACATTCTTGAACCGTTGCTCCCGGAGAACAGCAATTTCTTTTCACAGCTTCAGAAGGAGGTAGAACGAGACTCAAAAGAAAATAAATCGTTTTTCCCTCTTCATGAACTAGATGAACAACCGAAACTCATCAAGGGGGGATATATGAAGGACTATCAGGTATGTATCAGCATTATAATCTCGGTGGCAATATTTAATTTCCGAGGGCAGCTTCAAGGGCTGTCGTTCATGGTTTCAATGTATAAGAATGGTAGGCCGGAAATTAATCCATTAAGCAGTTGTTTGACACAAAATCAGGGATGAATTGTATTCTGGGAGACGAGTTAGTCCCTCTCCTATATTTTCTTTCCGAAACTTACAATCACTTCTAGAATGGGACTTGGAAAAACGTTACAGGTAACGTGGTGGTTGATGCCAATGAAACTTATACAAACTCTGATATCACTTACAGACCTTATCACTCTTCGCCTATATAAAAGAGAACACAACTGGTATGCTCCTTTTCCCGTAAAGAGTACTATTTCGAAAACAGCTCTTTCCAGGGCCGGTTGACCCGCATCTCGTAATATGTCCCCTCTCTGTCCTTTCATCCTGGGAAGCTGTAAGCGATCCAACAAAAAATGAGAGCACATAACTAACTCACACTCTAGGAAGCAGCTCGATGGCTGCCGTCTATGCGTGTTATTCGATTCCATGGCCCCAGTGGCGAACGTGAACGCTTGAAGAATTCTCTTCGAGGTGATCGTTCTTTCGACATTATGTTCACAACATATGATTCGTACGTCACTGAAGACGGCTGGTTCAAGAGTCAACGATGGTCTTATTGTGTACTCGATGAGGGCCATAAAGTTAAAAACTCTGATACAGCGCTCGCTCATAAACTTCAGGGTTTCGGAAGCGCGTATAGACTTAGTAAGTTTACCGACTTCCATTGCACGCCTCTTTTCTCATCGATTTATATGCAACAGTATTGACTGGTACTCCTGTTCAAAATAATCTACTGGAACTTTGGGGATTACTTCATTGGTTGTACCCGAGTGTTTTCACGGCCGCTACAGAGCCACTATTCAAAAACGCGTTCGACTTGAGCAGAGGATCTTATGCTCTACCCTTTGTCAATGCATCAAAAAAGTTCATCTCAGCGATCATGCTGCGACGCACGAAAGCTGTTGTGGCAGGAAATGATGTCCCTCCTCGTGAGGAACTCACTGTCTTTATACCTTTAACAGAAGCGCAAAGGTTTTGGACATATCGCTTGCTCACTAGATTGGATACTCCAGAACTACACAAGGTTTTTGCCGACGATGTGAAGTTCGGTACAGCCAATAAAAATAATCATGAAATAGCTGCATACTCGTCAAAACACACTGAAGGTTCAGAATCTAGTACTACTGGTGGTCGTGCGTATATCGACTAGTTTGATAATCCAATTTTTTGAATACCTTCCTTATAGAATGGAAAAAACTCATGAATCTATTGATGCAACTTCGTAAAGTTTGTGATCAGTATGTGTCATTTTTGTTGCTTAAACCTCGACCTAATTCCCCAACCCACTAGTCCATACCTCTTACCAAATGCCGAACCTGCGCCATATGATATTGCCGAACACATTGTTTCCACTTCATCAAAGATAATCGCCATCGATAAGATCTTGAAAGATATCCTCCCGAAAGGTGAACGGGTTCTGATATTTTCAGTAAGCAAAGTAAACCATACCGTAAATCTGTGCCTTAACAATATTTTTAGCAATGGACTGGGTATATACTTTCCATTATAATACATTATAATTCGATCTCATAACTGTCAAGTATGCTCGATCTATTAGAAGACTTTATGGACCTTCGATCGATCCCTTTCGCGCGGCTAGACGGGTCGACACCTCGCCCCCGGCGTTCTTTAGATATCAAACTGGTAAATCTGTAAATATATATAATTCTTATTTTTTTTTGACACTCTACCCAACAACCCCAGTTTCAGCAGGAAGTCTCCCGTGAGTGCTTCTCTGCGCCCCATTAAACCTTATATTCACCTTCAACTACAGCCTTTAAAGTATTCTTGATATCCACGAAAGCTGGAGGCTTAGGTACGCGATCTTCAATAAATTTTTGACTACATCGTCACCCCCTACCTTGAAGGTATAAATTTAACGAAGGCGACAACTGTCATCATGTGTGATTCCGACTGGAACCCTCAAAATGACCTACAAGCCATCGCGCGAGCACACCGCATTGGTCAAACTAAAGTTGTCAAAGTACGTATCTAGCGACTCATAGTTGAATCTTGCACTAATGCGAATTCAGGTTTACCGGCTAATCTGCCAAGGAAGCGTCGAAGACCAAATGCTAGATCGTATTCGCCGAAAACTCTTTCTATCCGTTAAGATCATGGGTTCAGACAATTCGGCTTCAACAGAGAGCATATCTTTAGGCTCCGGAGAGCTCATGGATATCTTACGCAAAGGCAGCAGCGCCCTGGCGAACTCTGAAACGGGGTTTAAACTATCAGAATTTCTGAGCGCAGACATAGCTGATATCCTGCAGCAATCACGGACATTAGAAGATGCGCGAGGAGCAAAGCTAAAGAAAGAACTCAAGGTGGATGGTACGGAAAATCCAGATACAAAACTCGTCTTGGACGCCGAGGAAGAAGAGAAACGATTATTAAGCGGCGTCGCGCAAGTGCAATCGCGCTTATTTGAAGGAAGAATGATCCACCGTGTACAAAATAATACGGAGATTGCAAGTGAGTGGCGGGATCTTGAAAAACGGGCGCGGGTAGACAGGACGGTGACCGTGGACGGAATGACTTTCATAGCCACTCCCGACATATATGAGGCGGTTTGTGCTTGATTGGTTCGATCATTCAATCCACTAATTATACATTTCCGGCAGGATGCCCCCATCGCAAGACCCCCTGCCAAAAAGACCAAGGCAAAATTCAGCTGGGAAGATTGGTGCATTCATTGCCGAGATGGTGGTGACCTGGTTTGCTGTAACTCATGTCCTCGTGGTAAGTCTCCCCAATAATAACCAAGAGGATTCGTAGCTCATTGTGCTCTAGTCTTCCATGCCAAATGTCGAGGATATAAACCATCAGAATTACGCGGCCCTTCCATCGTGTGTAGTCAACATTCTTGCACAAGTTGTCAGAGAACAACCAGCGAATCAGGGGGGATGCTCTTCAGGTATTTATTATATACATCCTGCGAAACAAACTGGATTTACATTGTACACTTTTAGGTGCCGTACATGCCCAGAAGCCTTTTGTGAAGACTGTCTCCCGCCCGGTGATATCGACGCTGTTGGAGACGTTCTTCCAGAATTGTATGTGGACCTGGCTTGGTGCCTGGTAGAGAAAAGCTGACGAACAAAATCATAGCGATCATTTGGACTATGGTCAAAAATCCAACGCGTATTATATCAAGTGCCAAGAATGTCGCGAAGACTTTGCTGAGAATTCTCAGTCGCAGTTCTGGATAGAATGGACTGACGACATCCGACGAGCGGAAGAGAAGTTCGAAAAGAAGTATACTAATCCCCTTAAGATGGAGATATAGCCGCTTGTTAGTGAAACCCTAGGACACAATGTAAAATAGGATATAAGGATTGATGAATAGTTCCTACGTACCGATCCGGAGTCAGAAGGCCAACATAGATGTCGCTTTTCCATGTAGTATAATAATTAATGTTGTTTCATAATAAAAATACCCTTGCGCTATAGTTAACGTCAGTTAAATGTAACTCAATAATGTGATAGTAACGAGTTAAATAAACATAGATATAATTCGAACAGAATACAGTTTTGACACTTTTTATAAGGAAATACTAAGGGAGAGATATGTAAACACTTTTTTCATACACGCGTGAGCCATGCTCGAACGTCATGCGTACTAGCTACAATTTATCGAGGGAGGGAGTCAGAGTCAGACCGACCAAAGTAAGGGGAGTCAAAATACATAGAGCACGCAGAGATTCGGGTAGATATTGAGTCGCGAAGAGGTTATCCAGCAGAGTATGAAGGGAGGTTTGGTTGTCGCCCAGGATGGGAGTCCGAACAGTTTGACAAACTCAGGCGAGATGAAAAATGAGGTAAACGGAAATAGGGTCACGGCTACAGCAAGAGGTCTTATCGGGTATGGCTACGCATTTATATAGGTCTAACAGAACAAGTGAATTAGAATAGACGACGGTAAAATTTGGGCAAGAACCCACCAAAAGCGGCTTCGAGAATGTAGCCAAGCAAAGAGAAATCTGTCGTAACAAGGCTGCTACAGAGGTGCAGGCCAGGTAGCGACCCCAGCCCCCCTCAGTGAGCTGCGCATGCCACTAAGGTAACCCTTGCTCTTGCCACTAAGGACGTAAAGCGCCATCAATGTGGGAGTATGAGCCAGTCAAAGCAATATAATATCAGGGCGAATACAGAGCTAAATCCGCTAAACTGAAAGAAATGAGACGACGAACAAAATTGGAGCGAAGAGATGAGACAAACTGGAGTGTAATGCAGGTTGATTGTTGTCTAGATGCCGAAAGTGAACCAAAAAAACTTCATAAATTTGGGACTTCCACGACCTCAGCAAGAACGGAGACAACCGAGACGCAGCAGAGAGAAGATTCGAGTATTCAACGCGGTTAAGCTTTTGTTCCAGTCCACCCAAGACTTGAAGATAT
Organism: Collybia nuda; assembly: GCA_015584075.1. Classification (NCBI taxonomy): domain Eukaryota; kingdom Fungi; phylum Basidiomycota; class Agaricomycetes; order Agaricales; family Clitocybaceae; genus Collybia; species Collybia nuda. Next base: position 432,021 of record MU150233.1, read on the forward strand.
CCAGGGCCATGCAAGAAATAAGCAGAGTCATTGAGTCACATAGATCGACGCTGTCGAGTTTTTGTTCTAGTCCAACCAAGGCTTGAAGGTATTCAGGGTCACATATAAAAAATAAGCAGATTCGTTCGAGTCACGGAGGTCGATACACCGAGATTTTGTTCCAGTCCAACCAAGGCTTAGAGGTATTCAGGGCCACATACAAAAAAGAATAAGCATTCATTCGAGTTACAGAGGTCGACACAGTCGAGTTTTCGTTCCAGTCCAACCAAGCGATTCGAGGCATTGGATCCAGCCAGCAGTAATCAAGCACAGAGAATATGAAGCATAAGAAGATCCAAGAGATGTAGAAGATTTCGCAGAGACATTGATCGAGATTCCAGAAAGACAGTTCCGCCGAGTTGTTCGAAATTTTCGTGATATCCAATGACCCGTAATGTTCGTTTCGTTTCGTTTCGTTTCTTGATAAAGGTCCGTAATTTCTGTCCTGTATATTCATGCATTGAAAGAGTGGTGGGAGACCAAGTCTAGAAGGCCGGAGTGGAGACTGAAGCAATAAATGTTCTATATCTGAAAAAAGAAAAAGACCGAATTAACAAGGGGAGGAGCAAGTTGCAGGGGCGCTTACCTAAAGCAAGTGTGATAGGTCCAAGGCAGCAGGCGGGAAACCCTTCGTAGCATGGTGGACAAAGGTGCAGGCCAGGTCGCGACCCCAACCCCCCTCAGCGTCACACACACTACTAAGGTTCACCGTATTCCTGCCGCCTGAGAAACAAAGGGAGAGATTTTTACTGAATGAATGAAAATGGGTCTAGGGAAAAATTGAAAGCGAGATAGCAATTTAAATCCAGGAAGATATTGTTGAAAACTCAAGACCGTTTGGTCTTAGAGTCATGGCCCTTTTTGCCGCTCGCCTCGGTAGGTGGAGGTGTTTTACATTTGCGTGCAGGCTGGACACGTCGTCCCGCGACCATACGCGCCTTCCCTCTCGGGGGCGCGGTTTTGGCGGCGGTGGAAACAGGAATATATTTCTGGCACTTAGAACATGAGTGTTAATGAAAGATCTAGAATTTACGATGATGAATGCTACTCACGATATTGAGATCAGCCACCTCAGGAACAATAATCTCTTCTTTAACCGAGAGCGCTGTTTGGGAGGTCTGCAGAATACAAGTGTCAAAGGGGGCAGGAAAGATAAGGGCGGGTGCTACTGACATGACGGAGAGTCGTAATAATCAAGGCAGACGCTTCCTCAACCTTAAAGATGGGTAGGATATAAGCTTAACTCGCGGTGGAATACAGAACGATACACGTACCTTGACAGTAATGCAGGAATCGCCCGCACGAATGTTTTTCATTTTTCCAGTTTGTATCGCCGAGAATAATATTAGAACGGCTAAGGTAATCGCAATGGCAGTGTGGCGTATTCTCATAAAATATAGGTGAGAGTTGTTGAAGAATGGGATGTATTTTTTCTGCGAGACCGGCATGAACACAGGGAGAATGGCGCTTTTATGATTAACTGCAACGTTGCAAACGCCCGCGCCAAAACTAGGATCGCGACGTCTGGGACAGGTTGAGGGCTTATAATCAGGATCGGCAATGGAGAGGAAGAAGATGGGTCCCTCTTCAGTAATGTAGGGTTTGAGAAGGGCGGCTTGTGATTTGATATCCCAATCCAGCGCCATGCCAATGCTCGGCTGAGCGTAGAAGCCGCAACTCCTCGGGGCGCCACGACGAATTTTGTTTGGGAACAGACAGGGAAGGGAAAGAGTTGAGATCGGGCGGAAAGGAGGTGTGTCGAATACAGATGATTCCGTCTTGACGACCTTCTTAGGTGATTCGTTCACAAAGGTGGGAGCGCTAGGGCATGTGTTATTGAGGAGGTAGAGAGCCTTGTCCGACAAGAGAGACCGGGGGAAGTTAAGAGAGGGTGATCCCACCGTCATCGTAGGCGAGGCTAGGATCTGAGGTAGGTTGTGGGTAATGTTGCTGGACACGATATGCGAACAAGTCTCATTCAAGAGGTAAAGTGCTTTGTCTGATTCCATGCACCGCAAGGCGAGGAGATAGGAAGGTGTAGATGGGAGGCGAATGGCCAGAGGAGAAGCTGTAGCACGATATGCAGTGCGATTGATGGGGACGCCATTGAAGTTAAACATAGATCCATTGCGTCCGAGGCTACCAGAGCTAGTGAGGGCGAGGAACTTGTCTCTATCTGACCAAAGGCCTTCAGGCAGGTTAGAATTGGTAGACGTGATTTCGACATGGGGATTGGTAGGACTTGTAACATTCCTGGGTTGTACCGTTGTGTTGACAGAGTGATTTGGGCGAGTAGATAGGTAGCTTGCCAATGGCGAGATCAATGATTTAGAACTAGTATCCTGAGGCGCGGTCCAAGAGAAAGGCTTGACGTCGGGCCGATGTGGGGCCTGGGCGATGTTGTGAGGAGGTGCTAGAATTGGGGCCCAATGGTGTAAGATGCGTGAGGAGGAGGGTTTGGAGAGTTACATGCCTTGATACCCGCCACCCCCGTCATCATCCATCCCGCCCAGTATCAATACTCTTTCTTGCGGCGGGGCGTCGACGGTGGGCCAGCCTGAGTCAGGAATTTCTCGGACGAAATCATATAAGGTGGTATCGATTTCCGGAATGACAAAACAAGCACGAAACAGACAGAAAGTTAGCGCTCCGATTGTTGGAGCGAGGGGTGTGTCAATGACACGGGTTTGCAAGAAGATTGTCGGCGTTAAAACCGATAGATATGCAAATAGATAAAGCATATTGGGCGAGCAAGATTTAAGCTGACCTGGCGTGATGACAAAAGTATGAAGGTGGATGTATGAGAGAAAGCGGGATGAGGGTATGTTTTGCTATTTGTATATCCTGGAGATACCGATCGTTGACACACATGTACAAAGCATCGCGTCGCGTTATGTGAGCATGTGACTCAACTATTTGGGTGTGTAGATCATCCACCACGCCCAGTGTAAAACTCATAAAAAAACAACTGGGAAGAAGGGAGAGGCACAGTGGCATGTGGGAGGACGAAAGAGGCATCAATGTTCCCCCAATCAAGGATTACTTTGATTGTCGATGGATGATAGCGGGTTTGTCCGAAAAATCGCCAACGGTGTGCCTTCAAACTGATTATGCCTGCCATATTCAAATCGAATCTCATGTTATAGACACGTCAGATTGGTCCTAAATCCATGTCATATAACGGTTATTCTGGGGTCGCCACGTTTCGTCCCTTCTCGCCCTTCCCGAGAACCGCTTTGCATGCCTGGCGAATAGTGATTCAAGTTCAGAAAACGAAGACACTCGAGCCAGGCTCTTTTCGACTGTCGCTCGATGTATATATGCCTAGCGTGTTCGCTCTACAAGCTGCGTGGTTGCGAATCTCGCAACCAGGAAAATCAGTATAGTTATGGTTCGCTGTGGGGGGTTTGACGCGCAATAAATATGGGCGGTCAAACATAGTTTTCGTCCACTTGTACTGTCGAGACCAAACATATGTGTCCATCACGAGTCGGAGTCCTTTTCCTCTCAATCAAATCTTTATGTTCGTTACGGGGAGTAATTTACACAGCAATTAGCGAGTCGCCAGTCTGACCAGGCGCCTTTCCGTCGGGGTTGGATCGCATTTTTCTCTCTAGGCCCCCCAAGGTTATACTTGCTTTTGCGGCACAGTACGTGGGATTAGAATGTATATATCTTGTAAGTGCAGAGATTGCCTTTATAATCGCCGTAACGTTATCTAGGGACCTCGTAGCTTCTAACAATGTCTTGAACATATTCGTCAAGGTATTTGATACCACGCCCGTGGACGCCATTAACACCTGCACGGGTTCTTTGGAGTTACAAGAATAATCCATAAGGAGTCTTTCTAGAAAGTTGACGAATGTGGACTGGTGGAAATGTGCTCGAGGCTCCTGAACCGATTGCCAAACGGCTTCAAAAATGATGAGGATGTGCTTATATGCGCTCACCCTGTCTGCCGTGCGTGACAATTCAGGGAGAGTGGTACGGATAACATATTCGAATGGTGCAAGTGGACGGGGTTTAGTATCATGGGTGGATCCCAAATGGCCTTCGGGCCCATTGAATTCCAGAAGTTTGTCGATATATTTTCTCGTGCGGTTGAGTTCCGGATAGAATACGAGTTCTCGAGTAGTCGTGGCAAGAGTTGGCTCCCTTAAATTTAAGCACGCTGTCATAGTACAGAAGACCAAACTGATTTCATCCTTGTCGCAATACTGAAGGTAAGGCAAGAGGTCGGAAATAAATAGTAATGGCACTTGATGTATCTTCCACATTAGGCTCCGGTCTATCGGGGAAGATATAGCGCCGGTCAAGGAGTACATAGCCTCCATGCAAGCATTGGCCCGAGTCTTTTGGTTTCTCTCCCCTAAGGCCCAAGGATACGGAACGGTTCGGCGGAAGAACTGGCGGATATCGGCCAGTAACTGGGGGTCATGCTCAACGAGATAATTCAACAGTGAAGGTTCCCACATTGAAAGCCCGGGTATGGCCATGATAAAAGCTTCGAGTTCGTGATCCTCGTTTGCCAAACCATGGATCCAAGTCAGAGCTCTGACCATCCTTTTTTTCGTCGCGTAGCGCAAGCGACCATTTACCGATGCGACCTTTTCCTGAGATTGAGAAATGCTGATAGCAACACGTTGTTTTAGTGCAGCTGAGGGAGGAGTTTGTACCATTGAAGATATGGGACTATTTTCAATGAACTTGGACTCTAAAAATCTGATGTAATGACGTTCCTCTGTATTACTTGTATGAAGCATGACATGAGCTGCAACTCCAACGTCCGCAGTATCTGATCTCGGAGAACATAAAATTCTTGCGCAATGGTGCCAAGTATACCAGAGTGCCGACGAAAAAGGTGTTCTCAGGGTGGATTGTATATGAAAAAGCGGAAGTGCAGCAGCCACGGCATACATGAGCGCACAAGCCACCAGGATGGCCAAAACGAAGTACGCAATCGGCAGACTGATCTGGCGAAGGAAGGTGAACAGGCCCATGAGGAAGAGGAAAAGTGCAACGTGGATGAGGGTTGGGATCGCGTCCACGATTTCATTCACGTGTGACTTCTCAAGACCCTCGAACATGAGGGCGCGAATTAATGCTCGTTTGTGGGTACTTTGTTGGAATCGCTCAACTGACCTCGCATAGTCCCGTGCCCAATACTGAACCAACGTGGCGGCCAGTGCACAAATCAGGCTGAGAGAAAGACTGAGAAACCACATGGCGTTGACGGCTAGAGTGGCAGTTGATGGTTGGAATGCACCCTTGGGGGGTGGCGGGTCAACATTTAAGGCATGTGAAGAGTTGGCAATGACTGCGAGTTGTAAGGAAATTTGTGCTAGAAGCGCTACCGTTGCACCGTCCGTATCCGTATCTTCTGACAGACCCTTGTAGCTTTCAATGAGGAATGCTGTAACAACAGCTGAGAAAAGACCGGACTATTGTGACAGATCTAAGACAATGAAATGAAAGGGTGTTAATATTACGCACGAAAATAAGAATTCCGTCTGTTGTTCCTTTCCAGTCTTCAACCATTTGGCGGTCGACCTTCTCCGCCTCCTTTAAATAAATCGAAAACATCTTATCAGCTGGGTGCCCATATCCATCCGAGCTTGCTAGTTGGCTATCAGCGATCCGTATCTGTACGGCAATCACAATCACTTACGAAAACTTGTATCATTATTTGGAACGCCTGAAGTCTGCATAAATATACGATGCGTAGGGTGGCAGTTTGAGTGTGGCCTCGTAATCGTCGAATTCAGTTGTGGTCAAAAATCGCTCCCAATTAGCACCGCCCATAATCTTTAATAAAAACATTGTATATGCGGTGCATTGTTAATAGTGGTTGTGATCAAGTCGGTGACATCTAACTTACAACTGTCAACTGGTCAGATGGCAGTGAATCACAAGGTTTTATTTTGCCTGTGATGGTCGTCGCTTGTCCGCCCAGGAACCAACAGTAGGAAAAAAATAAAGAAACTACGGCCCTGCGTAACACAGGGTACTTGAAGTAGATCTATACATTTATGATTGTTTGAAGGATGTGATATATGTCAAATATTCATGTCGAAGTTGGCATAAATAAAAATAAAAAAGTTTGACTGGAGCCTGAGGCACGGTATATGTCCACATTCTATCTAAATACAAGGCTGTAATCGTACCCAAATAACAATATTCTTGTTAGTACAGAGCCTAGATCGTCTACCTGTACGATTCATGCCCACGTCTACATTTTCCCTGTCGGTCCGCTCCTCTTTTTCTTTTTCTCATCTCCATGAATATCTATTAGGCGCTGGCCAAAGCCCTCAGCGCATCTCGGACCTTCCCAGGCTCAATCCTCCATTTCGCATCCGTGCCCTTTCCACCAGTCGAACACGTCTCAGAGTTGTCGAACTCATTCAACCTTCTCAATAGCTTCTCATCCCCGCTGACAGCTAAAATGAAATCCAGGTCATCACCCCCGATCACGTCGGATGATGCGTCTGGCGACATCCAGGCCGCTCGCCCAGATAGTGGAGATCGCGCAGGGCCACCGGGATGAAGAATAGCAGCAAGAGATGTTGCCCGTGATATATTGTTTGGGAGTACGAGAAAACTATTCTTCCCAGGGATGATGCGTAGGCCATAACGTTCACCAAGGCTAGAGAAACAAGATGATGAGAAAGTACAAAAATGTAAAAATAGGTGAGATATACCTGTCGAAGATATGGTTCTGTGCCTCTGCGGCTTGTCGTCGAGCCCATTGACGGTCTGCAGAATCAACATCTGAAGGCTCCCCAGTCCAAAAGCGCCAAACCATAGATGCTTCACGAGCTTCAACAAATGAGCCCGGTGTTCGTTCTGTGAACTAAGCAAGAGAGAATCGAAACATTGATAATAGGAATAACTGGATAAAAAAAAATGTCACATACATAATTCAATATCTCCAGACATGCGCTCTTCCACGTCAAATTGAAATTTGCGACCATGTTTATCCATTCACCGCTTTCCGAGCGTGTTTTTCTCGTTTTGATGAAGCAGCCATTCTCCGCACTAACAAGGCGAAATCAAGTAAGGTTCAAGGTTGCGACGAGAGAGAAAATACGTACACAAGCCCAACACTCGGCACCCTCTCCGCAATTCTCTCCAACGCACCCTTGACCCTAAATCCACTAACCAACCACACTTCATTTCTTCTATCCTCTGCCAATTTCCCCAGCACCTCGATCACTTCTTCAGGCACTTCCGCGTCAACACCTTTCTGCGCCTTTTGTGTCTTCCTTGCCTCCTCGTCCAGCCAAATGCGCATATCTCTTTTCCACAGCGTTCCCTCCAAATCCGCTACTATGAGTCTCCGCCCAGTCGAATGCCGGTACCTCACTACCACGCGACCCATATCAAGCACAGGCACATCCTCTCCAGCATCGTCTTCGATATGATGTTCCGTGTGTGCACGGATACACCTATTCAGGAATGATGTCACAAACGCCTGCGCTGTCTGTGTTGTCACGTGATTGTGCAATTCAACCCATCGCGTGTGCGCCTCCTCTGGAGCCATGGTTAGGGCCTGCATGAGCGCGTCAGCATGCATAACATAGTACAGTGAGGTTCAAGCATACCTGGTTGATAGCAGCGGCAGTCCCACGAGTATCCCATGGATTGACAGCAATGCAGCTCCTGAATCCGCTGTAACTGTAACTCCCTGTGAACTCGCTCAGCACGAGGGGGCGGTATTTGCCCTCCTGGCACTCAACGTATTCGTGAGTTCGTAGTGCCATGCCCTCCCGAAGGGAGGTCACGATAAAAGCATCGGCAACACTTAAGAGGGCGAGGTATTGAGGGAATGTCAGATCCTGAGTGTGCAGGAATACGACAGGCTGATATGTGAGTGTGGAGAATCGCGAATTGAGTCTCGAGACGACGTCTGCGACGCCCCCTGCAAGTTCGTTCGATTCTGTCGTTTGTAGTGCTACTTGTATGAGGACAACCTGGTTGTGATGTCAGAACGAATGATGATGTAGGTAAGCCTGGGACGCATACCTTTCCTTGGAACTCGGGATATTTATCTAAGAAGTATTCAAAGGCTTGGATTTTTTGACGGACGCCCTGGAACATTCTTAATAACGCACAACATGGATCAGATAACTAAACACACCTGTATCTCATCAAGCTTATCTCGCCCAACAACGATCTTCATCCCATTGTAGCGCTGGGTCAAAACTTGCACCCAATCCTTAACCTCCGGTTCCGCCCTACGTACGGTGAGTTACGACACATAAATTATATAAATTTCACTTACTTCTTTTCTTTGAGCTTCCAAACGTCGATACCCATTGGAAACACGCCCACATCAACAAATCGCCCTCGCGTTTCGCCCTTCTCTTTCCCTTCATCTTCAATTGGACCCAATCCATCACCATCCGCTACTTGAATACCCTTAGGGAGGGCTTCATATGACATTATACGGCTGACAGTCTGCCTGAAATGACGCGCATAGTTCGCAGTTTGGAAACCAACTAAATCTGCACCTAATAAGCCCCGCAGGAGATCTTGGCGAACGGAAAGGCAGCGGAAGATCTCTGATGAGGGGAATGCAACATGCATGAAGAACCCAATAGGTGTGGATGGAGGGATCTTTGGTGAGGCCCGTAGGAGTGCGGGTAGAAGCATCAAATGGTAATCATTCACCCAAATAATATCTCCTTCCTGATGCGAAGCTATGATAGCATCCGCAAATCGCTGGTTAACAGCGACGTATTGTGAAAACGATGCGGACTCGTAAAACAGCTTTGTCTTCGGCGCGTCGGGAATGGCATAGTGCAAACAGGGCCAGAGTACCTGATGGCAGAACTCGGCATAGCACCCCTGGAACTCATCATCAGGGATCCATACAGGTAGACTCGAGCTTTGCAACAGCATGCGCCGATCAATGTTACGGCGCAAGGTGTCGCTGAAAGAATCCGTGTTGGTGCCGAGAGTACCAACCCATAGTTTCTTCTTAAGCTTTGCGCCGACACTATCAACAGCGTTCTTAAGACCGCCGTTGCAGTGCGGATTAGACTCGATGTGCCAGGGTTCATTGAACCCACCCGTGGCGCGCGGAGAATCAGGATCTGCACGCCTTGACGCGGAGCGTGAATGTTTCCGTCGTCCACCAGCGCGTGGTGCGTGGTCAGTGTGTGTTGTTTGGTGTTTACGCATCGGAGGCGGAGAGGTTAACGACGACGGCGGTGATGCTGGTGCCGTCGTCGTCGTATACGAATGTGCAGTTAATCGCGTGGAGTCTTTCTGTGTCGTATTGGGTGTGAATTGGGGAAGCTTGGCGAAAGGATTTGCAATTTCTTGCGTAGGAGAACGGACTGCTGGCGTTGGATTTCGAGACTACATGGGTTAGACTATATCTCCAGTCATGGATACAATCAGAATAATAAAATACCTTGTCCTTCAAATCTTCTACTATACTCTTCAGCGGGACAGGCAGGCTTGAACTAGATGTTATCGATGGCACAGGCGGCAATGGCATACGTCGTGGTTTCTCTGCCAGACGCTGGGTGACCGCTGGAATCGACAAAGACGATTCATCGTTTGCGCTCGCCAGATGTCTTTCGGGTGTGGGTGGTGGTGATTCTCCCAGAACAGCAGAGTTGGGGAGAAATAAAGAAGCAATAACAACACGACGACCTCGAAACGAAGCCATTATAATACAGAATGTAGTGGTTCAAGTTGAAGATAAGAAGAGACCATTTCACGGTCAATAAATGGGTTATCGACGTCACAAAAAGTTGGGAGCAAATTCCGCATTCGTTACATCACGATCCCCGGCATTCCCCGCCCCGCCAAGGTTACTCCGCTTTTTCTTTTTCTCCTTTTTCTCACTCTGCGGCGGACCAAAACGGCTCCCCTTCTCGACAAACTTGGAAATCCACCTAATCGATGGCCGTAATTATCCTCTGGTGGCATAATTCTCCCATTTCACCCACTTGAAGCTGGCGAACGTTCCACGTCCTGGAGAAAGCTCGGTGAGGCACTGATTTCAACAGCACCCCTCAGCATGAGGAAAGGGCTCCAATCGAGTCGCTAAAATACCTCATCCGGCCCCCATGCATATAGTGCCGTCCGCCCATCCGTATTCGAGTTCAGCCCCTCTAAGGGTATTCATTCAAAGTATAACTGTAATCTCTTACAATTTTGCATGAATCTAGCCAAGGTGGCCCCTTTCCAATCATGGTCAAGCACTTGCTGATTCTGGTCTACCTCGCGGTTCGTTCGCTTCGCGCATACGTTGCGCACATGCGCACGGTGCACCGCCTCTTTTACCTCTGATCGACGACCGCCTATCTAAGCTCCGGCATCTTGATCGTGATTTCACCGGACCTTGGCTCCCGCTGAGATGAATGAAACTCGGCGTCGAAAAAATAAAACCCCAAAGCGAGAAGGGGGGGCTCGTGTTATCTTACAATGGCGGATCGCAATCCCACAAGCCTGTTTACACATATGCAAACGTGCTTGATGTCGTGAGCTGCATGTGCATTCGAAACAACCGAAGAACACCCGTGTGAACGCCCGACATGAATATCAGTACAGATAGATGGCAAGAAGCATGTCACAACGGCGGTCTTCCGATGCGGTACTTAAGATTTTGGATGTCTTATCAAGTGCAGGTAATGGGGAGCTACTTTCAGTCCTGTGACGGCGACCCCACGAGAATAATCGGAAAGAAAATGGACCAAACACCCACCTAACGCCAGACTCTGATCCACTACTAGAAAGCACTCTGAAACAAATCATCAAAAATATCTTCGTAGATATACTACAAAACACATAAAATTCAATATTTAACTTTGGAGTTGGAGCGGAAATATAGAGGCTATAATTCCCCAAGGTGATTGAATCTTTCAAGAACCATCCCAATACATGATAAGGACTCACAATAGAATTGTTCACAGTCAAACGGACCCTTTATGAATAGTAGCAGCAGCAGGTTTGCCCGAAGCTGCAAAATTTCGATAAATGACACGGTGGCAGTATAACGGCAACACCAGGAGACTCACTAGCCACAGCAGTCACCTCGAGAGTAACGCCCAGTTGGGCCACTACATCTTTTACACCTATCATTGCAGAGTTCCGAGCCCCCAATACCCCTGCAAGAGCCCTCCGCACCACACGCGGCAGCCGCATTTTGGGCTAGCGAGGTGTCGGCGGCCTGCTCGCTAGGAATGCTCATAGCGACAGAGGCGAGAGTCAGGACGAAGGCAAGAGCAAATTTCATGTTTAAGGGCGAGTTATATGATATGCAAGTTCTGGGACAGGTTCGACTGTGTTTGGGTTACTTTGAAGGACCCATAGTGGCCTTTTATGTCTTTCTGGAAAGCCTTTTCGTTACATAACTGGTGGTGAACTCGAGGCGCTGGAATGAACTCCTTTCTGCCAAGATGTTGACAAAAATCTGCAACCCCACCTTCCCTGAGTGCGAGGTGATCGACATGTATGATATATTGACATTGGCTTCTAGATCCGTCAACGCCTACGTTCTTGGGAACATTTAAACACTCACAGTAGTCTCAATAAGCTGAAGAGATATTTGTTTGGCTATCCGGGCTACAGAATTTGACATGGCTCGACATGTAGAAAACATGTATCGTATGCTCGTCGCATGTATTAACTACTACGGTGATGAAATTTCTCTGGGGACGAATATTGGCGCTGGTAGCTACCCCGCAAACACAATTATCAAATTCGCTTAGGGGTGGATTCCCCACATACGGTTAGTACTAGTTAACGTTAGAGTAATATATTATGATATCTATCAGTTGAACGTTTAGGAATCTATGCTCCCACACAAACATATTTCCTACAGTCCTCTCCAAGTTGTTTTGGTAACTCGATTTATAAACGTACCCTTATTGTAAGCATCGTTGAGGTGTTGGAAGACACATTTTACTATCCGATAACATAGTCCGAACCATTAACGTAAAACCAAAATCAAGACGTATGTCACCAAGCTCCTCATCCGACATCACGAAGCACCGTCCAACCCACCTCTAGACGAGCCACAAATCCAGTGACCCTTACTAGTGGTCGATCTGGGCGACGACATCGGAGGGGATCCATTCTTCGGTTCGGCGTCAGAGCTAGCATCTGAAAGCCCGAATTTACTCACAAGAGCCGAAAAAAACAGACATTTCAATAGCACTAGGCCATAGGAGATAAACAATTATCAAACGAATGCAGTACGTTGCCTCGTGATTTGGACACCAGAAGAATGTGCAAAGCTCAAAGCGCTAGGTTTTTGAGCCCTTACTGTCACTTCCTCTATAACCTCAGACGAAAGGCATGCGGTTTGGACGATCTCTAAAACGAATTTCTCGAGTGTGAGATACGACGAAGATTCGATGTCCTACATATTATAAAATTCTACTCTCAATCTGAAACGAGAATCTAAATCTTACCTTTGATATCCTTGAAACAATCTCCGGGTATTTTGGGGTAGGGTGATGGCCTTCTTTTTCAACAATGATGATATTTGTGATAACACGTTGTTTCGCCTCGCGTTCTGGAGGATTAACGCCGATCACCACAGGGATGATGAGGTCAGTTATGGTGATCTTGCGAGCGCAAAAAGTGGAGGCCAGATCTCGAGGTGTGAGCACATCGATTGAGAAATTTGCGGCGAGGAGAATCTGTTTAGGCAGATCTATAACCACCCTAACCTCTGAAGCTACTAATCCAGCCAGTAAAAATGCTTGTTCCGAAACATCTTTGACCAGCGCATCAACGTTTCCAAAGGGTGCGTCGGCTTTGTCCCGGACAAGACCCGTTATCGCTTTCGATAGGTGGCCATAGTGCACGGAGTCGAGAACATCATCAGAACGTCCCGCTGCTGTGAGGTAGGAGGTCTCTAAATGCAGGTAGACGGATATATTGACAGGTTGTACTCTTTCACGACCCCAGCAGTCAGGCCCAACGTTCGCCGTTAAAGCCAGGGTGTCTATAAAAACGACATCGGTTTTCGAGCTGTCTGTGCGTGAATTGGACATATTTCCAAATCCTGGGTAATTTTCAGAGACGTTATTGTGTTTTTGTGACTGATGAGATGAGATCCTCAAATCGGAGCCGTGGAGATATACATGTCGCCGTACGCACCTACGAGTTTTGAGTATCGTGGTATCGATCAGCACCGATCAGTAATTGTGAACAAGGGCATGTGAATTTCGGCTCTTTACTTCCAATTCCCGTACTAGCCAACGACATTAGATCAATTAGTCCAGCCTTCAGGAACATTGATTTTAAAGTTCACAAGGCTTTTGATGAAACTCAAAATACGTGTACTTGACAAGACGTGGGTTCTAGGATAGCTTGATTTTTTTGATGACAGCAACGTCGAAAGTCAAAGTTTTTTGTAGCTAGATCAATAAAGGACACCATCTAGCAACTTGCCAACGGTCGCACGTTAAGTGGTCCTTCGTATGAGAGGGAATCTACTAATGAGATAAGACCCGAGTATACGTCTTTCTTGAGCCTAGCCTTTGAATCGAAATCCCTTTGGGACAAGCAGTGAGAAAACTGTGCAAAACCAACTTCTACGCGATACTGCTCGACCGTGGAAGGTGACTACAAGAAACAGTCCATATGGATACTGTAACGTTTACCATGCGTGCATTTCCCACCTGTTAAACGACCGGACCAGAACTAGGGGCCCGTGTATTCATGAAGAAGATTATACAATGTTTGTAATTAGTATATCTATAGTTTGACGCTGTCATTCCAGCATTCGCAAGATCACATTGCGCTGTAGAGGGTATCTCTTTACGCATACATTGAGCCCATCTACACATGGGAGGTACGCCTATAGGGGTTTTATATTCAGGTTGTTCATGAATTATACACAAAGGGATAGGTACCTAGAACTAGTTCCCGCTCTTTTTCTTTTTTGCTGGAGGTTCTGTCCACAATGTCCCTTCCACCTTTGCTCCAGATTGTACCACACCGTCCATCCATGTAGCATCCCCAACATTCTCTCCGAGCTCCTCAAACCTGCGGTTGAACCGCCCAAGTCGTCCAGTAGTGGCACCTTCCTCTTCAATCCCACGATCGTCCGACCACACCCCCGTATTCCACATCGGGTTGTTAGTAGTGTCGCGAGTTAGACGAATCAGGGATCTTGGTGAGGTAGTCCAATGGGTAAACGACGTTCCGTCTGACCGAATAACACGTTGTGGAAATTTAGGGACTACCGGGTTGGGTAGGGTTGGTGCTCGACGTTTCCATACATGTGTACGGCCGTATGGCGAGCTTGAAACTGTCCTGGTTTGCAGGAAACCAATTTGGTTTCGAAGAAGAGTGCCATGAGAACATGACTGGCGTGCAAAGCCTAACATTTTCGTTGAGGACTGGTTTGAACGGTGTGGCAAAACTTTCGGGAGTTGTTTGCATCTGCTTGCTTCAACGAAGCCAACGAAGCCAAACCAAGCAACGCGACATCCCGATATATCTTCTCCAAATTGAACAAATTTAACGATAAGATGACAAAGTCCGTATATTTTACAGATACCGTATAACACACAGCGTGAGTAATTAAGGCGTTGACAGTATGATAATCCATATAAGTTATCCCGATGCGCATCTACGACGCCAGTACCAACAAACCTTGCTGGAAGATTTGACCCGCACAAGCGTCAGTTGATTGCTAAACACAATTCTCCACTACATCCAATCGCTACGTTTTGTGTAACGGTCGTTGTTCTGAATTAAAATTAAATGAGCCAAGTGGACGCTGGGAAAAAATAAACTGACCTCTCTCTCCATGATGAACATCTCGATGTCTTTGGGGTCGTGGTGACGTTCAGTGACAGTCGTTATTTGTACAGGGGGTATGGGCACTCGCGACTGAGCTTGGGTTCCTTGTGAGATGATATGGGAGCTTCCACTAGTGGAATCTGATCGTTGGTCATTCCACAGAGCAGGTTTTCCCGTTTGACCCCTGTTAGTTATGAGAGAAGCTCGCGAATTCAGCGTAGCCAGCAAGGTGTTCGAGTATCTGGTCAAAAAAATAAATCGTCATAGGTAACCAATCTATGAGTGTTGACTCACAGTTTCGCGAGTACTAGGAACCTGATATTCAAGGTTTAGTCGGTGGGTGATATGATACGGCACCACACTCACACAATAAAATGCAGATTGTTCATTGGAAACACGACGAACAGAATCAACTCGACTAACGCCCCTATGGCCGTCGCCATTCCAGTTTCGATGGTCACTGTAATCAGTTTGGAGATACCGGAGTGTGTAGTTTGAAATGTTGTGCTCTTTTTCGCTCTGAAGAGCTATTGTACGGTCGTGGTATCGGTCAACTATCCTCAGGAAAATTTGTATAACTCACAAGTGTAACCATTGAAATTGTGATAACAATATCAACAAAAGTACTTCCACCAAGCCAAACCTATGGAAAGGTTTAGCTTTAGCCGGAGTTCATAAATTTATATGGTACACTTACGATCACGAAGGGCTTCTGATCATTAAGATGCAAGACGCCCAACAGCCGTGACTACTACGGGTATGAGCTACGATCGAACACAAGTAAAAATTTAAACATACCCGAACCCCTGCATAGCCTGCCATGATAAACGCAAGTAGGGATACCTATCGGAGTATTAATACAACTGGCCCAAGGAGTCGATGGATCTCACTTACTGTACAAATGCATAATGGGAGAATTCTGAATCGGGTTAATTTCCATATTCTCCATGCAAAGAAAAAATGAACGACTGAGGCAACTGGAAGATTGTTTTAGCTGGGGTCCCGGTTGTAAAGGGGAGGAAGAAAAAATTTGTACCTAGGCCAGATAAGAGTGGAATAGCGGCGATCGGCCAGGCTACGGGAGTCAATGTTGACAGATCCCCCCATCCTGCAGCCAGTTCATCCCAGGCACCAATAGTGGCAAAAACGGTGATAAGTGTGTCAACAAAAAATGTAAAGTACACTGATCGTTACTACATCGTCAGCAAAAGATTCGGAGAAATCAGTGGTGCTTACCGGTTCCTTTCAGGTACACTGAATCTTTAGGATATCCATGGTAATATATGACTACACACTTCCAATTGAGTTATGTGTTTTTCGATATGTGAAGCTGGAACTTACACAGTTGCACAACTAGTATCCCGTAGAGTCCATAGCCAAAAAGGTTCCCAAGCAGCTATTATGTGCACGTGAGGAAAATTAGAATGGGAATTAATAACATGACATACGATTGGTCCGGTGCTAAAGACGGGTAATTCAGGGTAAGACCAGGCTACATATACGTATATCCGGGTGCTTACAGTAATGCAATGTTGGATGGGACGCCAGGCAGGACTGTCGAATTCGAAGCCATTGAGAAGGGTATAGAAAGGTGGAAGGGAATCGTCAAAGTCCACCTTGGCTCTTTGGAAGCCTTATTAACCCGGACATACCTGGAAACTCTTGATGATCATGAAGAAGCCGCCAACGGTCACATTATGTCGGAACCTAGACAATCCCAGAATGCCATAGCTGTCGTCGGTCAACCTCCGGCCGTGAGATGAACGTGAATTCCCTTGTGCTGGATCACTTGTATATTTTTAGCAAAGGATGGAGCAAGTCTGCACTAAGTGTGCGTCCTGTACGGGGCCGATGAAAGTTATTTTCTATGATCACCCGGACATATCACGTTTATTTAATTGTAAAGAGCGCACTACTCCCCGCTGTGCACTGCCTGTACCAAAGTGGAGCCTTTTACCGCTCACCGACGGGATGGTTTAACGTCAAGTAACAAACATGATGGGTAGGTATCGTGTCGATCTGTGATCAAGATATAGTTTCATCAAACTTCGATTGTGATCGGCTACTGTTAGTATTTTGATGGATGGAGGCGGCGTGGTCACCCGTGGTCACCATAGGCCCTGTGTCATATTCCGCGTGTAGGTCAAGTAAAATTTGCAAAGTTGGAGGTGCACGTACGAGTCTAATAATAGTGAGGTTTTGTGTGGTGTGCCTAGTTGTCACCGAGGAGCGCATTGTGGGAGATTGAAGTTGATGTCCGCTTTTGACAAGGGAAAAATTACCATTAGAGGGTTTTTCTTGCCGCTTTAAAGACCTGTGAAGCAGCACATGTTAGTTATTCGTAGGTGAACGTGGTCAATTTTCTCGATTTGTGGCGACAGAATCAGGTTAATCCCACAAGCGTGCCTTCAGCTTCGGGCACAATCATGTGTTGACAAAGACTTGAGTGCATGATCGGGTAACTTCTTATCTGTGACATTATCAGTAGCACAAAAGTAACCACGCCAGCAGGACGGTGGGTACAAACAGTAGGGAATAGGTTAGATTTTGACGGTGTTCTGTCCTTAACATGTGTTGTGAATATGCATCGTCTTGTTGGCGAGAAGTTAATATTGCACTAATGTTTAGAAACAGCAAATAATACAAGGTATCAATAGGTTCCACAAAGAAAGAAACAACAAAATACAACGGTTATGGCATGCACATATTCAGTCCTCTGCATTCTGAAAATCTCAGAGCAGCCTGCGCACTGCGGAGGACCGTTCATCACATTATGGAGCTTGACTTTTTGATTCAATGTGGTCCTCAATTAGTTTGGCAACAGTGGGACCATGGACTGGGATACTGTTGCCCTGGAAGCCTTCAGGATAGCTTACTTCCGGTTTAGTAGGGTGTGTAATGTACCTAACGTGTTCAGATTAAGATATCTAAAAATTGTGGAGCAGATGATATCTTACTTGTCATTCCATACTGCAAAGTGATCCATTCCCAGGGCTCGTGATGTCCAATGATAATCCTGAGCAAAGCCGCCGGGATAGAACAGTTCGATCACAGCTGACACCCGAGTAGGCTTCATGAATACGAGATGTGTAAGACCATTTCCGTGTACACCGAGAAGAATCTGTTTGAGTTACAATTATATGAGAGTATATTTAGAAGCATAGTACACTATGGCGCACCGTTGTTCTTGCTGCAGCCTGGACTTGTTCATCCTTGGTCAGCTTCTCCGCCTGGAGGATATCCAGTCGCCAGGAGTCTCCCTTACGGGCGACTAGTTCTTGAAGAGCGAGTACCAAGTTGTCGTGATCCTCTGGGATCAGCTTCCGCCGAGAAACTCCCTGTCGACTGATATACGTAATGATAATTTTGTCGGGCATGGGAAGTGCAAGGCTGTCCTCCGCTTTCGAGAGTTCAGGCAGATCGGGACTAGGAACGGGGTCCAAGGTAAGTGGCGTACCGGCAAACCGCCATACAGCTTCCCTAACAGGCTGCCACCAGCCACCTACACGGGATCCCATCAGCTGGTTATTTTGCTTCATGAACTCCCACGCCTCGGAAGCTGTCCTCTGTGTCTGACTCCCGCATATTGCACCTCGATGTGCTGCACTGCGGTCAGTGAGAAGGACGATAGGGAAGTGCCAGGCACGGTCGTTGTCTTTGCCGCCAGCGGTGGCGGCTATCCGGTCAGCCCAATCTTCCTGAACCTCGACAGTCAATGATGGGAATGCGGCACGAAGGAAATACGCATTGAATCCAGGGCTATCCCGCCAGCCATCAGCGTTTGAGTGTGCAAAAATGGCGCGGTGAATTGGCGGTGGCGACGCGTGCGTGAGACTATATGAAGCAGCCAGAGACGTGGTGGGCTTAGACCATGCACCATGCCAGAAGGCCCAGGTGCCAAAGAAGAGTTCTGCCACGAGGTGATAGTAATGGCGAAGGAATTGACCTGGGTCATTAAAAAGAAGCTAATTATGAGTCGGTAAGTGAAGTTTATACATAAAACCCGTTAAAATGACAAATTACTGACTGTATTTCCTTCGACCGACCACACCCTATTCTTCTCTCCGCGGTCCAAATCACCACCCCAACGTTTATGTGCTTCTTCCGGTGTAATAAAATCCATATTCTGCGCCGTAGGTTCACGAGAAGCAATGTTTTCCGGGGTGTTGAAGGCCTCCAGGCCAGTACTTGTCATCATCCTGATTTCGGGGAAAGACCGATTCGACGAAAGAATGTAGAGGGTACCATTCGACATGTATAAGTTTCGGAAGAGTGTCCAACCAGGCGCATGGGATATGATTGACGTATGAGGAAAGTCCCGTCCTATGTCAGGGGGGTGAGCTTCTGGGGCGCTGGGTGTTGACGAGGGCTGAAGAACGATGGTACTCGTTGCTATATTTGTTTCTGTAACTAGTGCGGTTTCTGTAATGGTGGTTGGTGGTAGGTCCTTGATGATATGGAAGGGGTCTAGTGGGGGATTTGGTGGTTCTAGTGGTATATTGTGGTTGTGATACTGCGTGTCGATGACAATTGACTGGCCCATGACCGTTTGGCGTGTCAGTACTGACCATATATGCATCGTTGAAGCCCCAAAAAGAACCAGAAAAGCGTCGCGTCGAGAAAGGGTGTGTCGAAAAATCATGGTGGAAGGGGAGACCTCGTTTTAGACTCGAAGAGAGTGGCGAGTCCTAAAGACGGTGCAAAAAGAGTGTGATTAGAGCTTAATTCGGGGGGACTACGGATAAGGAGAAGGGAGGAAGAATTTGAGTTTATAGAGTAGTTTGGGGGCGTTCATTTGATCCCTGATTTATGAAGGCGATTTGACTCCGAACAGCGAGCCAGGTTCGTCGGAGGTAACAATAACGACACATCACTTTGTTCCCATTATGCATTGTCTCTATCATTCCAATTACGAGACCATAAGACCATGGCCAGAGATTATAATTATGAATGTTCACGGAGGATAAATTTCAAGAGGCGAGTTTTCAAAATTTCAAACGATAGTAATCGTTACATTAAGTCATTTTCAACCCTTAACAATAAGTTCAAGAATCCAACAATCAGAACATGTTCCACCAACTAAGCTCTTGCGGTCTGGTCTTAGTAAGTACGTTATGTCGGTAAAAACAAGTGTCTATGACGGTGAAGTGTCACCGCTGCTTGACAGTATCAACAGGGTGCACTGCCTTCTGAACTTCTGGGCAAACCCACAGAACCCAATGGAACTAATTGATATAAATTATCATAATCAGTCCAACAAACCAGGGGAAACCCCATACATTCATCTTTGCCGGTCGCCTTTGCAGGTCATGCCCAAAATCTGCTCGAGGATTCTGAGAGCGCTCTCCTACAGGACGATTCCCGAATTTGAGTCTTCGTCCACCGTGGGTCTGTTCGGGGCCTTCGAAGGATCGACATTACTGAATACATTCTCTGACTTGTGCAAGGCAATATGGAAGCAATGAGCCTAGTGTTATCGAAGCCCTGCCATGAATTCAGGCTAAGATTAAACTAGTCCTGATTCCTTATCATGATTCAAATTTGAACGTGATGCGGGGGTTTTCGCAAACGAACCACTCCTACCATCTCTGTTCTCCAGGAGTTCTTCATTCCTACAAAAAGGAAATATGCCTATACCGGGCCTCTCAAAAAACCTAACTTGGGAGATCGTGTGCGTTTTTCACCCATTTTGCTCTGATCTCTGTTCGCAACTGTCATTATGTGTTCGTAATAATCTATTCACGAGACGAGCAGCAAAGTAAAACTTTTCGGTCCGCAACCCCTATCTTTCCCTCGAGTTTCAATGATTCTATCCCCCAGCTCCGTAGTACAAAACCGACCGTGTCGGAACAGTCGTTTTCGGGCTACGCGGGGGGGCGGGGGTACGGAACTAACGATCCTTCTTGTTCCAAACTTTGTATGCATATCTTCGGTTTTGTACACGACCATGTGTAAATCTCCGTTACCGGTACCGGTGCAACAAGAATGATATAATCTTTTTGATAGGGCCGGTTTCTAAGAGAACAGCACCTCACCGAATCAAGCGCGTTCGTTACTAACAAATATAACTTCAGGACATTGGGGAGAGCCTTCTGCAGAAACGTACCTTATCCGGGGATTTAGGCACAGCAACGTTGTTGCCCCGGCCTATATATATCGTTGACCTTCCAATGGTCGTGATATATAAAAACCACGACTGTCACGTACCCGGGCGTGCTGAATACGAGCGGAGCGCATCACCACTACGCCAACATGACTTGGCGCGGTCGTCGACGTACATTTTTATATGACGCATATATAGGGAGACTAGTTGGATTTGCACAATGTACACTGATCCACCATCTATGTAGGTTCAACGGCATGTCTTGTGGGCAGAAAATGCCATTCCAATCTGATCCCGGGCCAATGCGTATTGTTTTGTCGTAACTGTTGTACAGGGTATTATATTACATGTACCTGTAATAGATTTTTAAATCAATGCTTGACGTTTATATAAAAAGATTCAAAAAAAGTATCGGTATTCAATATTCAAAATCAGAACCCTAAGCTTCAATCACTGAGTGGACCAAAAAACTTTACTAAACCATACTATGCCACGTACCCGGATTGAACGAGTGACCTTCTCATTGAATTTTTCATACAAGTGAGACGCGCTACCGCTACGCCAACGCGGCATAACGTTGACGCCCAAGGTCGCTACCGAATCGGGGCCCCGCTAATCGTTCCGACAAAAAGTTTCCATGCTTACCCACCAGGTATGAAGAGGGGAGAAAGAACACGGATGAGGGGTACGATAACCAGATCGTAGCTTCCATCCGCAGTTATATATTCATATTTGTATTCGTACAGACGATGGCCTATGGCTAATATATAGTGTAACTAAGATGTCAATGACAACAATGGATAGTAATGGATGTATGTGCTTCTACGTGAGTCGTAGTGGTGTGGTGGTAGATGAGGTGTCTGTGTCTGTATGTAGTGCAGTATAAAGTTAACCAATATGCGATCGTAGTGCTGGATATGCAGGTGATGAATGAAAAATGCGGAGATGATGGGAGCGAATTATATGCCAATAATGAAAGAAGCGAGCAGATGAAAAACACTTTGCAAAGCGATGGAATGGAATGGAGGGAGTAAAATGGAAAAAAAAAAGGTCATGAAAATCGTAACTCTGCCTCCCTCTCCCCTATCTGACGCACCGTAGACACTATATCTTCAGTTCCCGGAAACCCCTAACATCCACCCTCCCGGTCCCGTTCGTCTTCCACTCTCCATCTCCCTCACCTTCACCTTCGTCGTCGACGCCTCTAACTGCCGGTCGTTGAAATCGGCCTCCAGGGATGATGATCTTCCCCGCACTACCTGCTGGTTTGCCGACAGCTCGCCGGGCAACCAGCACTTCCCGAGGTTTTGGTAATCCCAAAGCTTTCCTCTGTCTGCGAGTCAGAGGCTTCTCTCCGCCGTGCGTCTTCAGGTGGGCTTTCTTCGGAACAGGTTCCGGCTCCGGGACGAATTCCTCCTCCAATTGTTCAGGCTCAGGCGATGATTCCGGTGAAGACAAGGATGACAAGGACGAGGAAGACGAGGAGGAACGTGAGCCGTGGCTAGATAGACTGGGCGTGTCTTCGTCGTTTTCCAATTTTATATTTTCTCCACCCGTGGCCCCTCCTACACCCTGTCCTCGTGAGGTGTCCACTTCCATGGCATCCCCCAGTAGTGCCTCCTCCTTGACCTCTGAGCTATTTGTACGGCTAACTCGGCGTGTACGCTTCCCACCACCTATACCTACATCCACACCTCCCTCAGATGTTTCACTCTCCGACTCGGCGAAGGAACGTTTTGGAGAGCGGGTTGCACGAGGTGAGAGATTCGCTGCTGCCACTGAGGCAGGGGCGGTTGATGACGAAAGGGATGAACGAGAGAAGGCAGGCAGGGTATGCAGCTCCGAAAACGTTGGCATAGAATGAGGAGGAGGGTATGGCGATGGCGATGCTTCATTTGGGAGGTGAGAAGCGCGCAGTGGGTGTGGTTGTGCGCCCACAGAAGATGATGAGGACGCCGACGATGTGGGCGGAGATAGAGAGGATGTAGAGGGGGACGAAGGCAATGGCGAGGCAGAACGAGAGTCGGGGAGGGGTATGGTTGTGGGATCAAGATCCATGGCCATGGGGGATGAAGCCGGGGAGCTTGATGGCTTGAGCTTTAAGATGACTTTGCGTGGTTTCTTCGTTTCGGAAGACGCAGATGATAATGGTAGCGGCGCTGTAGGTGTAGGCTCAGTAGCCAATAGGGGTTTGGAAGCTAATGTTGATACGGGTTTGGAGCTTGGCACTATACTCCCTGCTCTTCCCTTTCTCGGAGCTTCCTCCGCCACTGGGGGTGGGGGCGTCTCCTTAACACATGGGAGCCCAGCATGCGGGCCCCTCAAGTTGCGAATTGATGAAAAGTGTTCCCAGTCGTGATATGCAACGTATATCGTGCCGTCTCCTTTATCAGCGCTATCGCCCTCTGTATCGTAAGAGGGAGCAGTAGGCATTTGAGGCTGGCTGTCCTGCTTGCCTTTCTTGCCTTTGAACTTCTGCTTTTTGGGCGTTGTTTTGATACGATCTCTCTCCACCCGCCTGCGTTCTCTGTCGTTCAAGGGCAAGTCGTCTTCGCTTTCTGCATCATCCCCCTCGTCGTCTTCCCCATCATACTGGTCGTAATCATAATCGTATTTCTTTGATGCGACCACAGGCGATGCAGGCGGAGACGAAAAAGCGGCCCACTCGATGACATAGACGAGTCCAGGTTGAATGACCTTCACGTTACGATGGGTGAGATGCGCAAATGCGGATAGCTCCATATGTCCGCCGTATGTGGCTGCCCTGATCTTAGTCACATTATCGAAAACGATCCAGCGTACTTACCGTCCTCCCGCATGCACCTCAGGTACGCGTCGAGTCCCCTATCGTCCTCCACAAATGGACTGTAACGCTCTGCATGTTTCTCGATCCAGTCACAGATCTGAGCTCGCAATTCGGCGTGGCGTGATGGAGATCCGTAGAGCTGGTCAGAAAGAGCCCGAAAAAGGCAGTTCCCGTCGCCCATGGTGTCTGCGGCGTATAGACCAAGGGTACGAAGCTGAGTGGTGAGGAGTGCATTCGAAGATGCGGGAGAACTTGACGTTAACAACTATAATAGACTTAGCAAAGTTTTAAATAATGATGAGAAAATATCATACCCGGCCTTTTGAGGACCTCGTCGTACGTGAGCGCACTATAAAAACATGCATCAATAAACATTTCATGGCCTCGTGGCTTCATGGTGAGATTGGGTCGGTACTCACGCTGCGGCTGCTGTTTTCCCTTGAGATTCTTCCTCGCAGAGCCCATATATCTTGTGACACTCTGCACAAATTATCTAAGATAATGAAAAAGATACCGCGGATGAGGGGGCGATTATGCAGACTTGTAGAGGGGATTTGGGGGATGATGGGGGTTGGAGATTGAGTTCGAACCCCGGGCTCGGGGTCTTCGCTTTCCGGGAGACCCCGGACAGTCCATCAAGCCGCCGGCTCATCGTTTTCGGAGATCAGCAGGTCTGGACTTTGGGCACGTTGCCGTGGCCAAAAAATTCAATTCTGATCATCTCTGGCCATGATGTTACAATGCCCAAAGAAAGATTTCTTTGATTTGAAGCTGATGTTGTCTGAGTTGGTGAACATTGGACCTCAGACTTAAGTTTATAAAACTGTGGAAGAAGTGGGAGGGCCAGGATAGGCTCCGAATCTGATGTAATGCCTAGTAGGGTGAAGGCTGTGTAAGTATACCTGGGTACGTACGTTACGCGGCGAATTTCCTCCGAAACGCTACTCTTAAGCTGTCCATTATCTGCTAGTGGGCCTTTCTCTCGTATTTAGGTATCAATAATTGAAAAGTCCCACTTTGTTGTGTTGCTAGGACTCTTGCTAGAGAAACGATGTCACTATCAAATAAATATTGACTACCCTTTACCCCCCACACCCAAGCAAAAATAATAGATGTAGACTACTGCGGAGCCTGCCTTAAGCGTCCCAGTTATAGGTATATGTTGTATTTAACAGCTCTAAATATGAAGGATTGAGGTGGCACCCGCCGGATTCCGGGCCGGCCGCATCGCTATTGACTGGATCAAGGCCCCGCGCAGCTCAAGTGACGAGTCGCAGTGCGCAGCTGCCATTCTTCCCATCTGCTTCTCATCCAGAATAAGTAGCTACCAATAAGAGGCATCACGAATCAACGATGATTATTGACGAGAAAACCATCATGCAGGGACCTCCAGCATACATGTCTTCCGCTGGCCCTCCACCATTTCATTCTCGTCGCTCGAGATGCACATTCCCAACCCTTCCCCCACACATCCTGCTCCAAGTCGTGTACTCGACATTCCCCCAAACGGATTTACGGGATGAAGGCCGGGTAGAGCGCCAGCGCAAGACGTTGTACTGGTTGTCGATTTCGTTGAGGTTGGTGAATCATGCGTTGTACATAGCATGCATGCATGTACTGCGGTCAACTTACCTCCCCGCCTACGATGCACTCGTCCGCCCACCCTATTCCTCCGACCCTTTCCCCCTGCAAGCCCCATCCGAAGATATGACTCAGATCTCGCGGGCCCCTACCCTCCAACGTGAGACGGCCACTCTCGACCTCTTTATCGCACTCAAGGTCCGTGAGGACGTTTGGGCAGACGATTCGGAGCTCCACCTCGAGCGCGATGAGTCCTTCAAGGATCTTTTCGACCTCACCCAGCCAAAGAGCCGCCTTGAGGATCTAGTGCGGGTTTACGGGCTGCGAGAGGGCGTCGTAACGCTATCAACGCACCCCTCGCTGAGCACACCCACAAGTTCGGCCCGCTCCACTCCGCGACCAACTCCACCACCAACATCGACGTCATTCTTCTCCTCCTTCAGGCCTAGATCCAAATCCAGGGAACCCCTCGCTCCATCGGGCCCCCGCCAGATCACCCCCGTATCCTTCGCCCACATCTCCGTCACTTTTTCCCCTCGTAAGGTCGGGCTCGCGCTGAGTACTGTAGGAAAGCGCACTATTGCTGAGACTCCACGAAACCGAGAGGAGAGGCTCGAGTCCGCGGCTAAGCGGCTGGTCAAAGAGTTGCGGGTATGGCTGGAGGAGAATAGTTGACTGAATCATCCTCGTTATGTTATTAGACCGGAAAGCAGGAACTGGAAGACGAAACGTTCAGATAGACAAACTGATCTTACCAAATGGGCCAGTGGTGAAAAGAGTTGGGATTTGAATTGATCAAGGACTACTAGAACGTCGACTCGTATTATGCCCATCGCGCGCTAGCTACGCTAGTCCCCACGAGCCACCCCTACTCATGCTATCAACATCTGCCGTAACAAGCGCCATCCCAATCGCCACATGCCGCCCATATCTCCGAAATACAGGCACCCGTTATGAACGGGTCCTCGAAAAAAAACCTATCAGGACCTGTACAACGAACCCTCCGTTTCACTTCCGGTTTCCCTGATTTCTATGCACGTCATTTTACTTGTTACCTTACCTTTATCCTCTGCTCCGTATTTTACAATCTCATTTATGGAACATCACATTAATTGTACATACTGGACTTTAAAAAACCCAGTATCCCATGTATCATATCTTCTTCAAGGTCTCGTATACCTCAACACAGAGCATTTCAGTAAGATCGAGATGTGTTTTGAACAGATGTCTTGTATGTGTCAACCTTCGATTCATCTATACAAGGGGAGTTGCGGTTCGGGAGCACCGCGAGGGGCGTCGCTGAATTTATATTTATTGATCCAGACCCAAACAAGCCGCGTTGGCGTAGTGGTAGCGCGTCTCACTTGTACCATCGGGACATGAGAAGGTCACTCGTTCAATCCGGGTACGTGGCATTTTTTCCCCAGCTCGTGAATGAATTACAAGTCAATCCTGGCTACACAAAAAGTAAAGTATAAATTATGGTAAAGTTGAATAATTATAATTATGCAGAAACTTGATCTAAATCGTAGATGGCGTAGCAGAAGGTCGTCAAATCCAAGAATTGCACTCGAAATCCCTGGTTGTAAGTAAGATAAATTAAAATCGTTTGGGGTCATTTTTCTTCTGCCGGGGGTAAGGGCGTCCAAAGGCTTTGCAGTTATATAACCGTCTTGGATGACTTGCGTGGGCTGCACCAGCTCACTCGTGTTTAACAGCCGGCAGTCCTTGCTTCAGGGCCTTTCAGCAACAGCCTAGGATGGGCTCTCCGCCATCGGCCCCAGGCTGCGCGACTGTACGCCAGATGGCATGGTAGACAGTCCTAGAAGCATCTATGTAACTGATGATGCGGGTGCATTAGGTTATTCATCGAATGGATTCCATAATTGGTATTCTCCGTCAGGAATGATGCCGATACAAGTGACGGCGGGGAATCGAAGTCATTATATAATTTTCCACCCGGGGTCGACTGAGTATAGATGGATGATTGATTGCTGACTATTGGCATTTGCAAAGGTGAATATTCATGGCCACCCCAGCCTGGCTCAACGGCGATCGTAAAGTGATCATCATAAGGTCCGATCCGTTTAAAGCCCATGTCAGAAAAATACCCATCCGTCGCAATCAGATCATCAAAGGAATCCTTAGACTCATATTTGATTTGCACCCCACCGCCAAGTCTTCTCGACATGGGCGGAGGGTGGGTATGATGATGACGGCTTCCAGATGGGTAGCGAAACTTGTAGACAGCCGAGAAAGCGAGGAACGACGAGGGGCTGTCGTGGATAACTTCCTGGAGGATTGTATATTGAGTAGGATCTTTCCGACGTATCAGAAGCTGGCCTTTAACATGTCCCAAATTTATAACTCACCGGGGCTGTCTAATATTTTATCCCACCACCCTGGAACCAGTTTCGTACTAAATAACAGCGCGCCGCCGGCGTCCCTGGGGGCGGGGCCAGCAGGGGTCAGAAGGGTCGTCTCAGAAAAAACCGACATCCCAGCCAACTTCACGATGAAATATGACTGAGCGGATATTGGTGACCGCGATACAAAAGTGATGGTAGGGTCAATAGAGTCAAGCCTCCGGGGCTTCTGGGAAGCCTCGATTATGTCTGAACCGTCGAAAGGGGAAGGCTGATCGGGGGAGACGGAATATGGGCCAGTGGGAGCGTCGGGGAGGAGGTCGATGTGAATAACCGACGGCGTATCTAATTCATAGTCATAATTTGGTATATTCGTTGGTGTCGTCGGCCTGCTCGACGTATCACTTGTGGAATCGCTGTCGTAGCCGCCGCGTGTGTACCGGCCCAAACGTCGACGACGGTACGCAGGTCCAGGGGGGCCAAGAGGAGAAACCAAGCTCATCACTAGGTGGGCGTACGTAAGCCGCGGGAAAGCGCTTCTCTCTACAAGCGTGAAACTTACAGAGGCGTTTGCTACCAGTGTCTGTCACCTTTAGCTGCTGCAGTCGACTGCCTACTTGTTTGGCCGTCCTTCGTTTCCCCGTGGTAGAAAATATATAATCAGAGATGAAGCGATTTCTCATAGGAAAACGACCAAGGAGTCTGGTCTCCCTCGAGTCATCAGGCTGATATCTCTCGAGGCCTAATTTTTCTCGGATTGGAACGAAGGGCTTAGAGTATGAAATAAATTGCTAACCCTTTAGGAGCGCGGCCTCGAGCTTGGGTGGCCAAACTAATTCACCCCCTCCCAAAGTTTTCCAACTCCTACGGCCTTTGACAATGGACTGAAGTACTTTATGCGTCGTCTGATCCTGTGATGTGGGAGGCAGTTTGTAGGCATTTGGAGTAGACGAATGGTGGGGTGACAAAGCCGGCGACAATGAGTGTTCTTGGTGGGTAGGGCGCATGGATTATAAAATTATGGGATCAAAAGAAAACGAGGGATTGTGCGGGCCCCTCAATTTATGGTGTCGTCTGAAGGTGGACACGGCTCAGAAACACCTTCGGGAAATTTTTGGAATAGTGCCATAGCGGGGAATTTAATAAGTGTTGTTCGGCTGCTCTCCGATTGAACAGAATTCCACCTTACGACAAGTCAATTGTACTCCACGAGGCATAAGAGATAATCTCGAAATCAACGCTTCATACAAAACACGCACCAACCCCAAAATCAATTATATTCCGAGGAGCGGCGCGCATCGTCTCGACTGTGGTGGTGGTGGACCATTGTGGCCAAGTTATCTTCGGGGCTTGCCAGTGGGAGATGGTGACATATCCGGATATAGAAGGTTGCCGTCCATGGGATGGATCTCGTTTACGGCCGTTTACGAAATAGGCACCACCGGTGTTGGCAGCTCCCCGTACGAATAAATGGGGATTCATCCAAAGCGTTCTGTTCTGATCACCTAGTGATTGTTAAAACGAACATTGTTCATAATTATAGACGCCGCGACTGGTGTTGTTGAAGCTGACTCTACGAGAGATATACACATAGACATCAGAAGTAGGGGCTTGGCTGGGGGATCAGTGCTTTGGTGCACATAAAATTTGTGAATGTTCTCCTGCATGATCCATGCATCATTATCAACAGGATCAGAGCTAATTTTGGGTATATTTCTTACAGCGGACAACTTGTCCTATTGTGAACAAATTGACCCTAACCTCATCTGTAGGGTATGAGAAATTCGGTGCGCTTTCGGGTCATGCCTAAAAGGAAAAAGTGGACCATCGAAGTCGTTGAAGGGTGAACGCTCGTTCGACGTACAATCGCGTCCCGGGCCCCTCACACACGTGTAGTGAATAATAGAGGGGTCATACTCCTTTTTCAGATCCACGCGAAGAAGTATCGCTAGGAGCTACAATTTTCACCCAACTGTTGATGTTTACATGTCCAAAGCTCCTAGAAGCCTAAGATGATGATTGATTAATATCTGGATTCTCACCGTCAAGATATAATTTAAGCTCTTACCTGGGGACATGCCGGATAGCACCCGCGACCTCCGAAGCGGGTCTGGCAGTCGGGGTTGATGTGAACCAAGCGGACGCGCTAGATATTAGAAATTGGAATGCAGCAGTATCTCCCTGGAAAATCCCAAGCCGCTTCTTAGTGTTAGCGAGGGCCTCGGGGTCCATCCCTGACCGTCCGAAAGGGTAGATTTGGATGCAGGGAACATTATTGAAAATGTCGACAAAGGGTTAGCTAAATAAAGGGTATCGGAAGAATGTCAAATTCCTGTCTCCGCTCCAAGGAGGGTCAGTGCCGGAACTCCCAACCTGCGAAGAAATTAGAAGTAAGGCTAATCGTACGTTCCACAATGAATAAGGTGAGTCGTGACTCACCGTAAGATCAATCGGCAAACGATATGATTTGATCTGATGGATATTTCAATTGATAGCGGGTAAAAAAAAATAGAGACTTGTGTTTCCAGGGACTCGACTTTAGTGTTGCAGTATAAGATATTGACCAGAAAACCATTGAACTGAGGAATTGAGGAATATACGAGGCAAGCATCCGACCAGGTAACTCTTATTGCAGCCCTCGGATTGATATTCTAGAAACATGCGCAAGTTTTAGCATAACGCCCATATTCTCAGGTTCCCAATTGGGTGGTTCTCGACCCATAAGCGCGCGCTCTTTTTTTTTTTTGATCGTGGGCCTACAACACGTAAAATATTTTAAAACGGAGTGAAAAACAATCAAGATAACATACACGAAAATATGAGGTGACAAGGTTATGCTTCAGGAGTAGAGGGTTAGCTTATGACGAAAGTCATCAAAGAACCCCTTCATGGTCAGAAACTCTCGCGTTATAGCAAGGCATCAACTGAATGAAGTCCATGGCCAATAAACCACATTTCGAATCTATCGCTGAAATACCCAGGTTAGTCCATGACAAATCCCAAAAAATTCAGTATAAGTTGAAGAATTTAATAAGGATAGCTTAATTTTGCTTACATAGAACAATGAACTACTCCGAAAGAGATTATAGGCTTGGCACGAAGCGGATTAACCTTCTAAATCCCAGGTATCGCCCGCGCCAAAACGCCGGAATTTAGATTTTTAGAATGTGTGGGAGTTAGAATCTTAAAATATAATAGTGACGGCACCAGTGGGAACGGTTGTGGGTAGCACGAATCGGTTTTCCGACATGTTAATAAGTCGTACACTCGTGCGCCGCCTCACGGACACCTGAAGTGTGGGGTTTTCCTGAAGTCCCAGGTAAGGCTGGGGTCGAAACGGCGGATGTGCGTCAACTAACATGCTCCATTGCACGATATAGGCGCCATCATGTGTGAAATAACAGACCCCCTAATGTGATATGTTTGAGGTCTCGGCTAACCCAGAGTACCAACATGGCACATCACTACTACTAGCGAGAAAGTAGGGGTGGCAAAGGAGCTGTAAAAAGGTCTCATAGTCGTTCGGAATGTCGAAAAAAGTGTCTCTCACCGGTTTGTGCGCTCACGTTAACATACTGATGTGCTACCAACAGGTTTGACCTTACTCCACCTCATATGTATAGACCATAATGTTCTTTCGTTGTTTGCACCATAACCGCACCGATGTGTACAATGCATTGTCAGATTGTCACGTAATCGCGAGATTATTGGATGGATAACATTTGAGGTCGATACATAAATGACTCCGAAATTTGTTGAATAACTAGTAGTTTGTGACGGCGACTTGAAATGTCAGGAGTTTCGAGTGTGAATGTTCGATTTCACACGATACAGAAAATATCACATGCCGTGTTGGCGTAGTGGTAGCGCGTCTCACTCGTACATTTGCAAAGTGCAATGAGAAGGTCACTCGTTCAATCCGGGTACACGGCATGTTTTGGTAATTAAAACAACCTTAATGTTTTTTTCGACAAGCTGATATTCTGAACGGAACGGGAGTAAGAAAAAATGATTACAAAGCTGTATTTCATATAAAAATTAATTTTCTTAACTGGAATAAAAAGTTTGGAATTTGTATGTAATTGTCAAACTTATTCCTTACGTATTCTCTCACTCACTCGTGCGACTTCTCCTGCACAACGCCTGGCTCCAAACAAACCGATGTGGTTCCTCGGTCGAACAACACTCCACCAATTATCTGGAAGTCTTTCCTCTCCGAACCATTGACGCAGTCTGGAAAGAGGGATGATACTCAGACTTTCAAATCGCATTTGTTTGTGAAGCGAATAGGAGTCACAAGCGACAGGTACACAAATTTGCTCCTGCAGTACAGACCACGCAAGACCACATTCACCAAGGGATATTTGTTGGTGTAACCAGTTTAAAGGATGTGACGTAGATGCCTCGCGTTTGGCGTGAAGTCTCCCGAGATCATTGAGAGTAAGGCCTTCGACACCTTTGTGGGAACGAGCAAGCAACAGAAGTTCAGCTAAAAGTGCTGGATCTGGCGAAGTGGAAGGAATGTCGTCGGGGTGTACGAGTGAGGCATTATGGGTAATTTTAGACGTTCCTCGGATAGATAAAGATTCAAGATTCAAAGTCCAGGAAGGCATTGTAAAGATGGCTGTGACCCATCTCGAAATGGAGAAATATGAGAGGTCTTCAAGATTTTTAGACCGGTGTGAGAACTCCCCGGATGTGAGGAAGCCAAAGAATGTGAGGAAGAATGCGAGAGGGAGTGAGAGATTATAAACCACTCTTATGGCATCAAGCATGTCCCAAAATGAAATGTTGGTACCCATACGATTTCTAGTTCAATAGTATTAGGTCAAGTGGTTATAACGGAGGTTGAAGAAGTCACTTACAGATAGCCTTGGTTCGCGAGAGCATTTAGAGCAGGACAGGGTGACCGGCTGACAGCAAATTGGGGTCGAATGTATTCATGGTTGATTTGGAACACAGAAGAAGTGTATGATTGAGACATTGATAAATAATTTGGATTCAGCCATTTGCGAAGGCCAACCTTTTAAAGGCTTGAGTTCGAGGACGTTGATCGGTCAGGCTTCGATGATCGGTGCGGGTGACCAGTAGAAGTAATCGATCGCTGCAGGTAAACCACGCAAAAGCATCCACCCCTACCCGAATGTGGATATCCAAATCGTTTCAGCCTTCGAATGAGGAGTCGGCCAGATTGTCGACCTAGAAGCTGGCCTTGAATTGAGTATCCCCGTGGTTAGCTTGTACCAGGGGCCGTTTATGATAGGAATTAAGTCTGATAGTCTAGAAGAACGTGATTGAATGAGGGGCTGGCATGCATGTGGTTATAGGACGCACGTTGTATGTGTTCGAAACCTGAAGATTACCGGCAGACGCCGACACTTCAGGTTGGTTTTGTTTGGGCGCGGTGGCAATAAGCGCCGCCGCGGAGTCCGATGGGCTAATTTCAAGTTCGAGGATCCCCCCCACTTTCAAAAGCGCAACACAGCTGCGGGTTATATACAATAAGGTATCATTCTACCAGTTTAAATAAATATACCACTAAATATCTGTTTTAAAAGAACAAAATGTAGAGACCAAAAACTCCTATATACTATAAAAATTGAGCTTGGTAGTAACTTGTAAGTTAAATATGCATGTGCAGAGTTACCCATATTTCTCTGAGACAACTAAATGCCTGACTCATTTCGAGCCGTGGTTTCCTTCTTTCCCTTTCATTCACCTGGAAAATAGCCGCCATTCTCTTGCGCAACCCTCCAAAAATCTTCCCATCCGTGTTTCCCGCTCTCTATTGTCCTGATAATTGCCCCTGTGTTCGAAGCTAGAACACGAACGGCCTGGCATTTTCCTTCTCCTATAGATACGCCCCCTTTATCCACCCTTTTAACGATCAAAACCGTTTTGGGATGTAAATCGGGTGACATTCCTTCATCGGCGACGACGAAGAAGGGCCTATTGATCGCGTTTATGTCGATCTCCTGTCGTTCGGCCCACCTTGCGTGCAACTTCGCTACATCATCAATGGACATCCCAAGCGCATTATTGGTGGAAAGTTCAAAGTGATCGGGAAGATCGTTAGGGGACGAAGACTGAATATGTTGGGCGGCAAGTTCTTTGATCAGCGACGCCTCAATCTCTTTTCCAAGTGGCTGAGTAATATAGACTATGATTGACTTTCTCGAGGTCATGTTCAAGGACCAGGTTGGTGTGGAATGGGTATCTCGTTAAGCCTGAACGAGCCTGAGAACGATTGGTGTTTGACGTCTCACGGGATCTGTCCTGTTTATAAAAGAGGAGGTAGACCCTGATCTTCGAGCCCTTCTCAATTTCCCTTAATCTACAATTAGAAGTCCTGGAAAATACTGCAAATGGATATATATTGGGTGCCCTTCTAAAATTGTGCTGGTATATAATTTATTGATTATATGGTATATAATGAGTAGATAAATTTAATGAATTAAACACTTGAATCCAGATCCCTGCCCCGGGTAATATCACTTCATTTCTTTCGCGATCATTGATGCTACGCCATGGGCTGAAAATAGGCCAATAGGCTTCGCAGGAGGCACCCACCCGTGGGGAATCCTCTCCTCGCCGTACCACTCCTTGACCAAATTTATTGGAACTTCACCCCGTTGATCTTTCATCACCAGCCATGTCAGTGCCGACTCGCCCGTCGCAATTTGGGAATGAATCTCGTCGAGTGGGGTCTTAAGCCTTGATTCTCGGTCTACGCGCGCGCGAGCGAAATCATTTAAACCGAGCCCGTGTCCACATGTAGCGTACCCCACTAAGCTTTGGAGCAATTTACGACTTGGAGCATTGCTAGCAAATTCTTTTCCTTCTGGGCAGTCGTCGTGAGCCAACGAAGCGTTATGCTCGATTTTGTTGTGTTTGCAGAGGTCACCGAGGTCTACTCGAAGACCATGTCCACAATAGAGGACGGCCACAAACGAGAGAAGAAAGGCGAGAGTGAATGATATGTTGTATACTCTCTGAAGTGCTCCGACTAGTTCCGGGATTGTTAAATCTTTGCCATCACGGGATCTGTACGGATATAAATAAACAACATAAATTCCAACCAATAAATATGAATAACATACATATAGCCATGGTTTGCGAGTGCATTAAGTGCAGGACATGGGGCTCTGCTTTGGCTTTTATTACTTGGGATGAATTCATGAGAGCAGGATTCCGTGAACATGGACGTATGTGTGGGAAGCATTGTTGAAGAGTAATATTAAGCCCGGTGAGCGGGGTGAAGAAGTAAAAAAAAAATGTAAGTTATGAAAAGGATGTTAGAATGAGAATGAAGGACATTCGTTTGACGTTTTATACTCAGTAGGAGGGATATGAGGCCGTTCAAACCTTATCAATTCACCACGGTTTGCTACCTTGAGACATTTCCCAGCATCTGGTGTTAGACGTCGAGTTCCTCGTTTCGTGATTTGATGAGATGGCACGGAAACGCTCCATAATCATATGATCTTGGAACTTGCTATGCGTGGTTTCAAAGGCCGGCGCTAATGCATAGTGCTCTTCGATTTGATCACCGAATCATGTGGATGCTGTGACCCCGCGTGATAAAAAGGGGTGGGCGCTCATGATATGGATGATATGACTGATGGAAAGGAAAATGTTCACAGTTTGGCATTGAGTATACCTATGTACTACCCTGAAAAAGAGTGGAGTTCCAGGGGTTTCTTGTATATTGGAGGTGAACAAGAAGATTTAGCCCACCTCTAGTTGAAACTTCGTGAATCTAAGCCAGGCTGAAATTTATTTCAATCGTGATTTCAACTAGACACTGTGAGGGTGATCTCAGTTAGGAAGAATGATGTTATATGATTAGAATGTTCATGCAGGGGTTCAGTTGACTTTGATATCGAAACTCCTATCATGTTTTGGTTGGGATACCAACCTTGTATTCCGTCGTCCGATACGAACTGCGCGGATCGTCGGATTATAGTAGAGAAGAATCGAGCTCTCGTTCCCATCCTTATATTTGATACATTACGATTTTTAACGACCCTTGGATGAAGTCGGGCGAGTTGTTGATAATTATTAGGGCTCGTGCTGGGAATATTTGAGGCCATATAGCTATATTTTCCCCAGAATATTGGCCATCGCCGAACCACTTGATATGACCAGGTCGTATAAGGATGTGCGCGCTGCTAGTCATCAGCATTTACCTGCTGTAGCAACCTCCGCCTATCTTAGTTACAAAATCAGGAATAGATTCTACCGAGTCAGTTGGTAGAGTCATCGCCAAGGTCGTGATATTGGTGCATCGGAGCCGTTCTCCATTTCATCATCTTGAACCAAAAAGCTCCGAACCCCTATGTAATAATCGACATCGGCCCCTGACTTCCGTAAAGGGGGGATATGGGTGAATAAGAATGGAGGACTCATTTTGACCAGGTTTGTGTCTAAGACCTTGAGTGACGATTGATGTTCGCCAATCTAAAAGAAGGGCTTACTCTTAAACTAAATTCGAGTTTCCGAGGTCCTGTCGTGACACGTTGGACCCCAAGTAGATCCTACTTGTAAGAATGGCCGAGCCTTGTTTCCGTCCAACTTCTACTAGAGTTCGTCGTGATTCAGTAAGGTCCTTTCTTTTTTTTTTGGCGTGCTCACGATCTTGTGAACATTGTTTTCCACCAGGTACTTTACCATTGATCGAGGGCGACGTTAATGTTAAGAATTTTAGTTTATGAAATGAGGACGCACTCTTCACGTGTAATCCCTTATTAGTGTATTTCAAAAGACCTAAAAGCTGGGATGTTGGCTATTTGTTTAGATTTTGCCCAAAACTCGTCGAAACGAATACATCCTCTCTGACCCTGAGAAGGTCATATTTATACAGGGAGCTCCAAGTGTTGTCCCAGACCGTCGAAGTTTTGGGTTTAACAGTTGATTTGAGGGTGAGAGACAGAGCTCATGTGCCCAAATGTTCGATTGTGGCTGTGACCGCGATTAACCGACCCATCAAGAATTTAAATCTCCGGTAAACTGTCCCAAAGTTTGAAAGATCCTTCCTTCCTTTGATGAAGCACCGCATCAGTCCCTAAGTCAGCGCCTCAGCAGGGCCTAAAACCCCAACATCCATCGCCTCGCCGTGAACTTTAGGCGTCCTGCTAGGGTTTGCACATCACTCGGGGGTGCCTGACTTTTGGAATTAAAAGAGAAGGCCGTTCACGACCCTGATATTCTCTGGGACGCAAAAAAAAAAATAAGCCTATTTATTCACTGTTGGAGAAAAGCACTATTGTATTAATTCATGTACGTGTATCTATTGTATGAACTATTAAACGATTATTGGTCTAGATAACTGTGAAAGTGTGCCTAAAAGTGGCGAACGAAAATACGCGCAAGGGTCGGGGAAAGAGGAGATTGGTAGGAGAGGAGAGAACGCAAAATTAACAGTGAGTGGTAGGTATATCACCCCACCAATAAGTTACAAGAAATGCAATGGTGTAGGGTCCACAGCCCTGCTACGGCAAGAGTTCGAATGCTGTAACGCACTGCTCGAAGGCGGCGGCTTTGAGATAGCAATGGGTGACCACACACTGGCCTCTTTGCTAAGCTCGAGTTTGGCGCCTCATTTGTGCCGCCACTTTCAGTGCGGTGCTGCGTACAGACATTACGCCGATGGGCTTTTCGGGGCGCACCCATCCTTGAGGGATCCTTCTTCGCCGAACCATTCTTTAATGTTTTCGAGTGGTACCTCACCATGTTCGTCTTTCATTGTCAACCATGTCAGTGCTGACTCGGCTGTCGAAATTTGTGAATGAAGCCGGTCAAGAGGTACTTGTAGCTTTGACTCGCGATCTGCACGCACACGGGCCAAGTCATTTAACGAAAGACTTTGTTTATTCCCAGTACGATGGATGAGATCCTGAAGACGAACTTGGCTAGGGGTACTTGTTGCGATGTGTTGACCTGGTAAGCAATCGTCGTGGACTAGAGATCCATCGTGCTCGATTAAATTGTGTTTGGCGAGATCTTCCAGACATATTTTCAAGCCATGGCCACAAAAAACTATCGCTACTATTGATAACAATAGGGCGAGTGGGTAGGAGAGATTATACACGTTACAAAGAGCGCATACTAGCTCCATGACCGTTAAATCTTTACCATCCCGAGATCTATATACATAGATGTCAAGTTTGTAAAATGTTTGGGGAGGGAAGGATGACGTACATATAACCATGATTGGCAAGTGTATTGAGTCCCGGGCATGGGGATCTACTTTGGCCTTCTCCACGTGGAATGAAATTATATGGTGACGAAGCCGACATGTTTGTAGGCAACTCTGGGTTAAAAAGTTTATTAAAGAGAAGACAAAAACCTGGGACTGGATTTTAAAGAGGTTACAATGCTGTATACCATGATGATCGGATTTAGGTTGAGTACGGGCTTCCAGTCTTCCCGAAGGATATTTAAGCATACGTTACCCTCTAAATCAACGTTCGGGTGATAAATCTGAGGAAGGGATAAGATAGTGAGATGGTACGTTCCGAGTTCGAAGTATTGAGAAGGAGGTCTGTCTGGATTGACCATAGTGTGGGAATTTCTTCGCGCCAACGTTGCGGCGATCACCGAGAAAACTTTCGGGTATCGGAGTTACCGGAGCCGGGTTTGCACTGTCTTCTGCTGCTTTCCTATCTATTTACTTTTTTCCACCTTAGACAGGACTTCTTAGAGCCTCAAGACGTGTTCTCGGGACTGTTGAAAACCGCCTTGGGGGTCACCTTCATTGATCTTATGATGGGTTC
>MU150233.1:470478-492163 GCA_015584075.1 Collybia nuda
GGTGATAAATCTGAGGAAGGGATAAGATAGTGAGATGGTACGTCAATACGGTATACGTACGGTCTGTGTACACTTGACCTTTGGAGGGTCGTGTGGGTAGTGTGTGTTGATAGCAAAAGTGAAAGTAAATGCACCACCTCGGTACATGCCTTTTGATAAGAACGCGGTACCCCTGATGAGAAAGAAGGGTATGACAAGAGAAATTCTGCAGACCTTCATCTGGTGTGATGGTGAGCGAGAAGTTGAGGAGATCGGCAGAATCAGGGAAACTCGTTTTCATTGTTGAGGGGAGATCGAGTTCAGTCAAGTCTAGGTTCGATAAGTCAGTAAGGTGGTGTGAGCCTTCACAAAGGTCTCAAAGAGCAATAAATTTGAGCACCTTTCTGCACTCGAATGAATATAAACGGATGGTTTTTGGTTTATATTTGCCATGTTACATTGTCATTCTCTGAATGACTTTCATCAGCATATGAAGGTCGTCCCTTACGCCCAGTAAAGAACCCATGTATTAGATAACTTTTTTACAGAATTTCCTTATATTACGCCTATTATCTCGCATTTTCCAAGCATTTTTATGAATTAAACTATGTCATTGAGCACAGAAATTTTTTCAATCTCAACTCGATCCTTTGTCACTCAATCACAGGAACGTGAATATTAATCATCATCATCATCATCATCATCAAACTCTCAACTCCTCCTTACCTTTTCCGATTTCGTCAACAGGGTTTCCGTTGACTTGTCTGGTACAAAATGCGTGTGAGAGTCAACTTATCCAACGATGTCACTTGCTCGGAGTTGCTCCCGACCACCATGGTCGCTCCATTCCTTTCACTCCTCACATTTTCCCCTTTCTCTAGCCAACACGAACCTGCCTGAAAGAGGGTATCAATAATCATGGCAATGCATGTGACATACGTACTCCACCGCCTGTATAACTTTGTTGACGCATTGAACGCGAAGTTATCATGCAAGTTCGGCTGTGAAGTTACATAAAATTGCAGTCGCGTCATATCGGTCATATCACATTTACTATTAGTATAACAAGGAAGCACGGACTTACGCGCCGTGGCTGGGGAAAGGGAATCGATCCGGTGCCTGTGGAGCTGATGGCGACGCCTGATCGATGTGATCCAGTGATCCATGCCCCGCTTCAACAATGACTGTAACCTTGGCATGAAATCTAGTAAAAATACCAAACTCCGATTCCGTGTAAGTGTGACCTTGTAGGCCAGTGTCGCAACGAGATGGAGGGGGTTCTCGGAGTACGGTACGTCACATCTGGGCCCTATGAGCTCGAAACTGATAATATCATTTTCAGTGATTTCAAAGATTTGGCTGAATTTAAGGAAGCTATATTAAAGTATGGACTGAGCCAGTGGCATTGAGATATCGTAGACAACTTGTTCAAGGACGGGCATGACGACGATCCGGTCCTCTCTGCCCCTCTCACTATACCCACCCACACACTACTACTTGTAGCCTTAGGGTTGTCAATACCAGCGCATACTACGCTATCATGGGTTGTTCAGCAACCTCAAAGCCATTACTTATGTTCACACAACCAACAGTGCCCATTAGATAGATAGAATACTTAACAGCATGTATGTGGTACACCACATGAGAATAAAAAGGAATTTTAGAAAAAAGGAAAAAGGACGGGTATGAATATTACCCAGCACTCGTTTGTAGGGATAGGCCCATTATGGATTGAGGAAAGGACATGACGCGGACCATTCGCCAACCAAGTAGATAAGTCTTTCATGGATACCATATTTGTCTGCTTCCATTTGGAGGGCACACAATTCCCGTAGGACGGGGACTATCCCTGAGAGCTTAAATGATAGAGCCAGACATTAATAGAGAAATGAATCTTGGGTGAAGGAGATTAACCTCAGATATTTTGCGCCGGTCTCCTCCTGGTGTAAATCGATGAGTTGACATGACCTGCGTGTAGCGCGGATGAGCTTTTTCTATTACTTGAAGTTCTTCGTGTATGAATATCTGAGAAGCCTATCGGTAAGTTGCAGCTTGAAGCATCTGTAAAATTGAAATGCGAACGGTAAATCTTACACTTTGCATCCGGGCAAGACACCCATTTGCCGATTCATTAAATGAGGATAGGTGGGTTTTTAACTTCGAAAAGGCTTTGACAATCTCAAGGCCTTTCAAAACGGCTTAGCTGGGAGATGTCAACTCAACATAAATAACGAACCACTGTGTACGAGATCTTGTTCGTTCCTGAGAGCATCATATATCACCTCATTGATTCCCTCCGGTTCTATGTATTTACACAGTCCTAAAGCAACGTCCAAGGCTTTCATTCTTGATAACGACGAAAGTTCGTAGATCTCGGAAGAGCTGTGAACAACGTTGTACCGCATATCCACGCTGATTATGAATAGTGCGTATCCATGCATCAATGGCACCGCTCGATAAATGTCTGATGGTGGAAATAAATTGCCACCATTTTTTGATGAGTGGGAAAGCCTCTCTGCCAGTATCCTCAGATAATCGAAATTTCCGGCGATGAGATGAGGCAGGCTGGATGGAAGAGTGTCAGCTTTGATGGATAATGATAAATTATGATCAAGAACTCGCTTGGATTCGGATTCTTCCTGTGATATGACAAAACACTTGCGGAAGATTTCTGTCGTCAAGGATTTAAATGTTGATGATACGCATCGCAGAGTCTTGTAAACGCCCAGTTCCCATTCGACGCTCTCTGGGAAGATGCAAATCGTGTGAATACTATTTCCGATAACGTGGATAAGGATCTTGTGCAGGAGTTCTGGAGGGAAGCGAAGGGAATTCTTTATGAAAGTCATTTCGTTTGCGGATGAGGTACTGTTCATGTCGAGTTCATGCTTCCTTATAACGATCCGAAGCTGTAGATTTGTCCATCACGGACCCCGTATTGCCTCGGTATGTATACGCGATGGCAATGCTCACATGTCATGTGAAGCTAGATCACATGGGGAAACTAGCG
Source organism: Collybia nuda (assembly GCA_015584075.1). NCBI lineage: Eukaryota > Fungi > Basidiomycota > Agaricomycetes > Agaricales > Clitocybaceae > Collybia > Collybia nuda. The sequence continues at coordinate 473,468 of MU150233.1, forward strand.
CGCGCCTCCTTGCGCTGAGCATAGCATCTGCCTGCCGGACTCAGTTTCAACTTTTTAGATAAACCGTGACGAGAGGATTGTATCCAGAAGGATTCTCCAAAACATACAGCCCAAGTTACATATCCATGTAAGCTACCCAAGATATACTTGTATTTCTTGGGGTCTGGCATCGAGCCAGGCTCTCTCAAAAATAACCCCAATTCCGAGGCGCTCGACTGTGCTATGGGCGCCAGTTTGTTGCACTGCCATTACATATAAAAAGCATCCAGAATATTGAGGCCCGTAGATATCTGTGTCATATAGGTCGATTGATCCATTTGTCCGAGATAGTACAATCAACTGCAAAGGGGATGAGAGTTCCATGGATACTGGGAGAGCAATACGACCAGCTCGAACTGGGTGGGATATTCCCGGGGTCAGAATATCGAGCGCGCGGTAATGTGTGTCCGTACTTTTGGCGGGATTATTGTTAGCTTCGACACTAAACTCTGCGGTGGTGGTGCAAAACACCAGTGTTCCATCGCTAGCTGCTGTATTTTTCTCGATGTTGGTGTTTCCCTTTGGTGGTAAGTATCGAGTGATCATCCCTTCTTCCTCTGGATAGGCAATGGCACGATCAATAGGTCGTACACTGATTTCAACCAGTCTACCACCCTCACATATATACCAGATATCAATCAACGATTCCATTGGTCTCGGAACATCTCGGCCACTGAGAATGTCGCGGTACTGAACTGGGCCGCGCCACCCTGCCCAGGACCAAGAAGGCCAAGGTGAGCCTGTAGGTATATGACGCCGAACAAGTTGTGTGGTAGGTTGCCATAAAAGTGCCTGGTTGAGATCTGTGATTGCCAACCCATAGCGAAAGGCTTTTGAAGGTACGCCCTGACCTCCACCAAGCTTGAACCCCTTTGTCATCGCGTTCGTCAATGCAGATATTGCATCTACTGCGTCAGAGTCATTGGTGAGATTTCTCTGAGTATATTGAGTGATAGCAGTCATGTATCCAAGCATGTAATCCTTTCGCGCCCAACTTGGTGGGGCACGCAAATACGTAAAGTTCCCACCACCAGTATGTTGCAGAGGATGGTATGAGCGAGGGAGGCGCTTGCTTTCTACAGCAACATCTTCACACCATATATCTTGCCCGCACTCAAAATAGGTTTGTTGACCTGTGAAGAAGAGGCGGCGAGAGGATAGCATGAGTTCCTGGTATGTCCATCCACGCGTTCCCCAGGTGGACTGTGCTAGTACTTCTCGAAGAGTCGGAAGTGGGACAGTGAGGTGTAAACCATGAATGACCTCTACATGTTGTTGTACGGGTCGAGTTCCCGGGAAAAGTCCAGGAAGGGGTGCATGAGCATTGTTGCCTCCAACGGCGAAAATAGTGAAATATGAGCTCCCGTAAATGAGTTCCATGACTCCAATCTGTATGGCTTTATCCTCCATACTGTCCTGGATGATACATAGAGCATCGACCCAAAGATATTGTACATCAAGTTGGAGGCAAAGATGAATAGAATCCGAGATAGAAGAAGGGAGGATCGAGATATCTAGGCCGCCGGGTGTGGTGCGTCGGGTGATATTTGCTTGAGTGGTCTGGTACACAGTACCGATTCCTCCCCAAAGATATGAAAGAGCGATATAACGTGAGACCTGAGATGCTGAGACAATAGACATAGCTTTGACGTCCAACATCCGCACGGTTTGGGGCAGGCTTTCATCTTCACCCCTCCACCATACCGTTCCACAGACACCCCTGTGGTCTTGATCACACATGCTTACCCACCTCCTTATGATATCCACACTGACAGTTTCTTCTACTCTTCTGCCATGAACTTCTTTGTTCCTCCCGAATATATGTGCGTCATCTTCCAAGAGTTGTATGTCGAGAGTGAGGCCTGACTGGGCTGCCAACATAACATCATAGATACGTTGGGGCCTATCAGAAGGGAGAATGAATATTCGATGGCAGCGTTCCCTTATTGGTGGCGCAGGGTCTCTGAGGCAACCACACTCATTAGAGAATAACGAACAGGTGATCCCTGTAAGATCGACGTCCGGAGCTTGTTTCTCCAGAACCCATGTTCGTTGAAAAGCTGCCTTGATGAGGCGACAAAAGTCGCAACGTCCAGATTTCTCTAGTATGTCAACCAGTGGTCCTAGCAACACAGCTTCCTCCCTGGAGACTCCGTCTGAGAGTATGTGGTGTAAATCCAGGGCAGCACATGTTGGGCAGAGATATCTTGCATTGTGAGTTGAAATTTCTTCGGGTGGGGAAATAGTGTGGTTGTCCTGAAACATACGTCCTAAAAAGTACCGTCCCAATCGACACATCACGAATATCGATGACTGGGAAAATGACATTCAAATGATGATTTCTGAATACGGGAAACATGTAAACACACCTGAAAGTTTGAAATACCAGTGAAAACTGAATACTGATTAGTGAGGTAAGTATCTGAACGCCTCACCAAAGTCGCGAGGTGCTAATGTAGGTCATGGTGGCCCAATCCGTAAGGGGGGTCGTACGGCACAATTTCATTGAAGGAAACTGGCAGCGCGGAGTGAAAAAATTATATGTGTCAAAGGGCAAGCTCCGGGATCAGGAGAACGCGCGACATCATGGTCGGCGATGAACAACAAATTTCAACGCTGACCAGAGACCGGAGGTTCGGTCCGCTGGGCTTTGTGAGTCGTACTGGTTGCACCCGACGGTCCCGACCAGCAATCTGAGGCTGTTGACCAAACACCACTATGTTAATGCACGAAATCTACCAAGCATTTACCCAACACATCAACTACAGGTCGATATCGGGTACCTTTCTACCATGCATTTATAACCTAATTTTCTACACAAAACTGGGGGTAAACGAAGATATTAAAGACCTATGATTGGTGAGCTGTATAGCAAGACGTGTGCTTTCAAGTATGCTTCTTCTGTTGGTACACTGGAGCAGTATTGAGCCTTAAAAATGCATTACTCGTCGTTTGACAACCCCCAAAAATATCTCAAAAGCAAAATTCTTTTTCAACTTTCAGAAACCTTCTCTGCATCGGCTGGGGACAGTACTCGATCCACTCCCATAACCAATGCCTTCTCTGCATCGATTAGTTTCACCGCAGTATTCAGTACGAGCCCAAACCCGGGTGCATCAAGCGCGGATACCTCAATTATTCCATTTACTGGGAGTGGCTCGTTGAGGAACAAATTACCAAAGCTGGGCTGGACAGTTTTCCCGTCAGGTGCGTTACATACGATCTGGACCTGGTGACTCAGCTAACTCAATGATGAAGAAAGTGGGGATGGAGGCGTACCTCCGCAAAAGGGGTGTTCGTCTGGCTTATCGCAAAATGGTAGCTGTAACAGCTGGATGCGTGAGGCACCACTGGAATATCGTACGCCGCTGCATGTGCGCTGATCTTCAATAACTCTGTAAGCCCCCCTACCCAGGTCACGTCGGGTTGCAGGATGTCTATCGACCGTGTTGCGATGAGATCACGGAATCCATAGCGCGTATATTCATGCTAGGGCATAGGTGACTGTGAGCGTTGCTTCAGGGCACTCTAAAACACATACCTCTCCCGTTGTCCACTTTAACTGAGGCAATGCGGACTTGAGCCTTTTGAAGCCATCAATATCATGCGGGGGAAAAACCTCCTCCCACCATTCAATATTTAATGGCAGGCATTTAGTTGCCAATTCTATCGCGTATTGGACATTGAGACTCATGTAACAGTCAACCTACCTCAGTCAATCGAACTGAAAATAAACTAGGAATGTGGAACGGACGCACCATCAATGGAAAATCGGGACCTACCTCCCGACGATGTTTTGTTAGGAATTCAATATTTTTACTCATCCCATCTGGTTCTTCAGGTCCGTAAGGCAGAGGAACTTTTCCGCCCCAGAAACCCAGTCGCTTAGCTTCCTTTGGCAGTGGCCCAGTGGAATAAAGGCTCAATTTTTCTTTTGTACATCCTCCAATCATCTTATACACAGGCTCTTTCCGTATCTTGCCTAGCAAATCCCAAATTGCGAGATCCACACAGGAAATGACAGCGATGGGAAGCCCTTTCCCTCCATAAAACATGGAGGCTCGAAACATCTGGTCCCAAAGTAGATTTGTGTCCCTTGGGTCCGACCCAAGCAGGAATCGTTTAAAATGGGCATTTACAATCCAGCATGCAGGAGGGCCTCCTAGCCCGGTAGCGAAACCTGTCGTTCCGTCTGACGCTTTGATTGACACGCAGAAGGACCCGAGGACGTTTATACCCCACTGGACGCGGGAGGTCTTGTACTGAGAATATCGAGACCTTGTGCGTGTGAGCGCGTGAATAATATTATCGAATGGGCTTACATGGGGTTTGCTATCGGACTATCGATGATCCAGTGACCTCGACTCTGGGAATGATAATCCGCTCCATCTCCCTCCTGCGTCTAATAATTAACACCTCAAGGCATAATTACCATTATTTTGGGGTACGTACGCTGCCAACGAGGTACGTTTTGACCTCTACTATGGTTGGAAATGGTTTTGATGAAGTCATAATGACAGGGTGTGCTCCTTGTGACTAGTGTGGGTTAAATTAGGGCCCTATCCACCTACGTTTAAGAGTTTATTTCCCTCTTAATACCGTGTTCCAATCAGGCCCGGCTTCCGGGCCGTGGCTCCCCCAACTTATCTCCAACCATAAGAAGTAAGAAGCACCCTTACATGTACTCCAATATCACACCATGTATAACGAAAGTCCTTTTTAAGTCATTTGACTAAAAACGAGGTGGGTTGCTCTTCTTTTCGGAATGTTGCAATAAATACTCAAGGCAAGACAACACCATAACTATCAACAGCCCATTATCCTCCTCCCCGGATCGGATTTCCGAAAATCGACCAAAATGTGGATAATGCCATTGCGGGGAAAGCATATGGTATGGGCAATAACAGGTAGGCTTTTGAAATCATCTTCCTGTAGTGACTGTCTTACAAATAGACTTTGATAGCCTGTTGTTGTCAAGGCTTCTTGTTACTGGGATACGACCAGGGTGTCATGTCAGGAATCGTAAGTGTTCCGCGCAGGGACTTGAGCCCTAATCGCACTTAATTCCTCGGAATAGATTGGGGCAGATAATCAATTTGGCAGGGATTTCAATCAGCCGAACCCAACAACACAAGGAACAATTGTACGTCAATTCCTTTACTTGGCGAAGCTTGGAACCCTTAGCTCATCCGCTCGGAAAGGTCGCCATTTATGTATGTTCTCCTGATCTACGGAGAAGCGTGAAATGACACCAAACTCAGGATATCGGTTGTGCCGTCGGAAGTTTGTTCGTTTTCTTCTTCGGCGAGTCTATCGGAAGGAAGCGCATGATAATGTCTGGTGCTGCTACCATGCTTGTTGGGACAGTGCGACGTTTCAATACTCTATCATATTTACTTTTAACTCAATGCAATAGGCCATATTAACAAGTTCAACAACACTGGCACAACTATACGTTGGAAGGATTGTTACTGGAATCGTAAATTGTCTCTTACTCTTTTGTCACACTCCTACAATCCTCTCTTTTCCAGGGGAATGGCTTCAACTCTTCTTCTATCCCTGTTTATCAGTCTGAAACCTGTGGTGGCAAAATACGTGGAATGCTTGTTTGCCTGAACTCCACTGTTACCATTATCGGTCTCGTGATTGTGTGTATTTCCAGTCCTGTCACTTCCACCCAAGCTAAACCCACGCTCAGGCATACTGGTTGGACTATGGAATGAGCTTCGTGGATGGACCAAGTCAATGGCGCCTTCCTATCGGATTCCAGGCTGTGTTTGCATTGTGCCTTCTACTTCAAGGAATGGTTCTTCCAGATTCTCCAAGATGGCTGATTGCCCATGGGTATAAGGAAGAAGGAGCTCGAGTAATAGCGATGTTGGAAGATTGTGATTCTATCGATCATCCTAACGTTCGACGGGTGCAAGGCGAAATCGAGGCATCCCTAGCTTTAGAAAGTGCCGGAGGTACTGGAATAATACTTCTGAGCCCAAGTCTTTTGCTTATAGTGGCTAGGTCCATTCCGTTACAGGGAATTACTAGAGGGGGGGAAAATTCAAAACTTCCGCAGAATCTGCTTGTGCATCGCTGTCAATGTTATGCAGCAATTCACTGGGTGGGTTCTATCGTCTATTATAGTACAAGTTGCGCTAACCTTGCTTACATTCAGAGCAAACATGATCAAGTTAGTGAAAGTTTGTTCACTTCAACACTTTTTGACTACATTCATGTTTTTGCAGTTACCTGGCTCCTGTTGTTTATCAGAACACTATGGGCCTATCACGAAACCTGTCCCTCATCCTCGGTGGGTTTACCGCTGTCACTTACATGTTTGCCTCGTTTATCCCACTCTGGGTCAGTTTTTGCCAAACCTTTTCACTGGTGCACTGTATTTATTGGCCTTTAGACTGTTGACCGCTATGGACGACGGCCCCTTCTCATGATATCTGCAACAGGGCTATCGTTATGTTTCATCATAGCTGCAATTCTACTCTCTACGGGGACGAAGCCAGCGGCTTTTGGAGCGACGGCAATGGTCTTCATTTTCCAAATATTCCTTGGGATTGGCTACCTCCCAATCGTAAGCTAACTTACCTAGTCTCGAAGACAGTTACTGACTTCAAGAAAAGCCGTGGCTCTACCCTGCCGAGGTATTATCTCTCAGCCCTTTCCACAAATTTTATCTGACCAAGTCACGTTAGATAAGTACCACTCGGATTCGTGCCCGGGGATCTGCTATATCTAGTTTTTTCAACTGGATGTGAGTAAACAAAATGACCGGCGTCACAATTCGGCCCCGAGGCTTACCCTTTGTAGGTGTGTCTTCGCTGTAGTTGAAATGACCCCTCCGGCCATTGCAAATATTAGTTGGCGTGTCTTCATCATTTTCGCAATCTTTAACGCGTGCTGGGTCCCTCTTGTAGGTTATCCTCCTCAGTACTGCCAGATTATTTCTCACCATGTCGTACTACCTCATAGGTCTATTGCGTGAGTAACTATCCCGTAAGACCCTTGCTTCGTTGACTCACCGTGGTACCACAGTTCTTCCCCGAAACACATTCACTCGAATTAGAAGAAATAGATGCCATCTTCGAAAAGGGAGGGATTACAGGCGGAGTCTGGAGTAGTCCGGGAGGGAGGACTGTTGTGAGGAAGCGTCGTGTGGAAAGTGCCAGTGAATCCAATGAGAAGGAGAAAGGGGATCACTTCGAATGAAATCCTTAGCCATCAAGTAAAAATAATATCTTGAATTATTCAATAGTTTCTGCCCCTCATGCTGGGGTTTATGTGTGAGGAATGCCGATGCTCCAACGTGTATAAATCCCCTTTCCTAAACGGCGAGAGTGGGGAAAGAAAATATACTAAAGAGCGGCGGCCCTATGTGGCTGTTCCAGAGACACACAACGCCAGTGCTAATTCATTAGAGGCCTGAAAAGCGGACAATGTTGAATTGTGGAATTTTGAGGCCGTTCAACGTAGAATTTGGAAGTGGGAAACGGGATCAAGTTATCTAGGAGATCAAATAATTGATAAAGGACATAGCATTAGCCGTCACGTGGACGGAAAGGCCAAGTATAGAAATCATTTTTCATTCGGCAAAGTTTCACCCACACACCACCTCTTCTTTTTACTTACCATGTTTGCCAACATTATTCGAACGCAAGCCCGCAATGCATTGGCTTCATGTAGGCCTCGCATTTCTATGGCCGGTGCTGTCGTTCAGTTGGTTTCCCGACGACCAACGCAAGCCTTCGTGGCCGTGTCGCGACCATTGTCAACATCGCGTATAGTGCGCAATGACTATGAAACTGACAACTACGCTCGCGCTGTTCCCAAAAAGGAACCCACGGACACACTTTATCTCGGTAACCTTCCCTTCAGTATAGAGGAGCAGGATATCAAAGAAAAGTTCAGCGTGTATGGTGAGATACACTCGTGTAGAATTGGTGAGTACCACGACACCCTTTTTTGCCCTTTTTTCTAATACGAATGATTTAGCGTTGAAACCTGACGGCTCAACTCGTGGGTTTGCTCATATACAGTTTGTCAACAAGGAAGATGCCATCGCTGCATTCGAGTCTGTTGCTGAAGAGCCCATGTATATCATGGACCGCGATGTTCGTGTCGACTACGCTCCCGTTAGGACACGGGCCGTCCAGGAGCCATACCATAAGCTCTTTTTCCAAAACTTCGAGGGTGATGAAACGATGCTTCGCAATGCTGCCCAAGAATTTGAGTCCAGCATCCTCAGTGTCTTCTTCCGTAAGCAATGTTGTCACGTCGTCCGTCTTTTTATCCTAATGTAGTGTTCAGTGAAACACGCTGAGACTGGAGACCTTACTGGCAAGGGGTTCATTGATTTCATGACCGTTAGCCGTGCTACAGAAGCCTTGGAGCGGCTGAATGGTCAGCGGCTGAGCAATGGAACATCACTCAACCTCAGCTTCGCCCATCCCCCTAGAGTAAGGTCTGATGACGGGGGCCAACGTGGTGGGCCCCGGTCATCTTACGGTGGAAGTGGAGACTGGGGAGGAGGGCGTCGTAGTACCGAATATTCCGGGGGTGGACGCGGTGGTCGTGGAAACTCTGGGAGTAGAGGTCGTGGTGGAGGCTACGGTGGAGGGGGCCGAAGTAGTCAAGGAGGACGTGGACGTGGTGGCGAGGGTGGGGCTAGGGACAACCAGAGCTATGGATACTAGTTCCATTATATCATGATCCAAAAGGTATATCATACTACCATTTAGATACCATCTTATTGTATGTATCACGCTCACAGAGCTTATTACGATCACGATCACTACTAATCACTTCTCATTGACGCCCCAGCAATAGCCTAACTGTTAGTTGAATAATCTCATCTGAGGGAAAAGAATGTGCTTTCGCTAAGGCCTGCTACGAGCACATGCGTTATTTGAAAGTTACAATTTGAGATACGGTATGTGGAAGGTGAAGCTTTGAAGTCCGGCTCCCGATGTTCCAATAATTGCCAGTATCCGGTGTGCTGCTTTTTATAGGTTGAGTAACTGTGGGTACCTGTAGACCACGAAAACTGGGTTATAGGGCAAATCAGGGATGTAGTTTTCATGATGTTATGTACATGGTTTGGAATTAGAACTGAACCTGAAAATGTTTTTGTAACGGATATCACAAACATTTCGAAAAGACCAGGCATGGTCACCCAATACGAAGGTGCACGGCACGAGCCGACGGGAACAGGCACAAAACACATACTTTCATCGACACCTTCTGTGAGCCCATTAGTATCCCCTACCATCAAGTTCAAAGGAATTGGCGGCCTCATATCACGCATTCACCGAAACGATACAGATATATCATGGCTAGCCAATCGGTCTCAATATATATAAGCATCAGCATTCAGTCACTCAACGCCGCCAAATAACTCTGCAACAGGGCCAGGATCAGAGGTAAAAGATGGTACGTAATGAAAGTGATCGCACCTCGCGCTCTTCCAGGAACTCTAAGTATGTGAGAGCAACCGCGATCCAGAAGCTGGTTTCCACGCCCAAAAGTTGTTCCTCTCTCTGTTCAATCTCGATCAACCCAGTGAGGGACCGGACTGTTAATACCGGGGTGCGGTCATGAAAGACCAACACAGGTGGGCAGGTGGGTGTTGTGGGCGCCACGGGAGGAGTCTCAGCCGATGAGCTTGCTGCGACATAGGGAGGCGGAGGCGAAAGCGGTGCAGATACCGTGACCCGGCCAAGTGTGAAGGAATTTGAGTGCGAAGGCCGATGGTTCTTCAAGATGGATAGTGCCCGCGCAAAGAAGGAATTACTTGTCGGCTGCACTGGTTGAGTAGAGTGTGGAGCGAGAATGAATTGGGTGATTTGGGAGGAAGGAGGCGGCTTTCTAAGTGTCTGCCCTTTGGGTAGTTCATCTAGTTTTGCATGGACAGAGGATGGTGATGGTGGTTGGACGACAACAGCCGGTGGGGTTGGTGGGTATGAATGTATGCTCGGTCGACTTGTGTGTTCCGGTTGAACGTGTGGTAGTATATTAGTCCGAGAGCTGAACGATAGGGCCGCGTCTACATAGTGTGGGGACGCCCTTGGGACAGGCGTTATTGGGATGAAGACGCCTGGAGGGAAAGACGGGGCCCGAATTCGAACGTACCATCCGCGCTTTGGGCGATGGATTGTCCAGCAAATGGTGCTCGTGGGATTGTGCTGAAAATTAGATGATAAATCGCATGAATTTGACCGGGAACTGAAACCCAGCTCACAACGAGATGTTCTATGATCTCTTCGTCGCTCAAGAACCGCTCCTAGGCTGCGTCAGCGCGTTGATGAGTTTCCTACCTAGTCATTCTTTAACCTGCCTTGTACCATAGGATTGTCTCTGAACCTTCTTCTGATACGTTGATTCTACTATCTTGGATAACGTCCGAGCTAAAAGAGTGGAGCCTGTCAGATTCCTCAGCAAACGTCGAGACGCACACTCACTTACCTCTGAACAACGAAACGCGAGATAGGAGGTGTAGAAGATGTCGGTAGAATGTTAGTGGACGTACTCATTGCTAAAGTTGAGAAACGTTGACGGCGCCAGCACCGACGTTCGATTAACAGGTACGGGAATTGTTGATCGGAAGGGGCTTGAGCGGTCTGAACAGTCGGAACGTGACCCGACGCTTCGCTCATAACTTTCCCAGTAGCAGGCTTTCATGCCGCCAAGCCCAGCTTACAACCTGCTTTGCGTGTTATGCTCAACTGCTAATATCATATCGCATGCAGCTCGTTTCAGGGCATCCCAAGTCGCGTCTGTAACTCAGCAAAAATGGGATTTGCCAAACAAATCCCAGAGAACGGGCGCGTCGACCGTCGACACGAATCCGCTTGAGGGAGGAAATGCAGAAAGTAGGGGTCAAGGCGAAATCCGAGAACAGAACGCTGCTCCTCCGTTTCAACAGGGGGTTGATCTTGCGTCGGTCAAACAGGGAATTAGAACACGGGATGGGGCAAGATACCCAGATTTAATTCAAGTTTCGGTGGACCCTCAGCCTTTGATACTGCGAGACGCGGGTGGGGAATCAAGTGTAGCTTTTTCTGGTCCCGATTTACCTACCAAGGAAGCAAGCGAACAGGTTCATGAAGTTCGAGGGCAAGATGCCACTTCATTTCAATCGAGTGCAGAAGTCATACCAAAACTCCCAACTCTAGATATAGGGGAAACGATAGACGTGACGAAGCACTCGGAAAGTCTATCACTTGACAGTAAAGAGGAGGAGAATATCACAGTAGACAAGGTAAGTTGTCAATTTATTGTAAAGTCTTGGACCAAGTTTGACTATTCTAGAAAAACAGATTACACTCGAAAGTCCTGTGCAGGGATTCGTCGTGCCTATGCGGAACCTACAGTCGTCCAAGGTTCCTTCCTCACGGATAGGCAGATTATTCCATTATGGAGGTACTTTTCTTTCATGTATGTCTCAATGCATAAAATAACTTCTTTAATAGGGCTTGCTGCTTCCCTCGGATATGGTGCAGCATCTGAAATACTTCGCAGGTCTGGGAGCGTAGATGACCATGCGCCCTCTGTCATGATGACTGAGGCCAATATCAAACGACTCGTCTCGAAACTCTCCCAGATGCGTGGGGCTGCCCTCAAGTTGGGCCAGTTTATGAGCATTCAAGGTAATTATATCCCTAGCTCCTCGAATTTATATTTTGATTATACTAGATACCCACGTTTTGCCGGCGGATATCGACAAGATATTCCGGAGGGTACAAGACAGTGCACATTATATGCCGGATTGGCAAATGGAGGTGTGTTAGCTCTTATTTTTTACTCCTTACTTATTCACAGCGATCTTCAGAAAGTCATGAGCGGCTCCCTCGGAGCCGACTGGGCAACAAACTTTACCAGTTTCGATCGCCTCCCGTTCGCAGCGGCCTCCATCGGGCAAGTCCATACCGCGACACTAGCACCATCAGCATCCCCTACCGGCCTCCCAGAACCCGTTGCGGTGAAAATACAGTTCCCCAATATTGTCAACTCGATAGAAAGCGATCTAGGGTATATTAAGCTGCTCTTAACGGCTGGAAAGCTTCTACCGAAGGGTTTGTTCTTGGATCGAACAATTGATGTATGAATATCATCCCAATTCAATTGTATGTACAACTCATAGATTATTATTTAGGTTATGAAAGGTGAACTCGCGGACGAGTGTAATTATAGCCGTGAAGCATCGTTTTTGACAAAATTCGGTTCTCCGGCTTTACTTGGTGGTGACAACCGTTTCAAAGTGCCATGGGTCTGGGAGGGGAGTACCGATTGTGTGTTGGTAATGGAGAGAGTGAATGGAACAAGTGTCGGGGATGCGGATCTCAGTGGCCTGAGCAAGCGCGACAGAGATGACGTGAGTAGCCTTCTGTCATGATCCAACATTATTTCTGAGGAAATATCATGATTAGATCGCATCTTGGATAATGGAACTGTGCCTCAAGGAACTTTTCGAATTCAGAGCGATGCAAACTGATCCGAACTGGTCCAATTTCCTCTGGAATGCCCAGACACGACAGGTCGGCTCAGGCGTTCGTTCTCTATGCTCCGGTAACTGAATATTTTGTAGGTGGAACTTGTTGACTTCGGCGCGACTCGCGAATACTCGAAGGAGTTCATGGATTCCTGGTTGCGACTACTTCAAGCTGCTGCTTCGGAGGACAGAGACGCCTGTATAGAATGGAGTTTGAAGTTGGGATATCTGACTGGAAGTGAAAACCAGGTGTGTCATAGTTGCTCCTCGCCATCTATTGCCCTCCGGAGACTGACGACTACATAGATTATGTTAGACGCCCATGTTAATTCGATGGTTCTGCTCGCGACACCATTCAGGGCTTCAGTACCCCAACCATTCGAATTTGGGCAGGGCTCACAATGGGCTAATATCACGGCCGAAATCAGGGCGCAAATACCAGTCATGCTTGCGCATAGGCTTACACCGCCACCTCGGGAAACATATAGCTTGAATCGGTACGTTATACCCTATTGTGATTGGTTGAATCCCGTTCATAGTTGTTCTCGCTAGAAAATTGAGTGGGACGTTTTTGTTAGCCTCACGCCTTGGTGCAACAGTTGATACCAAGGCTATTTGGGATCGTGTTGTAGAAAAGTACGAATTTAGCTCCTAGAAATAATACATAATATTTCTTGTCCTATATTATACGCGAATTGAAATCTTGTTTAGAACATGGACTGACGAATGAACAGACTGCAAGACCGTCATGGGCATGGCCTTGATTCTGATTACCCAGGGATCACCTTAAGTTCCACTAGCGCCAAGAACACGACGACCCAATATGCTCCCTCAACCTTCTAATTTATCCAGCCATTTTAGTTTTTTATGTTGTGCCTGCTCGATCGGATTATTAGTGGTACATTCACGTAGTTTTAATTTTAGGAGTAATTCAATAGACCCCAAAAAACATTTTTTAAAAGTAGCCATAAGGTATCCGTGTAAGAACGGCAAAAGTTCCATTCTGAATAAAGCCTACAGTGAGTTGCTGCAATTAAAAATAGGTCTGGAAACAAGAAAATGTGGCTGGCGTTGAAACCAGCATGCAAGGGGGAACCCCTCCGTGTTCTAGGCGTAACTGATGAGAGTCATGATTCTATGGGTCGTAAATATCTTTAAATCTCCTTCTTCGACCCCTTCGCCCGTTCTTCGGCACGTTTTGTGTAGATCATATCTGTAAAGGGCCTAGAAAATATGTCAGTAAAGCCCTTGGTCTTTGTAAATGGGTGGGACTTACCCTTCAAAGCGAAGAGCGATGACATAGACAATATATACATAAATTGTGATGAGCAGTCCGGCCGGTCGTTCATACCTAAATATTATTTGATTTATGAACATCAAAGCAATAAAATAAAACTCATACCAGAGTGCACCTGCCGCAAAGCACATGGTGCTGCCGACATACATCGGATCACGGAGGACGTTGAAGGGGAATCTACGTGGCAATATTTTCAGGAAGTAATAATTTTTTTGAAATGATAAAACGCGTACCCCTCAACGCGATGATCCATAAGAATACCAAAGTAATCCCCAAGGAACGTCCCCGTAACCCCCAAAGCCCATGTCGATGTGACTACAAAGGTCTGGCCAATGATAAACAGTGCGACTGGGACTATTGTTGCGAATGGTTCGGGTAGGATGGCTTTAATTGGCTGGCCCTCCAGTGCACGGTGGTACCTATTCTTTATTAAAAAAGGCTTTAGCTATATATTACCTGTGAACGTACAGAGAGTCCCGCAGAATACCAAATGAGAAAATCATAACTGCCAAAAAGTAACAGCCATAGCGAGAGTTTCCACCAAATATCCGTGTTATAGTTTTATTTCTGTACTCTTGAGAAGCATGGTTAGCCGGCCGTGACAGTTGGAGAAGTTGGAGCAGCAACCCACCATTTTGGGCAACAATGTTCCACGCTGTCGGGTTAAAAGCGATAGCCAACAAAGCTATCGTTAAAGACGACTGCGAAAAGTCGACCAGCGAGGAGAGCTCATCCAGGGAGAAGGACATTGTATAGAACGGCTTCGCTGGCGAACGCGTCAACGTCGAAGAAAGAACGGGACAAGATTTTTGATTTACGTAATAACACGCTTTTCTACCAAGCCCTCCACCCCGCCGCCCCTTTCCTGCCGTGTGAATATGCAAACTCACCAATGCCTTTTCATTGTGGAAATACTCGACAATATTTGTTTCCAACTTGCGACTGATATTATAGAAGGTGGTTCATCATCCCTCTCAGCTTTGGCGCGGACATGTCGAGCGTTTCACGATACTGCTCTGGATCACCTCTGGTCCGACATTAATGATATAACCCCTCTAGTAAATTGCATGCCTCTGGATTTATGGGGCATAGAATTGAACGAAGTAGAGGTATGCCTCGTTTTAACGCGTGCCAATTCAACTCTAACGCGTCGTTTCTCAGGAGCTTTCAAGGCCTATTGTAGACCACGATTGGATCAGATTCCGTGAATACAGTAGACGCGTGAAGAGCATATCAGTAGACGAGGACCCTCAATGTAGCGTGGACGTATACCGGCTATTAAGTGAAGCTACGGGAGATCGGCCTTTGCTACCTAACGTGAAGAAAGTCATCTGGTCACCTCACGACTATGCCTACCTTCTCCAGCTTCACGTTGTAATGGGCCCGAAAGTTATTGATCTTACTCTGCCGTTAGATCATGTAGGGATGGAGTATGGTGAAGAGGAGCGGTTCGAAGTCATTCGCAACCTTGCCTCGGCATATCCCCACCTTCAACACGTCGACCTTACCTATTCCCAAAATACATTAGAGGAAGTGGACCTTGTATCAAGTGTTGTATGCAGTTGGGCCCATCTTCGCACACTAGAGGTCAATACCCTATCACCGGCCGCACTTGTACACCTAGCAAGCCTCCCTTACCTTCAACGTTTATCTTTTGCAGATGTTGATACCGAGACGCCTCTAGAAAACTTTCCCCAGCCGAGTGCTCCTATATCGTTTCCTGCTCTTCAATATCTTGCCATTATCGCCACGAAACTCTCTTCGTGCAGCAGTTTGATCGAAACCATGCAGTCCTGTGCCCTAAAAGAAATAAATATAGAAGTTTATGGCCACCAGCTAGTAACAGGATGGAGGCATTTGTTTCTTGCTTTGAAAAATCACTGCAAGGCATCCTCCCTCACCTCCGCCCATTTTCGGGAATGCTCCTTTCCGCCGCTCCCAGAGAACATGGCGGAGTACACCGGCACAATAGACACGATTCAGCCCCTTCTCTCCTTCCCTAACTTGTCCTCCGTACGCATGCCATTCCCCCAAACCATCATCACCAACTCTGCAGCAGAGACTATGGCGGTGGCTTGGCCACGTCTGAAACAACTCGTTCTATTACCTTGGAATCATATGCAACAACACCAGCCGTGCCTCACATTACAGGGGCTAATCCCTTTTGTGAATCATTGTCCAGAACTGGAATCATTGAGTCTGACTCTTGATGCACTATTGATCCCGAGCAATCACTCAAAAATCGAAAATTCACATTTCCAAAACGGCGGTAAAGGGCCTGTCCTTCTGCTAGATTCTGATGGCTCCATGATCGAATCTCAGCAAGAAGTTGCGACCTTCCTGTCCACACTGCGAATTAACATTCAAAGTGCGCATGCCGACAGTGGAAGGGACGTTGGATTGAGTTCCGAATGGTTGTTGGTCGAATCCTTTCTCAATGACTCTCACTCTGAATCAATAAAGCGAGGAAACGCTCGCTGAATTCATCCTATTCACAAAATGTACGTAAAAAGCTGTGTTATGATAACTTTTTTTTTTTTTTTCGAATATCTAATTTTGTGGTAAAGGTCGTCGTTGAGAAGATAGTCCTGTTACAAAGAGAGGGTATTATTCATTGCTTTCAGCAAGGTATGTTCCTTGGCGTCACTACTGTCGTCCTTCAAACCCCCTCCCTCCCCCACAGAATTCGATTTCATTCTATAGGTATAGACATCGTCATCACTCCAAGTGACTTTCCACCAGCGATGGCGTTCCTTACTCATTCAAATTCATTCTGGCAGTGCCTTTGCACCTTGTCAAGCGCCCGAGAGCCACTAAAACTCAATGATTACCACCCTGTACCGAAATTCAGCCTTCGATCCTAATTTTAATCCGTTGTTTTTACGACCTCGATTGAAGAGGGTATAAATGCCGACCCTCAATACAGGTCAAACCCAAACGTCTCCGTCACCAGGAGTGTAATGGTCAGAAGGAATCCTTAACTCGGTGGTTAAGTAAACACTTCTCGGCCTAAACACACTTTCAGATAGGCCATTGGTATCACTAAACTTGATAGGAAAATTCGGAACGGCAGTGTTCTCCCAATCCCGATTAGCCAGTCAAAATTGAGAATGTACACCCTCGAAAAAGATGGGAAAGGCCCTGCTCTTCTCAGAGAACCTAATAGCTTTCCAGTCGAATCCCTCCAGGAAGTTGCGAGCACCCTTTCAACACTATGTTTCAGAGTGTTTGATTCAAGGTACATTTCACACGTACTGGCCCGACTGGCAAGTGGTCGCAGTGGAGTCAACACTCACAAGCTCTCTTCCCGACACTTATCGGATTTGGGAGATCCTTTCGATACTCGCCCTAATCCTATAGTGTAGATGTAGGAATATTTATATAATGGTGACGTTTCCTTATGCCGATGGATTGAGAGGATTGCTATGAAAGAAAAGAGCACTTGGCACGAAACCCTGGCGATTAAAAACATAAATTAGTTCACCAAATGAACCTAAGAATACGAGCGTTCATCTGAATAGACGTGTACGATAGATCTGCAAAGTAAATTGCGAATTTGAGAGAGGCCTTAAAAAATTACATTACTAAGTGAACCATCCCTTTGGTTGATCAATTTCGTCATCTTTTAACTCTCCGTCTCTTTTCTGTCTCAATTTCTCCAGTATACTCTTCACACCATCAACATCACCTATACTAGCCTGTCCCCCATGCCAATCAACCACAATTGGCCACTTGAGCGCAGCTGGATTGTTCAATGCGAGATCCGCAATACCCGACACAGTTTCGGGCCGTTCACCACCCGAGGGTGCGGAGTAATGCGCAGATAAGAATGCAAATGACGGAGAGACAGCTTTGGACGGAAGGTAGGATAGGATTGTGCGGAGTTGGTCTGCATTTGGCGCGCCTTCTATAACCTCAAGGTTGAATTGCAATGGAGGATTGTCTGGTTTACTCGGAGGATAAGGGGAGGATACAGATGACCGTAGGATACCCAGGGCCTTTATAGAGGGTGGGGACGATGGTTGATGGCTGAAATTGTTGTGAAAACAGCTATATTATACCGCGCTTGGTTCAAAAAGCAATCTTAACGTACAATATAGAAATCTCAGGCTGCCAGTAAGTCAGATGGATATTGAGTATAGCCAGCATTCTCTGCAACAGCTCGTGGAAAGTAAACGCACCAGTTTTCTTTTAAATGAATTGAACATTGTGCAAATTTCGTTATTAGTTTGTGGTCGTTAGCAAAGAGGAAGCGGAAGAGATTCGGTCCCGGTCGGCCGGATCGACGTCATTAGTTATATGCGTACCTTCCCCTCATTGCCTTTATCCCCCGCTATCAGAAATAAACCTTTAACATTTATGTACATTACATTTACACTACGTTATACGTATACTATTAGAACAAATGCTAGTAGATCGAAGTCCCTCGTGCCTTGCCTATTACCGTGTCGTTCGTCGTGCGTCGGAATCAAATGATCTCTTGATTATGATTATGATATGTGATAGTACGATTCAACAGCCAGACGGACTCGGAGTTCAGGCACATGATCAGACATCCAACGTTTGGTGCTCGGAAGTTTGGGAGCTTGAAAGTTTAAGAGTTTAGGAGAAGTTCGAGCCATGTTGTTTGGGATCATGAACAGGCTGGTGGATATGTGTTGGTCTGGATCTGAGTTTGGGTCGTCCGCCTATCAGTATGTTCTTGTGTTAGATTGGTTAGATTTATCACTTGGACTGAATTGAATCCAAAGTTTGATGGTTTTGAGACTTTGAGTGGGCAGTTCATGGTATATATGTGAGACGTGAATTCATCATGGAAGGATCGTGGTGCATGTCTGGTGACATATACACGTGGTAAATTATCGCT
>MU150233.1:494948-582147 GCA_015584075.1 Collybia nuda
TCTTGAAAGCCTTCCAAGGGGGATTTACTAGCAAGCTTCAATACGGACGTGACCTAGAAGAATATATCAAATCTCTCGATCCCACAAGATCCGTGAAATCTGGGCTACCGCCAGTGGGGGTTGCCGCCAGGATGTTTGGCGAGGAGGAACCCCCCCTCCCTCGAACTATCACCAAACCCGCTGATTTCGACAATGAGACGCTCGGGAACCACATTGAATACAAGACACTCATTCGTGAGCTGTGGGAGTTTGAGGGGGTTCAATTACAGATTCGTGCCACAGACTAGCGCGGCATTGGTCACCCCTCATTTAACTTGTTATATTGGTCTTCTATCAATCTCTAGTGTCATCGATAGTAGATACCGGTTTCAGATAGTATGCTATACGTATATAATGATCAGGAATTACGCACCTTGAAAAGTCTTTTTTCGTCTTTGGGGTTGCGTGCCATGATCCATGTTGAGAATAGTTTTTGATCATGTTTTTATGTTTGTGATATCGTTGTAAATCACTGATCGTGTCAGCATCGTTATTCTCAGTTGCCGCACTATTGATGGTTTTCTTGCCAATCGAGGTACATCCTCCATCTTTGCTCCTCGCTCCTGCGGTATTTTTTAGGATTGTGGGTACTACGGTAGTGGCATCCTCTTTACCCTCGTCGAGGGCTATGGCAAATAGTATCGCGAGCACGGCACGTGCTGCAATGCCTTGCTATTGTTTGTGGCGATTGCAAAATCTCTCACATAATTGGATCATGTCGAGAGTGGGCACGCCAGCAGCCAATCTTTGTTGAAAAAACCGCAGCCCGACAATCATGATAAGAGCTAATTCTAGCAGGTCTTATGGCCTAAGTGACATCGGAAATATAGAGGGCTCCAGTGCTCATCTGGTTCCGGTGTCACCTGGAGCAGGAGCTCCACACCGAACACTCGACGATATCAGGGAACAGGTGGCACAGGAAGTCGCCGTTCGTGCGATTACAAATGCAAAAACAGTCGATGGTATGATCTCTTTATCACCCAATACTTGGGTAATGAAGTTCATCATTTCTGCAGGTGTCCGTATTGGTGTCACATTCACTTATTCGAAAAGCAACGAGGAAGAGTTTTTGACAAGGGTTGCCGATGTTATTCAACACCAACTCGTCCTGGCTGAACATCTATTTGTGGTAGCTACTACTGGGGGATTAGCTGCTGAAGCGAACCCGCTGATGATCTGTGGATCCTCGATTGAATTCGTCCAACGAGCCATATTACTTGCCAGCTCCAAGTTCATCGGGAGAATCAAACCTGTCGTAGCCGAAGAAACATTATGGATCGCACTTGTCGAAGATATCGGAACATCCACATACGATGAAGTCGCCCTGTGGGATGTTGTGAGTAAATCCACGCGTGCTCCCATCGACCCACTTGAACCACCACCAGGTTCTCGTGGGATCGACCAGATATTATCTGATGTGCGAGCGAAAATACAACGCATAACACCTCTCCAGGCGTATGAGGAACTACGGGAATCTCAGGTTGGAGCCCCAACATTTTTGGTTGACATACGTCCTGCCGCGCAACGCGAAATGCATGGAGGCATCCACGGATCACTCATTATCGAACGCAATGTACTTGAGTGGCGATTCGATCCTCGGAGCGAGTCCAGGCTCGCTATAGTGGATAGATATGATCTGAGAGTCATTATTTTTTGTCAGGAAGGCTACACTTCAAGGTATTATACCATTTGCCGAGTTACTGTTAGCTGATTGTTTGAGTAGTCTCGCGGCTTTTGCTCTTCAAGAACTTGGCTTGCTTAATGCAACAGACATCATCGGGGGATACCAAGCTTGGATAAATGCTGGTCTCCCCACTGATGTCACTCAACCGAGATCCCTCGTATCACTGGCGGGGTCAATTGTCTAAATTGTCAGGATGGGTAACCATACATGCTGAGCCAAAGCTCTGACAATATCCTCATGGAAAACTCGTTCGCATCTAGAAAGTCGTTCATTTCTATCATCATAATTATATATACGGGGGACCCAAAGCTAGATGATGTGATTAGACAACAAGACATGGGGTGGATAAGACAGGAATTAGGCATACCTTTCCTAAACACGCCCAGCGTAAATTCCACAACAAGTAATAGTACACCACCTCCTGGTGCAAGCCGGAGGACTTTAGGGACGAATCCTTTGTAGAGAGCGGCAGGTCCTTCCTCTCGGAAGATCGTGACCAGGGCAGGGTATGTCCAGTTATATTTAGGAACCACTCCTGGTACTCTCGTTGTTCCTTGAATACGAGATTTCACGACCTTCAAGTGCTTATGAGAAAGTATTGGGAATGAAAGAAATACATATTTACATCAAACCTAGAAGGTAAGTATTAGCATCAAAAGAGTGGTCGGGGTCGATTGACGCTCACGGAGTATTCAATAATGTGCCGGCAAATCCACCGATAGCACCCGAAATGAAATTGTTCATAAGTTGAGCTTGTTGAGTCTGGAAATACTTATCAGAGGGAAGAACACAACGATAACGAGTAATTGAAATTACCTCGGCTTTGGGAAGGAGTGTTCGTACTTGGAAAATACATCCGAAGTATCCTCCGTTCCACCAGACGTGCCTATGGAGTGTTTGATACTTGGTTCCAACGGAAGATGAACATGTACATACCTCCAGAACGTTGACTCCATACCAACGTAAAGCCCTAATAGACCATCTTTCTTGATCACTTGCTTTACAACATCCATAGGACCCTTGAAGGTACTTGTCTTGTCTTGTAGTCTGAATTTGAAATAACTTAAAGACACAGATCGAGTTAGCTCCTTAATTACTCACTTGATCTTCACAAGCTCGAAAGGAACAACTACAAAACTTTCCTGGAATGTAAAGTTTGAGTAACTATAACTGATATTTCGGGAAGTCAAGTAATACCGTTGCTCCCGCACTGCAACCCGTCAATACAGATAAGTTCTGTGTCATTTTCGTTTCTCCGGTGAGATTGAGGTATGTTTGGCCCCAAAAGTCATTGGCAGCACTAGAGGAATATTGGTTATTAGATTACTAGAATAGAAACCAGACCCAGGTGACCCACAATTTGACGGCACGCTTGGGTGCTTCTAGAAGCAAGGGGGGAACGAGGCCTCAAAACACGTTGTGAGGTTTGGCATAACAATTCTGGTCCACTAAGAGATACCTCGGTACAAACGACCCACCCTATACGCGAGATAATTTTCTTTGGTCAGTTCGCACACTCGTGTGATAGCCTCCACAACGTACCCTTCTTCCCGGATAATCGTTCTGAAGCTTCCAACCAGACCATGTGAAGTCTTCCCAGTCTCCAGTTGCATGCGAGTTTTAACCTATTGCTCATACCGGAGTCTCATGAAAATCGACATGAACCCAGAAGAACTCAGTACGCACGACATCTGGCGTTAAGGGATTAGAACCAACAACGCATTTGTTGGATCGAAAAAAAGACTTACCGAGTGGGTAGAATGTCAAGATTTCCGAGACTCCTGCAATAGCCCCTGCCGCAAAATTGGCCACGAATGGCAAAGCTGGAGGAGGAAAAGTAGTTCAAACGCGATCATAGGCCACGATAGAAGATCCAACACACGTTTTTTCTGCTCTGAAGCCATTTCACAACGCGTTATCCCACTGGAGAAGAACAGAGACTAGGGACAAGCCGACACTGGGAAAAAGACAAGAACGTAAAACCGTGGTTTAAATTTTGCGGACTATTGTAGGCGGGTTTATCGGATTTGTTCCGTATGTGTGACCTGGGAAGTCAGGGTGTGACGGCTCGTGACCGACTCGGTTCCGTCACAGCCACCTTCCTCGCCTCGATGCGCCATGGTGTACATACATTCCTGGCAAGAATACCAAGATGCAGCTGAGGCACTTTACGCAAAATCCCCCAATAATGTGCGCATGCTCCACGATCACAGAACAGCAAATGTTGACTTCATTTGGTAGGCCCGATACTGTGTAAAATGGAAATCTTCCGAGGGAAAGTTGGTCTTGAAAATTACGGACAATACAACTGTGCGTTCCTACACCGGATCGCAGCTCATGGCCGATTTACACTCTCTGTATATAGTGTATCAAATTCAAGACCTATTCATCCATCTTTCTTAATCGATTTGAAGCCTTGAACCTTTCACTGATGCGCAAGATGCAAAACAAACGATTGGAGATGCCCCCTACCCATACGCCCGAAGTTTCTTTGCAGACGGAACAAGCACGCGCCAGCCCACTACCTGGGGCCACTTCCAGTTCTGTGCCGTCAGCTCCAGGAACCCCTGTATCAGGAGGAGTGAAAAAGAAAAAACCAAAGAAAAAGAAGTGATCGTGAGGCCTGGATGCCAAAGGATGTGGATGGATAGAACAGTATTCGATCTGGTTGAGGAAAATCGTCATAGATTGTCATTTGGCTGGACGTGTGTCTTCGCCCCCCGCTTTAGTGCTCTAATACTGAAGTTTGTAGGACGTCATCAAAATAATACTCGGTGCTGTTCCAGAGGCGTGATCCCTGTAGCATCGCTTGGTGTGACTGATGACTCCTGGAGATAGTTTCAAAACTCTCCCTCCGGCATGTCACGAAATGAGATTGGTAATGAGATCTTAATTTGTTTTTACCCATAATTCGTTGACTTTAACTTACTCAGCTTGTCCGACTATTACTCACTGTTGTTTTCTTGTCATCAGTGTCATAAGATGGTGATAGATGCCCCACAGTGGCAAGACAAGCAGTGTGGAGTGGCCCGGATATTCCTCCTGTCTATCCGCGGCTACTGAATACCATGAGCATGATAGTGTGTCCCCTTTCAAATGTTCGGTGAGCAACAGCAGACGTACGCCCTGTCATAAATAAATGGCTGCAATCACCGTTACTTCGGCTCGCCGACCCTATCACTGATCAATGAAATAGACCTTTTGGATGTGCAGTCAACAAGGATGACGGCATTGGTCTCGGGGTAAATCAAAATGTAGTCATCCATCGTTCTTTCGAAACTTCCAAAACAATTACGGCTTCAGGATTATAATCGTTCATCCAGGAACGAGGCCGTAAGGTAATACTAACTTTGCCTCTCAGAACCGGACTAGTATCGGCAGGCGAAACCGCGTCAGATTTGACAGCGTATACGACCGTAAAGTATGTCTTCCTTGCCCTTAAATAAGGATTACGCCTAAACCCGCTTTTATTTATAGCAGATTACTTAAGCAGAACACCTGTGCGCGAGCCAAGGACGCACTAATCGCGCTCTAACGAGTATCGTGTGGCAGTGAACGCAGGTGCAACATCACACTCGAATCTACTACACTGTAACACATCGATTCTCCGATCTCCCGCTAACGTCACTTTCTTCATAGCCTATTTTACTGCCCATACATTGACATAACATGACTAAATCAGGGTATATTGGATCAATTCCATAGCGACTTGAGAAAGCCATATGGTCCCGTGTTGGCGACACGGGGCTTCTACGACGATTCTACGATGTGTATACAATCAAAGTGGGAAGTCTTATATGGAAATTCCGTTCCCAGGCTCATTTTGTGCGCTTCGTCCAGGAATAACTGGTCAATGAAATACTTTGCCAGGTAGTTGACACCCAGATTATCAACTAGGGCCAGATACAGACCACCGTGCTAGTAGGCGCGTCGGTGAACGCTGGCTCCTCTCTCTTCGCCGAACAGGTGACAGAATTAGGTGCTGATGTGTTGTGGCGATACCATATGTGGCTATGAACATCAAATGGTCCTGTCTCACTCACCATGGTTAACTTAGAACTTGATCATGATGTCCGTTTGATCATAGTATCAGTGACTATCCTTCGTGTCACCATTCTCCTTTCCAGGTGTATGCGTCTCACGACCGCTGATGGCGTTAATGCATCTCGGGTGATTTGTTATGACTTGCTTGACAGTCAAGAAGACGGCGGCTGAAGAACCCTCATGTTCCCCGCAGACACTTAACACCTCATCCCCTGTCCCTGACCATAATTCAAGTTCCCCCTAGCATTGTTCAGCCAGCGATGGCCTCCAGCCTAAGGGCTTACGTTCTTTCTTCGCTCTTCTTTTCTTTAGCTTGGGGACAAACTACACATATTGTGAGTGATTAGACCTGATTGCTGATAAGGCGGTGGAAGTAACGTTGATCATGCAGGTCACCGTTGGTGCCGAAGGAAGCTTTTACGAACCCGCAACGGTTTCTGTGGCGCTTAATGATACAGTTAGGTTTATTTTCGAGGGGCCGTAAGTATAATTTTCTTCTGTTACCGTATCCCTTGATTTTACTCGTGTGCATTGCAGCCTCCACGGTGTAATCCAGTGCGCTGTTGACAATCCTTGTGTCCCCTTGCCTGGAGGCTTCAGCAGTGGTTTTGCCGGACGGGGTGACGACTTTTCTATGCCTGCGCCGGTATGGGATCTGCAAATAACAAATGTTAGCCACCGTAAGTGATTTCAATGATCGTAAGACACAGTTCGGTGATCAAGACCAAAAAATATTTGTAGCTCTCTGGTTCTATTGTGCAAATACAAAGCCGGTGTCGCATTGCGCTTCCGGAATGGTCGGGTGCGTTTTATTGATTGTAGTCCCTTGACAATATTCTGATCTATATCGTACCAGGGCAATCAACCCTCCGTCGATTCAAGCATATAACCAGTTTAGGGACCGAGCTAAAGCGGTAACCACGACTGCTTTGGTGTGTGATTTCAAGTTTTTCCTAAACTTAATCTGACGCCAGATTCTATAGGTAGGCCCTTCTGTGGTAACCAATGCACCAGATGCGTTTGCAACCAATTCCCCACTTCCAACCCCCTCTTCCAGTTCAACAACTTCTTCCTCCCTTACACCCACACCAGCACCGATAAATCCATCACTAGTTTCTCCCTCATCGTCCGCGACCTCGGAGCCTACACATTCCTCTCACGAACCCGCCATTATTGGAGGTTCAGTGGGAGGGGGAGTTTTTGTGATAATTGTCATAGTCTTAGCATTCGTAGTGCTTTGTCGCAAGCGGCGTAAGGCTAAGCGTGGATCCCGGGATTTTTTTCGATATAAAGCCGAATCTCCAGAACTTGGGTCCTCGAACGGCGTTTTTACTCCCGTCAAGATGATAAGCTCACCCTCATCTTCACCCTCTGCTGCCCTTCTTCGTATGACGGACCCGCCACTAATCAGTATGCAAACAACTGCTATGACGTCCCCAGCCTCACTCGCTCCGCAGAGGCTTCAGAGGGGCAATAGCGCTAGGACTGTCAACCCTGTTCACAATCACAACGATAGCGATGCCAGTAATGCCAACCTCAGGCTTGATGGGCGGCCATCCTCCAGAGATGGTGTTAACCGCGGCCCAGGGCGGCCTTTGCCCCCCGCTTTGGATGCTCCGGCGGACTTGGATCACAAAACGTCTGCCGCATCGCTTCCTGGAGCGTCTGCGCGAGACTCTGCATCCGCAAATATCCATGTTCTCGCAAGGGAGGTGGCTGCCGTGCTGATGCAGAACCCGCAGAACACAACAGGGCGCGTCGCTCCAGTGGCCAGTGGCGGTGAATCAAGTTCCAGAAATTCAACACATGGCCGTACAGAATCACCCGCCCCTCCTAGATATCGACCTGCATGATTTTGATCTAACTTGGACTTCCGATATACAATATTTCTGTCTTTACTGGTTTTCTAGGTGTAGTGTACTTGGCTCATCGAGGCCTTGCCCGTCTTGGGAGTGATGATCTATATGGACAGGGCCGTTTGTTTACTAACATACCTTGTAACTTATTTTCAAACCTGCCTGGGAGGTACTTGGGCTGTGACTATCGTTATCTAGGCCTTTAGCTTTTGTAGGTTTTGTACCACCACACTGCTGACCTGCGTTGTACTGCAACGAAAAAGGTATTAACATATCCCTCCATACATAATTTGAATCAATCAATCGGAGTGGCACTAAGTAACTGCAACGAAAACATAATATACAAATATCAGTAAAGTTCGACCCAAATAATCAGTAGTTTAGATATGCTCTACGATGCCAGCTAGTCGTGAATCCGATACATCAAGTGACGTTCCACCACTCCTAGTTTGTTCAGTGCCATCCTGACCTCCGTCTTTTCCACCATCACCGCCTGCTGGGGCAACAGGTATTGGGTTAGACGGGACACTTGAGGTTGGTAGTGGGCCACTACCAATACCCGTATCGGCTGTAGTAGCTCCTGGAGGAGCCGTAGTAGAGTTCGAGGAAGTGCCGGATGTTGTCGTCGGAGATCCCCCTTTCACTCCTGGGAACCCATTTCCGTCGGAACCGTCTGGTGCACTTGGGCCTGGAATCGCTCCCTTTGGATCCTTCTTACCCACTGTACCTCCCACGGCACCTCCGATAATTGCTCCCAAGATTATAATCCCGGCAACAAGGATAATGATCATCCCTTTTCTGGTCCGCCAGAAGGGAAGCGCGCGGGTGGGTGGTTGTCGATGATACTCTTTTGTGACCAGACCAGCCTCAACGTCAGATTGGGCGGTGAGAGGAGGTGTGGCTTTGCCAGTATTTGAAGTTAGGATTTCAGTTGTGTAGCCTTCCTAAAAAATGATAGCTGTGTTGGAATCAAGCATCGATGTGTAGCCCGATAACGTGCATACCCGTCGTCGCTCTCCTGTCACCTCAGGAGCACTCGCCAGTAGGTTTTGATCATAGTGACCGGGTAGGGATGTCATGGGCCTAGCTATTCCTCACAGAGGAACAAGAATCGAGGTGGACGTGGTTTGCAGAGAGCCTTTGGGCGCTAAGCTGCCCTTCAAGAACAGCCACACCTACTGGAGGGGCCATAGCGTTCAGGTACATTATGGCCGTTCTTGGAAATTTTCATCAACGGGTAACATCACGTGGGTGTGACATCTAATTTGAGGTGAGAAACTGAAAGCCGCTATTTGCAAACACACCCCAAAATGTCTGCCCTTTTCTCAGCCCAAAAGCAATTCAGAATTATCCAGCTTAAAGATCGCCTTTTGAGCCATTAGAGTCTTCGATCTACCTTCTAATTTCCATGATAGCGCAAAAATATCGTTGTAACACTTGATCTCGAACTTGCAGTGAACTAGAAAGACCTAGTCACACTGGCAAGTGGCAGTTTGGCTTGACAGGGAGGAGTCGACTTCGATATCATATCAGCACCAGACCCCCCCTTACGGAATGATAGGTTTGAAAGCGGCTCTTCGTTCGCTCGCTCAATGATATATATCACAACTTGATGATATCGCTGATCATACAACCACTGGGAATATTCAACAACATTCTGAGATTCCTGACTCGCGTTCCTCCTCTATTCCAGGATGGCTGACAGAAAGAACGGGGTGTACGGAAAAGGGCTTCCGGGCGGAGGCGGGACGCCTCCTGTCAGGATTGTTAAAATTCGAGTCACGCGCATATCTTCAATATAACTGCACCATTTGTGGGCCGAAATAAACACCATTTCCATCTTCTTATCAATATGGATTCCTGTCGGTATATTTCAACCATACTTTCCGATTAGGCATATGCTAATATCAATTGCAGCTTCATACCCAACACCAACATTTGGTTTACCTGCTGGGCTCCCCGTTCCCATTGACGATGGCGCCTGTGCTCATCTCGAAAACACCTCTATCCCGCCCGTTGCGCTCCGGTCAACCTCTGGCAGCGCGGTTGACGTATCGGAACTGAAAGGCCTGACCATCATTTTCTGCTATCCACGCACCGGCGCACCGAACGAGATCGTGCCTAAAGAATGGGATCTCATCCCCGGAGCACGCGGATGCACACCTCAGGCATGCTCATTTCGTGACTCGTTCAAGGAACTCGTCACTTTGGGCGTTACTCAAATATTTGGGTTGTCGGTGCAGAACGGACCATATCATGATGAGGTTAAAGGACGGCTGCACCTGCCATACGATTTGCTCTCAGACGAAGAACTTGCGTTTGCTAAGGTTCTAAACCTCCCGACATTTGAGTGGGAGGGGCGGAAGCTTATCAAAAGAGTCACTATCGCTGTGAGGGATGGTAAAATTGTGAAAGTGTGGTACCCAGTTTTTCCCTCGGATAGGAGTGCGGCACAAGTGATCGATTGGCTGAAGGGAGAAAGGAATGACTAGGGGAGTCACTGACGCGGGCATAGCACTGGCTATTATTGTGGACTCTGTAACGAGCACAGTCGAAATACCAGTCTTAGGGTTTAGGTCGCTCCCGAGCAACATTTAGAACCCGCTGCATCCGGAGGTGGGGCTGACCGTTGACAAGGAGGCGACAGTGACGTCTCCGAGAGAATATCGGGAAAATCCGAGTGTCCATCATGAGCGCAAGCAGATGAGGACTTTTCACCGGACGTATACATTCACCAACGGAGAAAGTCGACGTCGGAGTACTAAGGAAGACACTTGTCGCAACGAATACAATAGGTCGCTCCTGATAGCAACGCAAAAACACCCTCTCGAAGATTATCCTACTTCGAACTGATATCTTCGAGTTGCAAATGCAAATTTCCTCAGGTCCCATCACTTCAAAATGAAATTTTAAGTTGATGTTGTGGATCCGAAGACCGCAATAGTTTTTCTCCTTGACAACAAAATCTGTAAAACTCGATGATCAAAGGCAACTATCATATTCTCTGGCGATGATCTTCGCTGAAGTTGTCCCTAGATTGTTTGTCATTTCTGCGAAAACATATCTAGTGATATGTATAGCCTGCATGTGGCAGGTTATTGAGTAGAAATGGTACCTGTTGATCGAATATTATAAAAGGAGACCAATGAGAGGGGAGCCTGAGGATTCGCGGCGACAACCTGCCCTCTCAATTGTCACATGTGGGCAGTCTCACAAAGCTTCGGGACTTTTGGCCTACACGCATAACCCGAACTATTGCCGCCAGGAATCCAAAAAATTCTACGTGTGTGTCAAGGATGCAGGCGTACGAGGATCATCTCGAGATGAAGTTTCAATGTCTGCAAATCGAGTCGTCTTCATGGTCGACCTGGTTCAGATCCTAACCAGAGTACAACGTGTACAGGACATAGACATTTGTTCTCAAGGTCTCACTCGTAAAATTCCCCATGTAGTGCCGGTATTCAATCAGTCCTTGACAACATAAGCCAAATCGGCGGTCACTATGCTTTAATAGCCCAGATCTGGTTCTTCCAATTAGCGGTGGTGGAAGTGAATAACAATGGCAAACATATAGTATCACTTACACCATGATCTTGATGCCTATTTTTGGATTTCAAGTGGGAGGCCCTACACCCAATTAAATACCCGTTGACCATCTTTCCAGGCACCTGGTGAACACTTCTCGCTGATGACCGCAATATATCCTAGACGTCGTCGAATTGCAGTGGAAATGCCCGGGCATAAAAACATGGCGTTCAACAGGTTTGTAGAATCGAATCGGCATCTAAGGCCAAATGTACTGGATCGATGCCTTGAGGGGATATAAAAGTATTCCTCAGCTCCACAGATGGTTGACAGGTTGTTTTCCACAGGTACTAAAGATGAGCTTTATTGACTCACACGTGGCCTTTTTTTAGAATGCCTGGCGATTTGTAAATGCAGGTGCAAATACACTCTTGTATTATTCCAGTTTACAGCATCGCAAGATCGAAACGTGCACATATAGTGAAAGGGATACTAACCGAAAATCCTCGCGGTGATTATGAATGCAGGGGCAGTCTGACGGTTAACAGCTTTTTCAGCAGATACGTGGGACCCTGGTGAACTGTTAAGACTCTTTATGGTTGTGAGTAGTCATGGACTGCTCTTCTTTAGCCGTCGATGCTTGTTATGTGCTTTGTGGCAGATGTAATTTTACAGCTTCATCGGTTCACCCTTTCCCATCCATCAAATGGCGGAATAAACATTATAATCTTTTTCACAGCTCTGAGGGAAAGATGTAGCGCCTGTAAGCAAAATACAATCGAAGACGAAACACCAGCTCGTGTGTATATGGGTTCAGGGTAAGACATGCCCAAATTAACGCGCCTCGTTTGACAGAATCCACTGAAGCGCACCGCGATTATCATTATGACACAATAACAATGCGACCGAACTTGCTTTAGAAAACTAGATACAGACTTCCGAGTTCTATAAGAACCGTTGGAAAAGTCTCTTATTGACCAACCTCACCTCGATATCTTCAATTTAATAACTCCCTCATCATGAACCATATCTTCTCTGCAATCCACGCCGTTGGCCAAGCTTCCAGTGAGCGCCACCAAGCAAATCCAGAGCTCAGTAAGTACCACCTACTCCGTTACCAGCAGCGCTGACCAGGGACACACCCTAGGGTCAACCGTCAAATTTGGCACAAGCATGCTCAACCCAGCAGTCCGTCAAATGACAGTCAATTCTGTAATTATCCACGGGTCTATGGACCCCAACGGTCGTTATGTTCACTGGCGTCTGTACCTCCAACTGGACTCTTACTCTGGGACACAATCCGTCGAGCTCAACTCTCAGAAAGTTTCTTATGATGGTTTGACGGCACTATTCATCGAGCACCGTTTGTATATGTTTTCGACCAGGCAACTGTCTGTCGGTCACATTCCAATCAGGTTCTCTCAACGGGTCACGGTCCAGGATATCATCAATCTAGCCTTGACCAACAAACGTGATCAATACCGGTTAAACACTGGGGGCAGCGGGTGCAGGTATTGGTGCCAGACATTTATCAGCGACCTGGTACATGCCCGATATATTCCAAGGGATTCTAATGATATCGTCGAGCAATTTATACTGGCGCTTCATCGACAACACGGAAATCACTTGATTCCCTATCCTCTATACCACGGTACCTTCTACTGATTAGTCAAACCCTGGGCCTCCTCTAGAGTCTCTACCACTGTATACCCAAACAATGTCTTTGTATTTCTTGCAAGCTTTGTCTGTCCTGTAGCTCGCCGGCGCGAAAATCGCCATGTACATTTTGATTTCTAGGGCAATGTGGATCCTTTTTTTGTAATATTTCTTCTAATTCTCAGATTGCACTTGTGGCACGCATTCTGTCATTTTACCTGTATGTTTGATACCCATTTGCAATTGATATGTAATATATTTCTCATCAGCTTGACATCACAAATTGAGGTGTTGTGTGACTTATCTATCTCCTCGTCGCACGCCAGTGTGCCAGCTTAGCTGCTTAAACCATAAAATGGAGATCACCGATTCTCAGATGGCATATAGGAATTACTGAGAAGTTGATATACTCCCTACCTGGCGAGCCCAATGCTATTTACCTACACTCCATCACCAGAGTAATAATACAACCTTGATTGATCCTGGTAAAAACATACAGCTATACAAAGGTAATCTCATAGTTCAGGCCATAAACTCCTGATATCGCTCTCGACATCAAGCAGGTCAGGGAGCGTCTCATCGCAAGGGCCCAAAAATAGATAATCTGCCTGGTCGTCTCCCGTTGAGCGTCCAAGATTAAACACCGCAACCGCCCCACCATTTTTCTTCACCTGCGCCGCAAAACCAGCCGCGGGGTGGACCTAAAAAGTAAAATAGTATTATGGCACATCAACGATTAGCACTCAGCGATACCACCTATCTCTAGGATTTCAACTCACAGTCGATGATGTCCCTACTACAAGCAGCAAATCGCACTTACTCATCCTCCGAGAGATCTCCCCCATCAACGGGGGCACCTCTCCAAACCAGACCACCTCTGGCCGCAGTAGACCCCCGCACCGGCCATACCTGTTCGACCCCGACCACGCATCACCCCCGCATTTGGGTAACTGTTCTAATGTAACTATGGGTACAGCATCCGGGGCCCCGCCTGTGCTGTTGTGGCGCTCGAGTTCGGCAAGCACACTGGCGAGGGTAGGCTCGTAGGAGCGCTTGATGTGTTGGCAGGACGTACACCGTGTGACGAAAATATCGCCGTGCATCTCGACGAGGGCGTCTTTCACGATCTCGTCCCTACCAAGCTCCTCCTCTCCCTCCGAATTCGTGACCGGGAGAGACTCGAGAACGCGTAGCGCAAGCGCGTCGACGTTCTGGGTAACGTGTAAGACGCGCGGAGTGGCGTGCTGTGGCGCGACGCGGGATAATGTGGGTGGGTGGGCGAGTGCTGCGAGAGCCCGATGTGCATTATTTGGTTTCGCAAGGAGGTATCTGCGTCGATTGTGTTGGATTTGATCTTGCATAAAAGTAAAATTTAAATCTTACTCTCCACGGCGTCTATGGTAGAATGTCCAGACTCCGATGGGATCGTTTTTGAACGCCTCTGGGACAGCGTATTTTTCGGGATCCTGGGAGTTAAATGACGTGGATATTCTTGAAGGAAGAAGGGTGACGTACGAAGTTATTCCAGAGCGAATTGTCAGCTTTGCGATATGTTGGAATACCTATAATTTTTTTGATTAGAATGTTATAAACACCATTTGGAATAGATATGGAATCCGGCACAGACCAGACGCCGCAGAAAGGCCTGCTCCAGAAAGAATAACAATACTCTTCGCCGAAGCCAAAGCTGTTCTAAATTTTGATTTATCGGAGGATGGTTCCATTGATGGGGGAACTCAAGGATGGGGACGCCACAATACACACGACACTGCACAAACCTCACAAAACCGAGGCAAGGGTCTAATTATAGTAGACGCTCCTGATGAAAGGCAAATACGACCAAAGCTAAGATATCATGATGGATGCCCACAAGACGCCCACTGCTGAGATCGATTTGGCACCCCGACATTGAAGCACTGCAAACTGAGGCGTTGGCTCTAGCGAGCTAGGCCACAGGGATGACATGAGGGGGTGCGGGGGGCGAAATCTCTAACTCTAGTCTTCAGTTGGTTCCCGCGAGGATCGGGGGGATCTTTGTGTTTGGATTCGCAAAAATAGGCCCTGTCAGATATGTACGACCTCCACGAGATTGGAGGAGTAGCACCACTCACATTCAATACAGAGTAAACTTGGATTTGATATATATAGCGTGAAGTGCCACGTTAGCTTAAATGGCCAAGATCTAAACTTGAGCATGACCCAGGGTTGGGATAGTGAGTGATATGAATCATGCGATCGTCGGTCGGCCATATGTTGGGCTATGAAATAGACCGCAGCCTTTTACGCAGGTCAGATCCCGAAATATGTCTAGTATTGTGGTTAATCGAAACTATCGTCCCGCAATAGTTTGAGTCCTTGTATAACCCCATTACGGCCCACTAGATGATAAGGAGCGTATATATAGTACCCATTCCGCTCACTAGTGAAAAAACATGAAACCCCAGACAAGTTCGCAACGTTATCGAGGGGCCACTGATGTACTCCACAGTTAATCGCGCCACCCTATATCTTCTTATAGTAAGCCCCTCATATAAATTTTGTTGTCGCGGTTAAATGTTGGTCAAAGATTGACTGACAACCTCGAAGTGCGTGTATCGGTGACTTCCTTAGTGAGGCAGGAGAAATGTTATTTATACAACACACTCGTCCCCGATGGCGATCTCGGTGAGTCGCCCTGTCAAAAGGTTGTTAGCTCCCACCGGCATGTATAGTGGAATGATAATGATGGTGATGGAGGGTTCGAGGAAAACGAAAAAGGGAGAGAAAAAAAAACAAGCTTCCGGATCCGTCAAGGCTCTGCCTTACCCACCTATAGGAACTCCAGCATCATCACGCCAATCCCCGATGTCATCCGTTGTTCTTCCACGGTGGGCACTGGGAATCGAACCATGACTCACCCACCCTTTCCTCCCCTCCCCCGCCGTGCTACTCAGAACGCTTTCACCCCTGTAGGCTAGGCTCCCTTCCCACAACGGCGATCATGATTAGCGTCCGTTCCCAACTCTGCAAAAAAACCCATCAAGCGGTGGCCATATACTCCGGCCCAAGGCGATATCGCCAATACATTCGTCTAAAATACCTCGCGATATCCCCGTCGCTCGCATTAGTCGGGCTTAAGTACTAAGTAAGGCTCATGCCGGTTCGAAGGCTGAAAGACTCAAAGTCGGAAGTGCCTCCTTCCAAACGCGCGTATTCTTGCCAGTGTGTACACGTTTTTGTGGAGTTTACGGGAGGGGCTATCTTCTATCTTCTCGACGTGCTCAGGCTTGTTGGGGCCAATCGGGGATCGCGAGTTTTATGTCCAGGGAAGGCAACGTGGCTGGGCCCTCGGTTCCCTGAGTTCTGAGAGAGGTAGGCATAGACCCGGGAGGCTGGTCTGGGTGGTATCATCGCTGTGATTGAAATTTTTTGTGCAAGCGAGTCACGAAGCTCGTCGCTCGACCCTTTCGCCGCTCCTGTTCATCAAGGCTCGCTAGAGTGTCGAAGAACAAAAGAAAAGAAAAAAGGCCGGTGACCTGCCCAGCCCCACTGAGCGCTAAACCAACGAACCAGTGTTGCGTTCATGACCGGCTATGTAGTAGTCGAAAAGAGGCAAAGCCACCGCCGGGAAAGCACGGACGTCTGGGTGATGAAGGGGATGATGACATCGAGCCACGCGATCTTGGGTTCCTGCGATTGACATTTCAACAATGATGCCATGGACGCATGTTGCCTGCGGGAGCTTAGGAGAAGAGGGGAGGGTGTGGTGTGGTAACCGTCTTTTCCTGGTTGGCATGCCATGTGTGTGAGCCCCTGCCCCTGCCTACCCCCCCGAACCCGAGACAAGATCGGCATCAGGGTCAAACACCGATCATGTCTCATCTGTTCGCCACCCGGGAAAGAGCCTGAAAGAGCTCCCGTCAAGAAATGATCAGCGTTCTTTACTTTGTGCTTTCCAGGGGACGCGAATAGGCAATTATTTCTCCGATGAAAGGGGACATTTGCCCGACATTGGTGGGTGGCTGAAATGCGCCATGCGTCGCTGTCGTTTTGGAGGTTACGAGGTCCTGCCGGCGGGAGGTAAGCTAACCTACCCACGGTTCGAACGCGGCGAGTCCAAAAATACGAGCTTTGACGTCGTTTTTACAGAAAGGGGATCGTTGGAAATGGGTTGATGATCATGATATCAATTTGCCGCAATGTTGGTTGTGCCGGAAGGGGGGCCGCCAGCCGCCGTGTGATAAGCAGTATGATGGATGGTGGAGCTTTTGGGGGGTGATGGGACCTTCGGTGGAATGATCCGCTCTTCCGGCGAATGCGATATATGGCAACTTCGTCCCAGGCCTGCCACCTGGAGGCAAAAAAACGGGGGTTCGTTTTGTTTGCAATGTTTAGCTGATGTCGAAAACGTGGGCGTTTAGAGATGGGTATATCAATGAATGATACCCTTATGACGGCGTGGATGAACGGAATTTCAATAGAAGAAGCGTTAGTACCTCGAAGCTGTACTTTTGGTTGTCAGCCTCTTGATCCACTTCTCCATACGTACGTACAACAAAAACTTGACAAGTACTTCCGGAGCGAACTCGAACCAGTGAACTGTGTTGTGATCTCGGTAGGGCTTATAGTGCGTCGCAAACCCGTTAAGGTCAGGCTGCTCTGCGGATAGGTACATGGGGGTTGGACTAGAGGTGTTCGACGGAGGGTAGCTCGGATCGACGATAAGTTGTTTATCGTCGGGTCCGGTGGGTACGCCAGCTTATGTACTGGACTTTGGTCATATAGAGGGGGGCTGTGTGGCAGACGAGTCAAGGGTCCTTCTCGATTCAATTCAATCGCATGTGGACGGGCATACGAAGAGAGCGGGAGCGAGCATTCCCGAGGGATTACTAGAAGCAGCGACTCGCTCGTGACTCGTGGGCTCTTGTACTTTCTCTGATATTGATCGTGATTACAGGTCAGTCAGTAATGGGAATGGTGCTCATCGGTATATCACCGCGAGAGGCATCGGCGGCCTGTCAACCATTCCGATCGATCAAAATTGTATATGATGAGAATTATGCTCCGGGGCCACATGGCTTTCAATAATGATATGGCGGCGACAGGCGGTTACGCGTCGGCACATGGGCACCGTGCAATAGCGACATGGGCTTGATTTGGAGTGGGAGGCGCGGAATACTGACAGGGCTGATGGAGCAAGAGCAGTGCCTGCTCACATCCAGGGTGGCCCACGCGAATAAGGGAGCTTTGGTCGAGTTGTTCAGTGGCGTTCAAGTAATTTCATTGCTGGAAACGACGTGATGGAGCGATATTAGTGGTTAATGGAACGGTTGTCTGTCTAGTTTTTACTTATGGAGGTGAAATGCCGATTGAGTAGGATGGTATGTTTTTTTAATTCTGAGTGGGTGGTAGTGGGATGGATGGGAAAGAGAAAGGGAGATGGAAGACCGAGTGATGCGGGAAAAGGAGACGAACCGGTTTGGTATCGGTTTGTTCGTGTTGGTTGATCAAAGCTGTGCCGAGCGTTGGTCGATTTCCTGATTCTCTTCTTCAATTCGATTTGTCGTCCCCACCGACATTTCCTTTCATTATAATATCAATCCCATATCCCATTCTGCCTCAAATCCTCTCCGTTCCCATCTTTTCCCTTCCCTCTTCCATCACAAACGAAAAGGCCCTTCCGTCGGCTGTATCCCTAATCTCACGCATTAATATCCTACCCTTTGTGGCCCTTTACGGAGAACGCCTAATATTTGCAACCGTATCATCGACGGCGAATTCACGGTAAGCCAATTTTTTTTGGGTTCGATGAGGCTGTGAGGGATGCTGATTCCGTTGCTAGCCTCATAAACTGATCTAGTAACCCACTTTTCAACCTACCATGGACCACCACCACCAAGTCTATAATCAGTCTCCATCGTATGGCCACTACTTCAATTCAACCCCATCTTCCACCCACTCTTCGCCACGGTCCTATGCCAACGACCTGGATCTCTACCAAAATCCGTATCCACCGTCCAACCCGTACCCGAGCACCCAATCTCGCCCCCACCGCCCGCCCCATAAAAGCGCCTCGTATGGGCCTCTGCACCTCTCCATGGCGAATACAACACACGAGCACGACCCCAACGAGCGCACCGCACGCCCGGGCAATGCCCACGTCCACGCTGCATTCCACTCGCAGTCGCTCCCTCTCCCTTCACAGTCACATAGCAGCACGCAGCTCGGCACCGAGCCGACGTCTATTCCCATGGATGAGGACATGATCGATCAGGACCTGCGCGACAGCCTCGTGAAGCGCGATAGCACCTACACGACGTCTACACCAGGCCTCTCCGGTGGCCTCACCCGGCCACTACGGCCGTTGGAGCAGGAGCGACTGGCCCATTTGGACCGGCTCAAGTTCTTCCTGGCGACCGCCCCGTCGAGATGGGATACAGACTCGGCACCTTCAAATGCCAACTCGACGCCGGCATCAGGTACCGCGCCACTTCCGCTAGGGAGTGGCTACTCCAATGGAACCGGCGGAGGAGACTCCCTCCCGATGTCGATGCACTCCTCGATGCCCTCGCAGGCGCCGGGGCTGCCTGGGCACGGGCACGGGGCTCAGGGACCGCACCCCGCACTTAATCGGTTCCTCTTACCCACGCAAGAGTACGTGACATGTGTCCTATGGAATGGTCTGTACCATATTACCGGTACGGATATTGTGAGGGCTTTGGTATTTCGTTTTGAGGTGGGTCGCGGCATCCTTTATCCGGCTTGTGGCTCCCGGCCCGTTTTGGATAAATTAAGCCCACGACGATCTGAGCTGAGCTGACTTCTTCTTCCCCATTAACAGGCGTTCGGGCGGCCAGTTCGGAATATGAAGAAGTTTGAGGAGGGCGTGTTTAGCGATCTGCGCAATTTGAAGCCTGGCGTTGATGCTTGCTTGGAAGAACCAAAGGTGAGCTCGCTGATTTCCCGCATTACCCCAACAACCTAGTCGCTATATGCGCCTCAGGGCCGCATGGTATCGACTAGAACCCTCATTTCTTATCTCTCACACTAAAAATATACTTCTTAACCGAAAACTAACCGAAATCTCGTCTCTAGAGCCCTTTCCTGGACCTCTTGTTCAAATACCAATGCATCCGCACACAGAAAAAGCAGAAAGTATTCTACT
This sequence comes from Collybia nuda, assembly GCA_015584075.1. Taxonomy (NCBI): domain Eukaryota; kingdom Fungi; phylum Basidiomycota; class Agaricomycetes; order Agaricales; family Clitocybaceae; genus Collybia; species Collybia nuda. The sequence goes on from MU150233.1 coordinate 514,897, forward strand.
GGTACGTCCTCATCCATTCCCTACCGTCCAATCTCCAATCTTTAATTGGTAACAAAGGTTCTCTGTGCCACACGATCGCCTCTTCCTCGATGCCCTCGAGCGTGACCTTAAGCGCGAAAAGATGGGACAAGAGCCCACCACCCATATCGTGGGCGAGCCCGCACTTTCCTTCACCTACGACCCAAAGAAGAGCCTCTACGAGCAATTCAGCAAGGCCCAAGGCGGGCGGGACGGCGAGGGCGAGCTGGAGGCCGCTGTCCGTCGTGCCGTAGAGGAGGGTGGTGTAATCGGGGCCCCGGGTACAGGAGACATCGAAGTTGACGGGGCAGATGCCACAGAGGAGAGCGAGAGCGGCGTCAGCGACGTCGATGACATGATGGGTGGCCCGGACGGCGAGGATGCCGCTGGCCGGCGGAAGAACGGCATTCCGCCAGCGTTGCAGGGCACGATCGGTCTGGGGATGGGCCCCGGGACGGCGTGGATTGAAGGGAACCCGGCGTACAAGCAACGCAAGAAGAAGGGGAAGAACTCGAAGGACGACGAGCGGGGGCGGAGCGCGAGTATGGGGGTCTCGGGCGGGGGACGGTACGATAGCGTGAGTGTCAGCAGGGAGCGGATGGGGAGCGGGTCTATGCGTGAGGAGTTCGGCCCTGGGGGCTCGGGGAATGAAGGGGATGCGGTGAGCGCTGCGGATATGTTCATGATGCAGGCGCGTGGGGAGCTCGTCCCTGCGGACGGTGTCGTGAGGAAGGCGAGGCCCCAGCCGAATATTGGGGAGGTGGGCGTTTATTATACCGATGATGCCAGAGCGAGTATCTCCGGGCCGACACAGGGATATATGTCGGGGCCTGCGGGTGATGGTGTACAGCGAGGCCATCAGCGGGGGAGAAGTTATGAGGGTGGGATCCAGCACCGCAATACGTATCCCCTACCTACAGTCCCAGCGACTGCTCAGGGCTACTCTTCGTTTGCAGAGCGCCAGGCGCAGCCACCATTACAGCCGGGTCCCCTCTCTAGTGACCCCAAGTCTAATGACGGCACCGTGAAGACGAAGGCGTTCGTGTGCCCGCTCTATTCGTGCGGGCGGCTGTTCAAGCGTATGGAGCATTTGAAGCGCCACCTTAGGACACACACGATGGAACGCCCGTATGCGTGCCCGCAGTGCAAGAAACGCTTCTCGCGGAGCGATAACTTGAACCAGCATCTGAGAACACACGGGCGGGGCCCGGTGGGCACTGCCGGTGGTGGTGTCCTCGGAGGTGGAGGGGGAGCCGCTGTTGGGGACTGGATTGACGGTGGTGGTGATGGCAGTGATGGTAGTGGCAGTGGTGGGAGCGCCGATGGACGGCTCGGAAGCATGGGTGAAATTGAAGACCCGGGAGTGGAGAGTGAAGAAGGCGAAGACGGGACCATGTTCGTACCGGGTGACATGAACAACCTCGGTATGTTCGGGGCTGCTGGGATTGGCATGGGTATGAACTTTTCTGCTAACACATTGGGAAACTCGGCGTCGTTGGCTTATGGAGGGAGCCTCGGGCTTGATATGCAGATGTGTGAGGTTGAAGTGCACGGTGATATCCATGAGGTGTCGGGTGATGAGGAAGGTCTTATCATGCGCACCGATGGGGTAGCACCGAATTTTAGCCAGGAGGCGTATTACCCGAATGCATCCGCTACAGTACCCTTTGCCAACGGCGTCAGCGGCACTGGTAATCAACAACAGGCCACGAACGAGTTTGATGCTACTTGGGGTATCCGACCTCAACCCAGCCCGGCATTCAGTGCCATTAGTGCCCCCTCGCCACCCCCTGGCACTATCCCACACATTCGCAGCAACCGTTCCTCCCTCACTTCCCCCCCAGCCGGGTACCGCCCGTCCTCTTCCGCTTCCTCGCATTCATCCCTTTACAGCGATGACTTCGTTACGTCCATCTCTGCACCATCACACAAGTTAGCTTTTGACCACAGCACACTCTACCCTCCTGGTATGATGGAAAATGCAGCCCAAGCAGCAGTAGCAGCGAACGGCGGCGCGGGCCCTATAAGGAGGCATCGCAGCATGACACCATCGGTGATGCGAAATGGGGAGCCGATACGGAGACCGATGACAGCCAACAGCAATAGCGAATACGCACCTGGAGGCTCGCCTGGGAGCACCTCTGGCTCCGTTCTCGGTAACACGAGAGGTTACCATCCCTACGCTGGATACAACTCTGCCGCTTCACGTAACGGATCGACACATTCGAGCCCCTCGGGATTCAACGCGCCTCTGGCAGGCGAGTATAATAATCAACAGCAGATGCGGAGGTCGGAGTCGAGGAACTCGATAAGTGGCATGCAGGAGCAGATGCGCCAGATGATGACTATGAATGTCGATTCGACGCAGCCCTATGGGAACGAGCGTCCCAACAGTGTAGCGGGCGGGCATGTGTCGGCGTTCGGCCATGACCTCTACCGCACCGATTCGCCATTCGCACAAACTGATTCCCCTGCGCCTTATACCACGGAACTACCCAACCACTATGGTACCGATACCTATGTCCACCAGACTGATTCCATGTCGACCACTTACGACAAGCATAACTCGTTCGGGCTATCGGGGGGACTGAACGAACAAGGACAGTTCACAATGCAGGGCACGAACAATGGCTATTATTCACATGCCCAGCACAATACAATCTAATGGTGTACCGCACTACGAGGCACCACATATTCCACACCAATACATTATTCCCCGGAACATAATCTGCATTATAACTTATACACCACCAACAAACCCCCCACTTATAATATCCAACAGTGTAGACCTTTTTTTGTTCTCTCACCCCCTCTGATCGAAACAAAACATGCCAGGAGTTTGTTACTCATTGAAATTGTTATCCCATGCTCTTCTTCTCAATGTATTCAAGCCACGTTTTCAGCTTGGTATCGTAAAAATACCCTTGCTATAGTATTAATGATGCATCTTCGTCTTCTTAAATACCTCTTGCCATGTATTGCTATCTATTTACATTTACCTTGCTATGTACGGATTTGCACCCCTAATAATATATTCGTCTCAAATATCGTATGCCTAGGTGCTCTTCTCCGAGTAGGACATGGCTTTCCTATCGAGGCTCATAAGGCGAGAATACTCCAAGATTAACCTTGTGAACCGGTTTACCAAGCAGTGACGAGATGTGATAGAGATTATGACTCACCTGAAGAAATACGCTACAAGATCTTCCCGCCTCCAGAACGTCTTACTCCATTGACGTCCTGCATTTGCAATATTTCGTGCTAAATCTTCATGCGCACCGTCACCATTCCCATCACCACGAAAGAACGCCAGTGCATCATGGAGGTCTGACAAATCGAGCTGTACAGGCACGTAGTGGACCCATGGCGCAATCCGGTCCATATACCTACAACAATGTTCGTTATTAGTAACGTACCTGGAAAAACACAACAGGAAGCAACGGACCATTCAGGGTATATCGTAGATTTGAAGATTACAGAATTCGACGTAATGAGTCGTTTGAAGCGCCCCGACCAACCGTTTCCGTCGACCTGCGGGCCGAAAGCAAGTCAGCTTAACACCGATTTTGTTCCTCAACGAGGCAGTGTCTCGTACATCAAGGACGTATTTATAATTACCCGCTTCCCGGACACTCTGCCTCGCCCGCCAGGGGAACTTTTTTTCGATGAGTTCACATGTCGGCGAGGAACAAGAAATCGGGCGTCCCGCAAACCCGATATCCATCATTGCCGGGTTTATATGCGCACCGCGGATCCGTTTAGGCTTTCCGACCTTTTCCTTTCTCGACTTGGACGGGAGCAGCAAGTCGACAGTGCCATTGAGCTCGTTGGTATATTCAACGAGAAAGATGCGGTGGGATCGTCGCCAGCGTATATGCTGTGCGTGGAAGATGCCGGTATTACTGCCACGCCATAATAGGCGCTCATCTATCTTATCGTCCCATTCAGGGTCGTCCGACCGCGGATAGATATCCTCGACCCAGCCATATGGAGTAGGTATCCGGATGTTGTGGTGTATCGCGGTGGAGCATGAGCTGAATTCAGGAATCATTGCGTGCTGGGGAGACGGACCCGAGTTGTGTGAGAGAAATTGGCCATGGTGGTGGAAGTGGTCGGGTTTGAGGCACGGGTCCATAGACAGCCGGTGGTCATAGATGAATGACTTCTTGGAGGGGCGGGGTGGGGGCATATCAAGGTTGACGCCTTTCCGGCGTGCTGGGGATGTCGGCGAACAGGCAGAAATCCAACCCACCGAGTTGATCTTGGGAAGAGAATCACGTTCAATCGCTAATTACGAAATCAGTATGGGCCGATCTCACTGTAAACTACTAAATACGTACACGTTTGACTTGATGCTGCTTGCAGGAGCGCAGACTTGACCCCATAGTCAGATAGTCGATTGGGACCGTCGTGTGGTGAAAATACGGCTCGAAAAGGAGGTAAAAACTCCTCCACATCACGAAGTAAATCGATGATCTTCTCAGAGCCTTTAATGAGCTGATCATACTTCCCTGCCTGAAACGCATAGTGCACAACACTGATGGTACTCGAGCTATTCCTTCCAATAGTGTACGAATCAACTTTCGACTCCAGCTCCTCGCGAATGACGAGTAAATCCCGAGGTTCGATCCCCCAAAACGGTTCGAGATCGTGGTAAATTGAGTCATATTCGTCGGGAAGCTGTACGTTATGCTTCGATACATAACTCCACCTATAAATTGCACGGATTAACATTTTTGAGTCGTTAGAGCCCCGGGTTACTTCTCACCAGTCGTCAAACCCACGTGGGGGCTCTCTATTGTACCTGCGTCGATACTCCACCACAGCCTGGTGCAGAGATTTACTGGCCTTCTCCAACTTCTTGTTCCAGTCCTTCTCAGCGCGCGAAATAAGCTCATATATAGGATGAGCCCCGTCTTCATTAACTTCCAGTAAACCGCCATTTCCATATCGATGTTTACCCAATACTAAGGGCGATGGAGGTTTAGGGGGCCGTTCTCGAGGTCCATTCGTGTGACTCGGCGTTTGTGGAGCTGGAACTGGTGCGGTGACGTGGGCAGGCGCCTGAGGCGCGAACAAAAGCAGCGCGTCCTTAATGAACCCTGAGAGGAAAACAGCAACCGCAGCCACCAGCAGAACCAGTTTCAACGCTCTTCTGGACCGCGAGAGTAACATAGTGGCTAGGGAACTGAGGAAACATTCATCGTTGATGACATCCTGCGCATATCACAGTCACAAGAAGGCCAAGTCGGTCGGGATCAACCGGTGTTTTCAGAAGAATATTCGAATCCCAGGCTTTGACGCTTAAAAACCGCTTTGGGGATGTTATTATGAATGGGAGGACCAGCGTGAACAATCTGTTGATTGGAAAACGTGTAAACTCCATGAGAGCCACAAAGTTACACACCGTGGTCCACTATTGAAGACCAGCCCACAACTTGAGTATGCTTTCTGTGAGTGAGTTCAGAGCCTGAGAGATCGCGAAATTCATTGAGTTCAACGGAACAAACATTGCTCCATCAAGATATATGCATAGACCCATGATCGCACTGGCATGTGCATATGGTAGAATGTTACAGGAAGAGCACGGGCAAGACGTTGAATGGAAGTAAATAACGAAGAAGGCCACGAGGTGGTAAGTCGTCAACTTCTGAACCGCAATTTAATATTATACTAAGGTCAGGTGAAGGTGGGCGGCATATTCACAACAATCATATTCATTCTCAACCTACTTAACTTACGTTCCCAAGTCAAGTCATCGAGTGCCCACAAATGAATTCATCAGAATACATATAAGAGTAAAAACAACGTCCGTCGAAAAACCAAAATCACATCTAATTTCAAGTGTACTGTGTCCCAAGGAAACTGCTTATAAAATTTCAAGCGCCAACCTATCGTTATTTCTTTATCCTGCCTTTACTTGTTACCATTAATGGGGGTAGCTTCAATGTTCCAATAGCTCTCCGCATATTCGTTGATGGCACGATCAGAGCTGAATTTACCCATCTATAATTATAGAGCTGTTTCAGAACGACTCAAACACCTCATGAAACGATAACATGCCTTGGCAGTAGTCCTGATAGACTTTTTGATCCATTCATCTCGGTCCCTATATGCGTCATCCACCATCGCCAAAGCCTCGATATCTAAGGAAATTTGATCAGCGGATTGACAGAGGTCGATACCAACTACACCCACAAGAGTCGAAATCATCGGACAACAAATAATAGTCTCCCTGCCTGATGGTATTAAGAAGCCTAGAACGAATCGCGATAAGTTGCTATCAAATTCAGCTCGCAGATTGACTTACGGCTCGTAAACGCCACCATCGCCAAAGAGACCCGCGGAAACTTGATTAAGGACATGAGCTAGGGCAGGACAATTCTCCTCAATTGGAATAGGGTGGTACAAGTGCTGATACCGGAGATCTTCCACGGCCCTATCGGAGCAGATGAGGTGAGATATGGGAAGAGGGAAGCACGTTACATACGGGGTAAGATGTCCAAAGAAGACTATCCAAAAGATGTCAGAAGATGCATATATCGAGAATATCTTAGATGATACGAACAGACATTGCTCTCGCCAACCTACGCAGTCGCTTCAGGAGAAAAACACGCAATTTTACAAAAAGTAACGAACCTCTTCAGCGATCTCGATGTTGGCACCGTCTGTTCATTATAAATTGATCACTCATCTCGAACATTCCTTGAGGTAATAACTACGTACCAACCGTCCCAAGGAGCAGGCCTCCATTAAGACAAAACTTCATGTTTGACGTTCCCGAGGCCTCGGTTCCAGCAGTCGATATATGCTGACTTATATCTGAAGCAGGGATCAAAATCTCGGCCAAAGAAACCGAGTAATCGGGCAGGAAGTAAAGCGTGAGGTAGTCTTTAGTTTCAGGGTCGTCATTGATTATCCTCGCAACATTAACAATGAGTCGGATTGTCTGCAAAGATATGAGTTAGGGCGTATCGATCGCTCAAAATGATCGCAAACCAGCTTTGCAATGTAGTCTAGGAAGGGATGCATCAGAAGAATAGAATGATACATCTTCCAGAAAGCTTACAAGCAGGAGCAGCTTTCCCAGCAAAGAACACAACGCGACTGTTGACCTTCTTCCTCTCAGCAGGAGTCATTTTCTTGAGGGTGAGATACCTCTAGAAGAAATTTGCGCTTTAGGTTTACCGAATGAGTCGAAGGTGACACTAACGTGAATGACACCAAGGATATTCAAAGTTTGGCGCTATTTCGGCTGTTATGAGAGAAATTATATAACCTGTAAACACTTTGTCCTACCTTATACTCATGGAGGCGCTATTTGTATGATGGGATTAAACATACTCATGAATCCCATGGAGGAAACACACCTTAATTTGTACATCAAACATAGCGTTTGTATTAACAGTCAGACCAAGCGTTGTCAGGACATGATGTGCCAACCGTTCCTTATTGCGCTGTTTGATGGCAGCCCATTCGCGTCGGAAGGTTTTGTTTTCGGTAAACTTGAGCAGACCTTCGAGTTTATATAGGTCTTTGAGCCAAATGCCCTTTTGTAGCTTCAGGGTCTTTGAAATGAGGGCACTCAATTCTGGGTTACACTTATGTCGAACTAAAGGTAAGGCACAGTGCGGTGGTAAAAATCTGAACTACTGACCTGGTCTAACCATCGGCGAGGGGTGACTAATAGACAATGATCTTAAGTAGGTTATAGTTCAGAAAAAAAGGTTGACTCACTGCCGTTAGTTACATTACCAAATCTAAGAATAAAGTTAGCATGGTTGACAAAAAGAGACGGATTACGCACTTGCTAAATCCTTCAAACTCTACAAAATCCTTGAGGATAGTCGTCCTCACAAGATCGCTGTGCAACTGTATTCACTATGAGATTTAAAGAGTGTTTCAATTTGACTATGTGATGTACCTCCGCGACTCCGTTGACCTTTCGACTTCCTAGGTTGATTATCAGTATAATATCATACAATTCCGGTTGTAGCTTACCAATGCACGCTAGATGAGCCATTCGTACTTGTTTCGGCTGTCCCTCTAGTTAACGGACATTAGGCTAAGCTACAGCTAAAATGCAACAATATTGTACCTTCTATTAAGGACATGCGCGCAAGCCTGTCACGGTCTCCAGGGAATTTTTTCTCGACCGCTAGGAAAAGATATATTAATACTGCCGTTGTAGGTGACGCCTTTGAGTGACTCACCCTGTAGGAAGAAGCTTCCAACAAATGTTGTCGTCAAATTATATCATGTGTCTCTATGCCAGGCAACTCACAGGTTCTGAAAGCGGGCTATTAAGTAATAATCAATTGCAAGGGACTGAAGTACTCACAATGTCGTAGATGATTTGCATATGTCTTCGCTTTCATTAGCAACAAGAAATATTTTCCAGTACGAGAAATGTTACCTCGGCAACACATGTTCTACCAACGGGACAGCCCACTTCTCAAGAGCTTCCTGATGTATAAGTAGCAGTTAGTGCACCGCTACATTCGATTTTTTGGTTAGGACTCACAGGCAGGACGGTGTGGTTGGTGTAGAAAAATGTGTTGGTAACGATCTTCCAGGCTGCGTTCCAGGTAAGGTCTTCTTCGTCAATGAGAATCCTCATCAGCTCAGGGATGGCAAGCGTGGGGTGTGTCTATAATAAATAATAGAGTGAGGAAACATTTTTGAATTGCTTGAACCTAATGCTCACATCGTTGAGCTGGATAGCGACGACTAAATCTAGTGTCAATATGGACTTCAGCTTCATATGGCGTAGCACATACAATCAGGAAGCTCAGTCAAGGGTTTGCCCATATTCTTGAAACGGCGAAGTATATCTGCTAAGCTGGCAGCAGTCCAAAAGCTGACCTGGGCATAAGTATATGACTATTTTGTTGGCGTCAATTTGCTTACTATTGTTGCTTGAGACGAAGCTCTTTTCCGACTGAGAAAAATGGTCAGAGAAGATTACTTTTTGGACGAAATTTCTTACAAGTTCTAAGTTGAGGTTTAGTTTCATAAAAAGTTTACACATGTTTAGGGTTACTAACGTATGATCATTTGGGTAAAGAACCGATGTAATGGCAGAGGCACTGTTAGAAGATTCAACGGCTTTTTCGTAATTTCCAGCTGTAAGAGAATGTGTATTAGACGAGATGTCAAAACATGAGCATTGAAGAATACCGTTGAATGAGTTCAAATCAAAGCCTCGCTTAGATTTACTTTCCCAGAGTCGTAGATTGTTCGTAGTTTTTGTTCCGTATCCCGGAATCATGACGTCATACGCTACCGCCAAAACTTCCTGTCCGCCAGCCCATATAGCTCTCCCACTCCCATCATCAAGTCTATCAGCGTGTCCATAGAACCGCACACCATATGTCACATCCAGGCGTGGGAGCTGAAAACAATCAGTTATGACCTCAAGGGATGTATAATGTTCATAACGTACCTCCCATGGATTCTGGTGCTCCAACCATGGATCGGGTGCCTATGACCACAACATTAGAGGAATGTATCCACAGGAAAAAACCATTACCTCAAGCTGGTTGCCCTCAGGCGAGATTAACTGTTGGAAAATACCGTATTTATATCTCAGCCCGTAGCCCCAGACAGGCAGTTCCTAAGGCAGGATCCATTAGTAGGGCCTTGACTATTGGTATAGAATGTAGGAAAACCTGGGATGCTGAAGAATCCAGATAACAAGCAGCTAGGCGGCCAAGTCCACCATTGCCTAGGGCGGCATCGCGTTCTTTATCGAGAATGTCTTCGATAGAAAACCCAAGACTTTTCACACTAGTCTTATATTCGTCTTTGAGGCCCAGGTTGAGTAACTATATGCGCATTATTGTGAGTGACAGTAGATGGAAGATGATAAGATACTCACAGCATTGTCGAGCGTCCGACCCATTAAGAACTCAAGGGAAAGGTAGTACGCACGCTTTGGCGCTTTACGTGTGTACTGAAGTTGAGTTTCATTCCAATTTACAAGGAGATTATCCCGAACAGACAGAGCAGCCGCTTGGTATGCACCGAGGTCGTCTGAACAGGGGTACCATTTAAAACTCGTCCTTGAAATGGTCAGGAGACTGACCAAGATTGTACGGCTGGCGCGCGAGCGAGGTCTGGACATGATTAACGAACGACTTTGTGATAGAATTGACGTCTAGGAGTAACTTTATGAGTTAATCGCTGTATCGAATAGGGCAGAGGTGGTGGCGCACTATTGTCAAGGCTCCGCATGCCTGATTTCCACACTTTCTCCTCTCCTTTAGGCCACTTCTCTTTCCCAGATGCGTCTACTTCTGGCAGGTAGCCTTCATATTGACGGTGAAGTCAGTTGGGATTACAAGGGTTGAGTGACGACATACCAGTCAATGTACGCACATGGCGACGGGGTCGAACCGGTTTCCCGATGGTGTTGGGATCGATAATGGAGGTCATGGTGGGGAAAAAGGTGGAATAGTTATTGTGTTCAGGCTACTTATAGGAATGTGCGATCACTGATCACGAAATCGACGTCATTCTTCTTATCATGAATATTGAAGAAAGAAAAAAAAGAAAAAGAAGTTGAATGGTGGTCATCAATTTATGAAGCACGGTAGTCAGGGAAGTTTCCCCATTCTTTCCTCAAGATAATTTTCCTCAATATAAAGATAACAGCTATACATGGCGATAACCCGTTGTACATGTTTGCTCAGAGGGAGGGTATGCGGCCCAACTGCGATGGGGGATCGGGATCAACTCTGTTGTGATTTGGACACGCGATGATGAAAATATGCGTCGTGATAAATTGTGCCTGTAGTCGGATTGTCGCCAGCAAGAGTGAATGAAAATCAAGCTAAGAACTCTGTGATTTGATTCAACTCAACTGACGGGCTGTTTAATCATGACCAGCCCTTTGCCCCTTCGAATTCTACCAGTCAAGGTTTTCGGCACTGATCATGTAACTTCAATTATGATTTGACTTTAAGGAGTCAAGAGAGTAAGTAGGAGCGATACTTAAGAATTTGAAAATTCCACGACCGTTCGCAAACCCACGTGCCTTTCGATCTCACGTGTAGTATGGATTTAGCCGCTGTTCGGAATGGAGTAGTGCCCCTAGATCTGTTCTTTAAACGGCCTGAACACTTACCACACTCTACGACCACGGATCTCGTGGACGATTCATAAATTAACAATAAGCCGTTTATCATTTCAACTAATCGACATCATGTTAGTTAATACCATTATAAGCCCGACACTGTTCCTCTATTCTCTTTGCATATATCAATAAGCTGTCGTGAAGCGGTTCGGCAGCCTTTTGGGCGGATAACAGCGCAAGCTTGAATTCCTGGGTCTGTCCATTGAATTCAGGTCTTCACTAGTATCCTACGCCACTCACCTCTGCATCGTTTCCCCCATTCACCGCCTTTTCAAGTAGATATGACAATTTTATCGAGTTGACACGCATCTGAAGGATCATTGAGTGAAGCGCACAAGAGAGGAACAGGTTTAACCTACATCACTCCAGATCTTGGTGAGGGAATGGAGATTCCCTTGAACCATATCGAATTCACAACACACAGTGGTGAAATTCGCAGCCAACCCCGTCAACCCGGCTTGCCCCTCGTTGGCAGAATCCATCTTGTTTTTCTTCTTTTGTACTTTCCACACTTGGACTGTGACCCGCAGGTGTGTTTGTTGGGCCGTTTTTTTAACACTTGGTATACTGGTACTCACTGTTACATGCCTTTATTTTGGCCACAAGTCCAGTGCCAGAGATGAGCACGCCAATCAACTTTAAAACAGAACCTGAATCAATGCCGCCCGTCGCATAAAATTGGTCATAAATCTCACCTCGTCCCACGAAGTAAATATGAGCGCGGTAGTCCAATCGTTGACCTAGGAAAGGATTTACTATCGTCGCTCAGCTTTACTGATCACTGAATGTAAAGTACCGTTTTGTTAAGCCCTACGGCAGACCGTAAATTGCCACACTGGATACAACTTATAAAATAAACAAACGCATGGAGGTGCTCCACCAAAACTGTGAGCTCCTCTTTCAATCGCACAAGTTCTTCATTAATTTCTTCACCCTTTTCTGCAAGATAATTACTGAATTTAGCTTGGAATCGCACAACAGCCTGTCTTAATTCTTTGAAGGAATTTTCATAATTTTCTGGAATCTGGCTTGGCGGTGGTTCTTCCTGCATCAAATGAACACAGGGGACAAATTGGGGTGAGGCGATAGCATACACCATACCTCCTCAAACAATCCTGCTCTCTTCTCACGGCTTCGGGATCGTTCAAGTCTACCTTCCCAGCTGACTCGAAGATGACGGCAACATACCGGTCTAAACACCAAGTTTGGAAGAAAGACCAAGGTTCAGAGGTATAAGATATACCTTTGTACTCAGCTGCAGTCAGAATCGCGTACTCTTGCGATTTTTTGAAAGCCTTGGCCCAATCCTAGGGCGTCGACTAGTGAGAGCAAACTCGGAAGCATGAGGGACTATGACCGCACCTTAAATAGTTTGTTCCAGCTCAGAATGTACTCCGTCTCGAGGTCAAGAAAACGCTCTTGGTGATTTTTAGTGAACCGTTCGAACTTCTCTCGAATATTGCGAAAAGCATCGTCGGTATTGATAGCCTTGTCGCCGACAGCTTCAAGAATAGCGCTGGCCCGCGCCCGCTTCTCAAGATCCTCGTATGTTTTAGCAGCCGCCGTATATGATTCAATTCGCTTTTTCTGAGGGAAGGTCTTCCAACTTTTCAGCATGGCCTGAATTACCACATCATAATCCATAGCAGTAGCGGTAGCGCTGATAATAGTAGTCATGACTCGGATGATGGGGCGTTTATATCGTGTTGGTGAATCAATCGTCACGTTTTATTCCTGCAAGTGCTATTTCGGGCATTGTGGCAATCCCGCCCCGGCGCAGGCTGTAGACGATAATGTATAAGGATGTCCATCGGGCCCCGTTGCTAATGATTATAAGGCCCCTTGTGATGATATAAAGCATACGGGTGACCAGTTGACCCTAAGTTTGTTCATTACTGCTTGGTCGTGTTTGCCGAGTCACGGATGGTATTCGTGCGGGAGGCCTCCTTGTTCACGGTGACGCGAGATGTAAATATCATTTGTGAAGGTGTTGATTGATTCTGACTAGGGTGGTGAAGGCGGGGTATCATCTTGTCTCGCCGTTCGTATCAACGAGCAACTGGAAGAGGGTAGGATATCCGATGATTTAATAATTTCACCACAGGATGATAGGTGGATGTTGAACAATGAAGAGGACTTCGACTAAACTGATAGATATGTATACTACACACATATTACATTCGATAATGGGACGATAGAACAGATGTCTAAGGTTGCTTTGCATGTTAAGCTTCACCGACGTCCAACCAAGGAAGTTAAGGCGGTGATGCTCGGTGCTCATGTTCTAATCGTCTCAAAAGAGTTGTGATACAGGACACTTTCTGTTCGGTCCAGTCCAATCACCATTAGTATACGACTGAACATTTTTGAAATCGTACAAATATGATGATGATAATATTTGAAGGTAAAGGTATCGAAGATGTATGAATAGAATCGGAAGAGAGGGAGATTAAGTGGGTCCACAGTGAGTGTGATTTGGTCGGTCGCGAAGATGCGGAAAATTCCATACCGTAGAAAGTAAATGTAAGATCCGGCAAAAGAGATGATAAGGAGAGATGGGTACTAAGTGAAAAGCATAGACCGAAAACAGGATATTACGGAAAACTTGGCCTGACACAGGGAGTGAGGGTGATTCGTAAAGGGTATCTAAGATACACCGGCGAAGGCTGAGGTAGCTCGTGTTTTTGGTCTAACAAGGCATGAATGTACAAAAGTTGAGTCTGGATGACGTATAAGTGACATTGTGCGAGCAACAAGAGTAATAACTTACCACAAAGATTGTCGGAGTTAATTCGTTGCTGGGGGGGTGGCAGGTCTCTCAGGAATCGGGGATTCTGGTATCGTTGTTTCTGGGAGAGCACTCGTTTCTGGGGGTGGCTGGGGTGCGGCTTCGTCGGCATCTGTTGGGGCATCTTGTACGTGTTCATCAGTCTTTAATGCAAAGGCGGCCGGTTCACTAGTATCCAAGGCTATCTGTGGGCCCGGTGTCTCGCCAGCGGCCACCACGCTTTCAGGCGCGGGTGGCATACCTTGACCATCCTCCACTGGTACCGAGGTTGTGGGAGGAGCGGGTTCTGTCGGTGAAACCTCAGAAGGCTCATCTTCCTTGAAGGTGACAGGCTCAATAGTCACAGGTGCAGGGTCTGCCTCAACAATGGGGACAGCGGATAGAGAAACATCGTGGTCAGCTGCGGCGTTTTCAGGCTCATAGAGAGGCTCTGTGTGTACGATGGGCTCATCGGCGGTTTCAGCGATGGGTGCATCAGCAACGACAGGCTCGGATGCATCGGTATCAGCTGGAGTATCGTCAGCGGCCGAGGTTACCTCCACCGATGCTGGTGTAGTCTCGTCAGCAACCTTGACCTCCGATGCTGTCACTGTTTGTGGTTCAAGTAAGGGGGTGGCGGAGTCCTCAACAGGAGCCAGTGTTTCTTCAGGGGATTCAGCAGCGGCTTCTTGCACGAGAGCCTCCTCCGCTTCGGCGGGCGCGTGACTTTCATCAGGGGTTTGAGTTTCAGGCTCGGCTTCAACTGGAGGTTCGGTCTGGATGAGCGCCTCTGTTTCGGCAGGAACACTCTCAGCTGTTGCAGGGGGAGGAGCATCTTCAACAACTGGAGCTAGTACTGGCTCTTCGTTTGCTGGGACCTGGGCAACAACAGGTTCGTCAACGAGCGCCGGTGCCTCTGCATCGGCCTCTGCAGCTGCTACAGGGGGAACAACGGCGGGGACCATAAGTTCGGGGGTGGGCTCACGAGCAACCACAAGCTCTTCCGGCGAGGTGACACTGACAGGAATCTGGGCCTCGACGAAAGGTGTCGGAGCGGGTTCCTCTATTGGAATATCCTTAACAATCTCAACTACGGGCTCTTCCTTGAGCTCCGGAGTGGGTTCGCTAGCGACGACGAGCTCTTCGGGTGAAATGACGGTAGTTGGAACCTCAACTTGTGGGATGGAAGCCGGAATGGGTTCCGGCGCTGGGGTGTCTTCAATAACTTCGGCTACAGGTTCCTCCTTCGGTTCAGGGGTGGGTTCACGAGCCGCTACGGGCTCTACAGGTGAGGCAGTACGAACGGGGGCCTCGGCTTGAGAGATGGGGGCGGTGATAGGTTCGGTCGTTGGGGCCGGGGCATCTACAACAGCTTCAGTCTCATTGTGTGTGTGCCCGTTCTGCAGTGCAGCATCTGGCTGGGGAGCGCTATTGGCCCCGTCATCCACCTTGGCTGGTACCTGTGGTGCTGGTACCACGGCAGATTCGACAGGTGGGGAGGCTTCAGTTTCAGGCTGAGATACAACAAGTTCTACCTCGGGCGCAACATCTACCGGAGAAGGGACATCTGCTGGCGCTACAGGCGTTGGATCGACTTTCGCAGCTTCTGTTGATGTGGCTATCACAGCGGCAGCTGTACCACCTACAGCAGCAGATCCGACCACCGCAGCAGCACCCGCTACCAAATCGTGTCCCTCTACTCCATTAGCCTTTCCATTTTCACCACTCTTCCTCGAAACATCCACCGACTTCTTGGTCACGTCCATCGACTTTTTGGGTTTGGGAGATGGGACTCTCAGCTTCACGGTTTCCACCTTCTCGTCTTCTTCTGCTAGGACTTCACCCATCTCACCGACTCTAGGAGAGTGACCGGCTTTCTTCCTACCTTTGGTTGACTTTTCGATGGAGGACATCGAGTTGCGTGAAGTGAAGAAGCTGAATCGCTTTCGGGCTGAACCTGTTGTGTCGGATTTGAAGGATGGCTTGGGTGACGATGCCCTTGGCCTCCTTGAAGACTCGGCCGAGTGGCCATCCTGAGATGTGTTTGGTGGAGGTAGTCTTTTAAATGACTGTTCGATAACTAGCCAATCCAGCTTCTTCCCATCGAGCTCGACCCCCGACAGGTCCGACTTGAGTTTGCAAATAATGAATGCGGGCCAGTCAGAAGAAATTGGGTCCAACAGCGCATCACTCCAGAAATCGATGAACGCCTCATCCAATTGGGTAACTGAGACTAGAGTTGTTTTAGAGATCGTCTTCTCCTCAATAGGAGTTTCTTGAATAACGGCACTTCGAGGGGTATCTAGAGACTTGCGAGAGCTAGCCAGAGAAACAGGAGATGCCTTAGGGCGCTTGGCTGGTGGAGGGAGTGTCACTTCCATATCCTTTTGCTTTTCGAGGAGGGTCGATGCGAGTGGTTTCGCAGCCGATGAATTCTCGAAGAAGCCGGATGTAGAGAATTCAGCCCAGTCGGTTGGGGATGCGGA
Source organism: Collybia nuda (assembly GCA_015584075.1). Classification (NCBI taxonomy): domain Eukaryota; kingdom Fungi; phylum Basidiomycota; class Agaricomycetes; order Agaricales; family Clitocybaceae; genus Collybia; species Collybia nuda. The sequence continues at coordinate 531,305 of MU150233.1, forward strand.
AGGCAATGTGGTAGGCTCCGTCGCAAGTTTGGTGTGGCGAGTACTTGGTGAGTTACTACTGCTGCTAGTGGCGGCAGTAGCAGCAATAGCAGCGGCCTTGTCCCCGTCGGTCATGGAGAAAGAGCGCCTTCGAGAAGCACCGAAGGGCTGTTGTGGGAGGAAGAGACTGAACGTTGGTGAGGTAGGCTCAGATCCGTCATTATCGATCGGGATAAGAGACAAGAAACGAATAGTCTCATCAGCGAAGATGTGACTGAGCCCTGGATATGCACCTGGTGAGTCTCCATTATCTTTCGTACCCGTCTTCTTGATAATTTCCCATAGGTCCGCATTTGTGGTCCTCTCGGCCGACATGGCTTTGAAGGCTTCAGCAATGAGTCGGAGAGGGTGGTGTTGAGGCTGCTTGGCCGTCGCAGACAGTTCGGTCTCGATTCGCACGAATAACGCATCATATCGGCGGGTAGAGAAACGGGGTCTTGATAGGATGTCTGTCTCCGGAGATGGTATATTATTTTTGCTGTAGGGGTATTGATGCACGAGCTCCAAGAGGCGAGTAGGCATTCTGGACTTGGAGGCCTCGTCCCTGCGGTGGGGTGTAAGATGTGCCCCATTTATATAATAAAGAGACAACTAACCTTATCCGTGAAAGAAAGAGATGTTCTAGCATACGCCCGGAGCGTTCCCAGCGAGCATAAAAAGTAGCCCAATCATCCTTCTCTTCTGCACGCTGGGAGGTGAGGAGCCAAAGTCCAAAGAACTTCGATAACTTGCTGCCTGAGATACCATTCGTCTCCGCGTGGGCGGCCAACGAAGATAGAATCTCAAGGGTTGCAGTTAAGAGTTCAAGGTGGGCTGCAGGTAGTTGAGGAGGCAGATGTGTTGAGAAAGCATTAGGAGGATACTCTGATGTACGCTCGGCTTCGAAAAAATTAGTGTACCATCCATCTTCCTTCCCAAAGGTATTGCCTTCCAACTTCAGATGACGAAGTCCCCAACGTAGGACAGCGGCAACATCATGAGGGGAGCGAGTGGACGATATCTCCGACTCGAAAGCGGATATGAAAGCAGTAGGAGTCGGAGAGAGCGTGGTTATGGGGCTTTTAGGAGCCAAGGATTGGATAAACAGAGAGATTAGTCTCCGTTGTATATCGGGAGAAGCGGAATACCAATGAGGGTGCATGATCCCGAGGGTTTCGAGGCCTTTAGGGGTGCGGGTCAGTTGGATACGTAATAAGCTTATAAGACACACCTCGTGCTGTGATGGCCTGTGCGCATGCACGGATGAGGATGAGAGTCTCGAGGGAGTTCAATCGACGGCCTCCAAGAGTGCCATCTCCAAGGATGATTTGTGCATCCGGGTCACCCTCAAAAACCACACCAAGTGCACGGGAAGTTGGACCTTCTTTGGGTCCTGGGAGATTCAGCGATAGTTGAGGAACGTCGATGCGCTTCTCCAGTACGTCAGGCGAAGCGGGGCGAGACTTCGCTCTGAATAAAGCAAATCCATCCTTCTCCTTTTCCTTCCCATGCCCATTTCCCTTGCCATTGGGTACTTCTGGAAACTTCGTGGCACTTGGAGACACTGATTCGAACTTGCCTTCCAAAAGGGAGGTATCAGACGCACGACCCTGCGAACGAGGGGACTCCTTGTCGTCCTTTTTACGTCCAAAGACCTTGGACAAAAACGAGGGCATGGCGTGGCCTTAATAGAATATTAATGGGCTTATCAAAACGCGAGATATGGGGTCAGGATTGCGTTCATAATGAACCCTGAGGTTTACTGAGTAGACTCACAACCGTATACGAGGACCAGAGCCCAATTTGCTGTGAACGTTGCCAAAGCCCACTGATGTCCAAGGTGTTTTGTGGAGAAGATTCAACTGGCCACGTGCAACTTATCCTAATTCGGCCAATTAAATATTTTGTAGGATTTTGAATTTCTCCCACTCTTCATCACATTGGCGTCCATGTCTAAGTACCTCGGTCCCTGCAGGCCTCCAATAAGCGCCAGACGTCGATCCTGTAAATCCGTCTCATACACAGGATACCTTTGGTAGATCTTTCGTAGAATTCTAGGGCGTGCATTCAATTTGCCAAGCTGTTATTTCACAAAACATCACTCAAACCCCATTCGAATGCTCTTCACCAAGGTAATTGTGCAAGACCCAACATTCAAGATTTGAATTACAGTCCCTTTTTAGGTTTCGAGCCTAGCTTTCAAATGGTTAGAACCTGCAGGATCGTTCCGACGAGCTCCGATAAGTCATAACAGCCCGTATACCTGGACGTACCTCGTATGACACTGCACACCTCTACCAGAAAACAGAACGACTCACGGTAAATATGAGCAACTTTCGACCAAAGTAGCCTTATCAAAGACACTTGCGCACGAGAATTCCCCAGTTGAACAACTCATCTCAAATATAGTCGTGCATTATTGCTTCAAGCGAAGTACATGTTGAAGAAGTCACAGCTCTCTCCACCAGGATTGCCCACTTTTCGCCGCGGGCGATACAGTCTCGTCACCATCCATCAAGTCACTGATGTATTTGACCCCTGGCCCTCGGATCATCATTGTGATTTTTATCCCATATCACCCCCGGTGATTCTGAATCTGGATTGTGTGACGACCCGAACACCGCACGCCAAGATCAATACTTCAAAAAATCAAGCCTTACAATTGCTGGCTCCTTTACACTTGCCATATAACCTATTCAAACAGTCGCAAAATATTTTGCCAGAGGGAAATTCTCCATAGGAAGACGGGGCTCTACGGTCAAGCCGGTATATCAACGAGTTTTTGTCGTGTTGCGAGCGCTGAGATGAACCGCGACACTGGCCGTGGTAGAACCAGTCAGACTAAATCATTGAAATGTTGTGAGCGCGACATCTGTAAAATACCTGAATGGATTTTTTTGAATTCATAAGGGACTTGGTCGCTATTGTTTGGGAAGGCGTGCAATCGTATAGTAAAATAAGGAGTATTCTCAACTCCTTGTATCATTTTGTGCAGTTGAGGAGGGGGACGATATATAGTATGGGCGAAATTATTACTTGAATATTACGTCATAACTGTTTCGAATGTGGACTTAGGCGGGCGGTGGTCCCAAATGTACGGACCCTATATATTTCTAAACCTCCATCGACATCCTTCACAATTATTGAAGCAGTCGTGTCCTCAACACCTTAAAGATATATTTCAAGTCGACTGCGTATGGTCTAGCGCCAGCCCCAACAATGCCTCGGATCCACATCGTAACTGTCACCCGCTCGCCAACGCCCGCATTGCACCCTCGTGTACCACAAACCACCACCACCACCACCACCACTAGCGACAGACCGTTCTTCCCTGAACCCAGTACCCTCACTCCGCCACAGAAAGATGATGATCAAGCGAACACAAGAAATTCACTGACGAAGGTAAGGAACACCATTCGGGTATATCTAGCCGACATCATCATCACCACTTCCCACCAGACTGTACTCGAGTACACCCTCCTCGCAGTTGCAATCGTGATATTCAGTTGTCTAGTTATCCGCCGGTACGCTATCATCAAAATACCCGAAAGCATAATGTATCTGACGATCCACCTCCTATTATACCTCCCACTTTTTTCCCATATTTACCTCACCGATATTTCGAACCAGTCTAAGTCGCCTAAAACGTACAAACCAGCCCATCCGAAATTTCTTTTCATGGTCTGGTACCTCAGGCCCCACTTCCACACCACAACCCACATTCCCCCGTACCACCGGCCTCCCTAGCCTCAGAAATCTCCCATTTTATCCTTCGGCCGCATACGACCCACATAACCGACGTATACGGGGTCAGGACACGGACACGCGTGGGCGTCGCCTCGGGTCTCCCGGGGGCGAATACGACTACGATCATGATGACAAGGACTTGTTGCCCGCTTACGACACGGCAGGTGGGCCCCCAAAATACATCGATGTTGAGTTAGACTTTTTAGGCAGGAACCAGGGAGGTGGTGGGAGGCTTGCTGGACTTGGAGCGGGTGTAGGAGCGGGGGGCAGGAGGCCAAGTGAAGGACCCGGCAGTGGTTTAGGGAGACGTGATGATATCATTTCCCCGCCCTCTACCCAAGTTCCGGTGTCGCCAATATCGATTGGGAGCTCGCTGCCGTTTAGGATGTTGACAAGAGCAACCTCCCCAACTAATCCTGGGCCGAGAGCTGCATCAACAACATCACCTGTGGTTCCTGAGGAATGCACACCTTCAATGACGACATCAACGGCTCCGCCTCCACCAAGAGTCGGTGATTAATGTAACCCATACCCTTACATATTGGATGAAAACTCAGCCTTGTTTTGCTATCTGGGATTTGTATTAACGTGTGTTAAACACTCAAACTTTCCATGGGACTACTCTCCTTACAAGGACCCAAGTACTGTACCACACATCACCTCCTTTATTCCATTCTACCCGCCTGCTGCGACGTGTACATGATCTCAACTCAATGTGAATTAATCTATTTTATGACAGTTTTCAACAGAGACGTGGACAGCGACTCTTTTGGTTCATCCGAGACTTGGAGAAAGAGTGAGAAAGTGTCTCTTTCCCTTCTCATTGATGATCATTAACAATTATCAATCATCTTTACCACTACACTGAACTATCTGTACCTGGACTTGTATAGAACTCAAGTTCTAGGCCGTGGCTGTTTCATCAGATGTGAGCACGAAATTCCATTTTTTGTCGTAACATCCTTATTTTCAAATGCAGTGGGTGTCCCCTTACGGCGTTCCTTTGTTGTTTAAGAAAATTGGTTATTGACCAGTAGGAGCAACAAACACAGGTCCTGTTTCCAAGCACAATCACTCCAAAATGTAAAAAACCCATGTCAAGTCCCTAATCATGATATGGCAGTCCACTCGTATATCATATAGGTTTCCGCAGACATCCACCTGTTGAAATGGACTGTCGGCGCCCCGGACATCCTACGATGTTCCTTTTATTTCCTACTCTATGTTATTCCATCGCTCGATCAGTTATCATTCCATTTACACATTAGGTTGCCTTATTCATACCTGCCTTTCCCAGAGCTTGTAGACCGGCTTAAGTCTCGGGTACGACTTTTTCACTTACATATAAATTCCTGGGCAGAGCAGGACCCACTTCAGTTGTCTTAACATAGGCCTGGGGTGAGCCCCATTTTAGTTACAATTACCCTTACCATACTCATTAACCTGTAGCCCCTACCTACAATTGTCTACATACACCAACATTTATCTGCTTGAGTGGCTGTGCAACCAGTTGACAGGCCAGTTATCAGACGGGAAAAGAAACTAATATCAGGGGTGTTCATGAGATGTTATATAACAGTTAGAGCTAACTTAGGCACCACCTTCAAGTCTTATAGTGTAAGGGGATTGCTTGTATGATCCATAGCTAGTTGTTCAGATAATCATTGTAGTATGTATTCATGCACCATTAGGACATTGTCTGCCTGGAGTAATATCAGTATACCCCCTATGTCCTTATGACACCTCCCTTACCCCTCTTACAGTTATTAGTACACCTCCTGACTGATACCTTACACATAAATCATTAACCTGGATCTTAGTTTATTGCAAAAGTACTGACCACTATGTGGAAGGTGTTATGCTATAACGCTCGTCGTGCATCTAAACGTCTAAGTCAGCTATTACGTCAGCTATTCAGCTAAGACGCAAGTCGATAGACTCCCTGATACTAAGGTAGAGTCTGAGTCGTACGAGTCTAAAGATGCGTCACCCCCTTCTTAGGTGAGTGAGATTGAGTTCGCGTCGAGATCGATGAGATTGAGAGCGTTGTATTAGCTAGGTCAAGCTAAAGACTATCTAAGCTAAACGACGGCTATATATACAAAGTATGAATGAAATGAGTAAGCATAAATGAGTAATCAAATGAGTCAGCAATGAGTAAGCGTATGATGAGGGAATTACGCTACTGGGTATATGACTAAGATGATGACTACACGTGTGAACATATGGATGTAAATAGAAGGAGATGTCATATGTAGATAGTCAGTTGATAATAGGAAAAGGAGCGTCATATGATAAATAATGAAAAAGCGTAACAGAAGGCACCATTATATAGGTACATTGGAAGGGATATCAACAGAGAGAGTCCAGAAGCCTATATGAGCCCACTAGGACTCTACAACAATTTACATGTAAGGTATCAGCTGGGAGGAATGCTACTAGCTGCAAGATGTTACAGTTTCTCCTCTCGGACTATACTTTTCTCCTTATCTTTCTACCTTTACTTATCATCATTGTATCTTGCATAGTCTGATCTTCGGACTATCTCTTCTTCCTACATCTCCTTATTCTTCATTCCATTCCCACTCATTCTATTATTACATCAATCTTTTGCATTGTTACTCAGTGCTGTATTTATACTTACCAATAGCGCTTATCCCTCTCCAAAGCATTACTCATCATGCTTCTTCGAGCCTCATATATATACCCCATAATGTAGTAGATAGTCCTCAGCTTGACCTAGCTGAATATACCATATTCTCTACAATCTCAATGCTCAGCTCAATCCTACTCACCTCAGAAGGGGGTAGTGCATCTTAGAACCAGGAGACAGACTCTTCCTTTATATCAGGAGGTCTATAGACATCAGACTATACCATCAACGGTCTTATTGAAACAAAGATTGATCTTGATCTAGAGGATAAGGCTTAACAGCCGTAACACAAGAGAGGTAAAGGAGGTGTCATAAGGACATAGGGGGTATGCTGATATTACCCCAGGCAGATGATGTCAGTATGATGCATGTATACATACTACAATGACTATCCAAATAACTAGCTATGGATTGTCCAAGTGATCCCCTTACACTGCTATCCTAGACAAAATTGATGGCTTTGTAGCTTTTATCAAGAAGAAAAAACCATATCCCTCCAATAAATATAAAAGGGGAAGGCTAGCCTTTGCCCTGAAGTTCCAGGAGTGGACTGTGGAAGTCTGGAAACAGGTTATTGGGACAGACAAGACTAAAATTGATTGGTTTGGGTCAGATGGGAAGCAGTATGTGTGGGAAAAAAAGGGTCAGCCACTATCAGAAAAGGAGATGACTCCTATAGTGAAACATGTTGGAGGAAATATTATGGTATGGGGCTGTATGTGTTGGAATGGAGTGGGGACAATGGTGGAGGTGGAGGATAAGATGGATGCCAAGAAATATATGAAGATTTTAGAGGAAGGGTTGCTGGAGAATATCTAAAATTCCACTATTTCTTCAGCAGATCTCACCCTCTAATAGGATAATGACCCCAAACACACCTCAAACCTGGCCACCAAGTTCTTCAATGACCAGGATATTAACACTCTAGACTGGCCTGCACAGCCTCCTGACCTTAACCCCATTAAAAATCTCTGGGATCTCCTCAAAATATTAGTTAACACCTATGAGCATCCCTCCTCTGGAGTATTTGAGTTGTGGGAGAGAACAGCAGATAAATGGGGTGAGATCACTGAGGAACAGTGTCAAGCATTGATAAAAAGTATGCCCAGGAGGTTGGAAGCAGTTGTTAAGGCCAAGGGTAGAAATTCCAAATACTAATTACCAAGTATTGTTTTCAAAATTGATGCTCAAAAAATTGCCCAAATGATAGTCCACATTGATTGTGCTATATCTCTATAGGTAATTACCCAATTGCTACAATTGTAGGCTTGTCTTGTAGCTGAAAAGGTACTCTTCATACCATAAACCAATGCTTTAGCATCATGTGCCTTAACTGTTTAGCTATTTATGTATCTTTGCAAAAGTTGGAAATATGTGGGCAATTTTTTGAGCCACTGTAGACCAGGCACAAACCCAGCCCATCTTGGTGTGACAATCCCATGCAGTCTTGAAAGTGTTGGATTATATACTTTAAACTACAATAGGTGCTTGTGGCTTTGCCATGCCACATCACTCAGGGTTGTACAATAAAAGTTGGTACAGCAATGCAGGATCACAAGTACAGTGTGATGGGATCTGCTGAGTATGTTGTAAGGTTTGTGCATGATCATCTCTTTTGCTGTGAGTCAGTGCTGAAAGTGCACTGAGATGTGCTGAGTGCACCAAGGTTGGATGCAAGGCATGTGAGTGTAAGGGTGTTCCCCTTACAATTACACCCTGTGGTCAGGTAGTTCAGTGAAACTGCCCAGGGTACATGGTCCACCTGGGCCTGCTATTTCCCCAGAGGGGATGGATTGCACCAAGTGGACTGAAATGCTATAGCCAACCCATATTATACGGGCAGTAGAACAGGACTGTTGAACAGCTGGAATATGTCTAATCTGGCTGCTTAGGGGTAACCTATTGGCTCCAGAATCATCTGGCTGGTGAAACTAGCCACATAGGAACCTAGCTGAAATGAGTGAACCTGGCCAGAAGATGTATTTGTAGCATGGGTGGGCTGACCCAATGGATACACCATCCATTATGGTACAGCTGACATTCAGTCTAGAAGAGGCATGGATGGGCCATTCCAATTGCTGCCCCATCTGTGATAGTGCAGCCAAAGTCCTTAGTTACAAGTTTTCTATAACCCCAGGTTTCAGTCTCAAAATTGATTGATTGATTGATTGATTGATTTGCCTTCATCATCGCAGGAAAATATTACTATAAAGAGATTCTTTCTTATTTTGAGACTAGAGTGTCAGGATTTCCATATAACAAGACATCTCAGGAACATTATTTGCATGTATTTGGAGAGCTTAGATAATCCTTGGCATCATGTGACCAAGTACAAGTAACAAAAAAACTTCATACAGTGCCTGTCACCACTTCTCCAACAAGAGTCATTCACCCCTAAGAAATCTTTTTTGATTTTTTTCTTATTTTATCTGGTAAGAAACCCACTAAAATATGACATTTGACACAAGTTTAGAAAAATGGCCCAAATGTTTCATTTTTTTGGGTTGAGAAAAAAAATTGTGTGTACCTCTGTGGGGGCTTTTGTCAAAAAATTTTTTTATTGTTAGTGCACATGCAAATGAATAGCTGGCATGTAAACTCTTTAAATCAGAAGCACCTTGATCATGTCTCAATATAGAACATTAGATGCTAATTTCAATATTGTTGGAGATATAATCATACATGAATGCATACAAGTACAAGTTACTACATTTATTGATGGGAAATTTGCTAATCTTGTCATTATGATAGAAAAGGGCTGAACATTTGACACATTCCAGGTAGTATTATGACGGATCTTAACATTATTCAATGTGGCTAGGTCATGAGACTGTGCCACTAGGGTTCCCAATTAGGTATAAACCCTAACCCTAGTATTACATAATAGGGTTTGTTTCACTTTTTTTTCTCTGAAAGAAAAAAAGTTGTCCTATCAACTTAGGAAGCACAACCTAGATATGTGACATGTAATAGAGTATATTACAAGTGTTTTTAGTTCTGTATATAGTCTCTAAAAAATGTAGTAGGAAAAAGGAAGTTTTTGTTTGTTTACTGCCAAACTTTTGTGGTGAAGTGATGACAGGCACTATAGTCATCTCATGTTCAGAACACCTAGCCCAGGAACAGGTAAGCAATCCACCCCTGCCACATATGATGGCCTATAAGTGACATATTATTATTCCAGTTAACTAATCATGATGACAATGGGAATTACATTGGAAAGATAGGTTACATACAAGTTCTGGAGGCTCTGATTGGCCCAGATCTCTCAAAGAGTATATTTTTTTTTCACTTGACACACAGGGGTGGTGGAGGCAGGACAGAGAGTTTGATAAACCACAAGATAGCTTATTTTTGGAATGATCCAGGGTGGCTGTGCACCACTGAATAGCCATGAAAACACAAAACTGATAATGGAGCAATGGGGACACAACATTACAACATGATTATGTAGTCAAAATAGGCCTATTCAATGATCTGAAGAGGACTACCAAGTCTGATATCTAATTAATGTCCTCTATTAGTGAAAAACCACATACAAGAGATTTGGCCCTGTGACTATGTCACGCTCCAATCACCCGGTCTCATGCTTGGCGGGAATTGCCCATCCCCAAACTTATTGTCACAGAAACAAGTTTTGTGATGTCACACTCAGTAAAAAGGAAAGTCATCCTTAGTCAGTGTTTAGTCCACGAATTTAACAAAGTCAACAAAAAGTCACACAAAAGTCAGCAAAAAAGGTAATCCAAAACCTTGATTTTATCAGCTTTCAATGTGGATTTGGCCATTAGGGAGAAAATTAATGATTTCTAACTACTTTGGGTTGACTCTTGACAATTACATTTGGGCAAAATTAAATCTCATGACCAAAGTCTGACTTTATTTTTTACTGAAGTATCACGTGACACTTTAAAGAAAGTCACAAGGATTGCCCGCTGTGAGGGTAGAAAAGATGCGTCCAACGTTGTTGCTTCAGAAATCGGGACGGTCGGCTTGGAAGGGTACGTTTCTCTACCGGTTTTGTGGTTTCTTTCACCTTTTTGTCGTGGATGTTTCTGCTTTCTGCTTAGGTGCTCATGAAGCAGCCAACCTATTCAGTGTTTTAGTGGGCTTGCGACACACTGAGCACCATGCTCCCTTCCTCTGAGTTATTGTTGTCACACCACTAATCAATTCCTTTCCTTTGCCCTTCACGCGCTCCGACTCTCGGCCAATTAATATGGAATCCAATTGTTCTCGTATGCACATCCCAACTCACAAACCGGCACCGCCCCCTCTCGGACGCTCGTCACTGCAACCTGAAACATCCGCTTCCTATGGACATAGGCCCCTACTTTGTCCCGTTCCCAAATTTGCGGGAAGCAATCACGAACCACGTCGCAATCAAGACTCAGGCGCGGTCATGTACGATTCTACCTAATTTTGTAGGGTGAGTGACAGTCCACTCTCCTTCCTTCTGTTTCTTTTTTGCCCTTTGGGGTTTATCGATTCTCGGTTTACTGTGATGGGATGAGTTTGATGTTGAGCCCTAGTGCGTAGGGGCACTGAAGAGGGAGAAATATCATGAACCACCGATGGACCTGCATCAGCCTCTTTGCATCAAAAAGCCTATTCTGTTATAAACTGAAGCCGCCTATTTTATAGTGTACGTTTTATGGTGCACAATGGCAAAGATTACGTGCCAGTGACGGTGACACAAGACATGGTGGGACACAAACTGGGAGAGTTCTCACATACGAAGAAGAGGTTTACATACAAGTGCGTATCTACGTTGCTCAGTTACCTTGTATACTGCTTTTCTCTTCCATACCATCACATCTTTGTCATGATATGCCAAGGGAATTATTTTTGCGTGATTGGTTCTGATCATGATCGTTTTTAGGGCGACGAAGAACAAGTAAGGCGGCCCAAAATACACGAGGGTTTAGGAAACAAAGGGCGTTCGACGTGGCATATCCTCCATCCCGTGTTGATGGAGTTAGAGCTAGACAAGATGGGATGTCTTTATGCTTATTGATGCATCGGGGAGAGACCGAGTGCTTTGTATACGAGCTTTATAATATCTTTTTGATTTCACCGCCTCGGGTTTGAATGAGGAGCTGCAGTGAACTTGTGAGGGTTGTAAGGCGTCTGTCCTGCTGTGTACTTTGACAGGGATATTGGAGTTGCAGCCCTGGCAGAATTCCAGGATGATTACCCCCCGAAATACAAACAAAGATATGATTAATATCACTAGCAATTACACTATTAGGATGTCAAGAGATCGGTGACATGGTCGAGTTGTTTCCTTGGCAATAATAGAGGACCGGATAGATCCGATCGGTTGTGCCAAACAAGAACCACACTGAGCTTGGTTGTCGTCGAAATTGGGTCTCAGGTTGAGTGCAACGCTAACGACGACGCCCACACATACGACGTTAACGACAAACACGACGAGCTCGTCGTCCACCACACACGGCGCCCCCCGAATTTCCCAGCTCCGCCACCCGCCCGCCGTTCTTGCCGTCTGATCGCCATCGCTGCCGATGTCCTACCATACCGTCACCCCGACGTCCCTCACTCCCTCCCGCCCTGCCCCACAGGCCCCGCAGCGCCGCGACACTGACGCTTCAAGTCAGCAATCGTATAATTCAAGTGCAGCTCTAGTCAATTCGGGCTACAATCCATCTTTTACCTTCTCCCCGTCCTCCCCGTCCTCGTCATACAACACCTACTCTGGCATCGGAGGGGGCATCGGCGCCACTCCAAATCGCAACTCCGATGCCCCGTTTAGCAGCTCACAGATCGTACGCAGTGGTCCCGCCAGTATCAAGGAGGAGGGCACATTCGCCAGTTGGATCTGGAAGCTCAAGTGGCTAGTCCTTAAGGAGCAGACACTTACCATCCACAAATCAGAAGTGAGAGCCGTTCCGTAAACTGATGTGTATACTGAATACGAGTAGAATTCACCACAACAAACGGTTATCCTCCTCCGCGATATCTCCAACGTGGAACGAACAGACCTCAAGCCGTATTGCCTTTTACTTGAGGCCAAGGATAAGCGGTATTACCTCTCGTTGAAGAATGACGAGGAGGTGTATGGGTGGCAGGATGACGTGTACTCGCGTAGCCCCCTCATGGGCGTTTCTAACCCCACCAACTTTGTTCACAAAGTACATGTCGGTTTTGACCCGGTATCTGGTGCATTTACCGTGAGTTTGACCAAGTTGAATTCTCATTTACACGCAAAAAATTATCTATGCATGGAGCTTGGGTTTAATGGATGGGATTCCAAGTGGGGGGTTTGGTGTGAACCACATCCGCACGATGAGAGGCCAGTTGCCTCCTTATGTGGCGGAAATCCTTGTCGTTGTGCATCGTATGGAAGGCGAGCTTAATCTTTAAGGTTGAATACACTCAATCTGCTCAGCTTCCCCTTACGTTGACAAGCTACCATTGTCAAAGCTTCCTCGCGTTCTTTACCTTGTTTTTGGCAACCGCTGACTCATATTCCAATAGGGCATGCCAGACCAATGGAGCAAACTTCTGACCAAGTCTGCAATCACGCGAGAAGACTACGCGAAAGACCCACAAGCCGTGCTCGATGTGCTTGAATTCTACACAGACCACCAAAAACGCGAGTTGGAGGACATGGGTGAGCCGATTTGCTTGATCATTCATATTTTTCCATATCTCAAAACTCTGTTCTTGCAGGCGCCCCAGCCCGCTTCAATGCAGGGACTGGACTTGGCGGCATGAACAAACTAAGCTCGTCTTCGGCTGCTTCAACCAGCTCTCCTGCAACCACCAGCACATTTGCTTCCGGAACAAGCACGCTCGCCGGTACCTCTTCCATCTCTAATTCTGCAAGCCCACGGCCTGGGCCTCCCAAACGCCTTGACTCAGCGCCACCAGGACTCAATCCCAACGAGGAAAGCCTCGCGTCTGCCGCGGCAATGGCAGCAGAGTTGGTCAACGGCTCGCATGCGGCACACTCAAACAACCTCAACCCACCTCATCCCCTGCCCAGCACTCCATCACCCGGTGGCACCATGGGCCCCCGCGCGCCCGCATCATCGACGCGTGGCGGAGCAGCAGCCACACGTCCATTACTCGCGGGAACTAGACCCGCCCCTGCCCCACCTGGGAAGACCGACCACTTACCATCGAGCGCGGAGTTGGGAGCACGGAAACCGGCACATGGGCCCGCGCAGGTGAGTGGTGCGCTGCCGCCGAGGAAAGAGTCTCTGCAGACGCAGGCACAGCAGCAGAAGGAACAACAGAAAGACCAACAGCAGCAGCGAGAACAACGGGATCAGCGGGATCAGCAACAGCAGGGCCGTGGGGACCTACCCCGACCACCGATGACACCGGCAAAGAGTACACCTGTGAATATGGCACCCGGGGCGGGCGGGACGGCGGCTGGAGCAACCGCAGGGCCGCCACCAGTGAAGCCGTTGCAGCCTACCAAGAAGGTTGTTATCGATGCTCCCAAAGGAGGTGAGTTCCCGAACTATGGGTATTATTGTGATGTAAATTTTGTTTCTAGGTATTACTGGTTTGGCCAATGCTGGCAAGCAGGGCGGAGGAAGCGTTGCCGCCGCCGCCGCAGCGTTGGAGAAGCCTAAGGAGAAGGAGAAGAGGATCAGCACAATGACGGAGGTGCAGATTATGGAGAAACTGCGGCAGGTGGTAAGCGACGATGACCCCAAGTTGATCTATAGCAAGATCAAGAAGGTCGGGCAGGGGTGAGTACTTTTGTTTTTCCTTCCTTACCCCTATACTGATGTACTCTAGTGCTTCTGGGCATGTATATGTGGCCAAAACACTATCAAATGGCAAGAAGGTGGCAATCAAGGAGATGGACCTCTCTCACCAACCACGGAAAGAACTCATCGTGAATGAGATCCTCGTCATGAAAGAGTCACAACACGCAAATATCGTGAACTATCTCGAGTCGTATCTGGTGAAGAATAATGAGCTGTGGGTGGTGATGGAGTATATGGAGGGCGGTGCGTTGACGGATGTGATTGAGAACAATTCGTTAGAGGAGGATCAGATCAGTAGCATATGTTTTGAGGTTCGTCGTATTTTTCATCGATCTGAGGCGAATTGCTGATGTGGGACGGGCAGACATGCAAAGGATTAGGTCATTTACATAGTCAGAGCATTATTCATCGAGATATCAAATCGGACAATGTACTCCTCGACGCGCAGGGTCGCGTTAAAATCAGTCCGTTTCCCTTTCCCATTTCCTCCCAGTCAAATCTGACCGTTTTCCTCTTCTCTCCACAGCTGATTTCGGTTTCTGCGCAAAACTCACGGATCAAAAGTCGAAACGTGCGACAATGGTGGGCACGCCCTACTGGATGGCGCCCGAGGTGGTGAAGCAGAAAGAGTATGGTGCCAAGGTGGACATCTGGTCTCTTGGGATCATGGCGATCGAGATGATCGAGAACGAGCCTCCATACCTTGATGAAGAGCCATTGAAGGCGTTGTACCTCATTGCGACGAATGGGACACCAACACTGAAGAAGCCGGAGGCGCTGAGCAGGGAGCTGAAGGGCTTTTTGGCCGTATGCTTGTGCGTGGATGTGAGTAGTCGGGCGACGGCGAAAGAATTGCTTGAGGTGAGTCATGTTCTCAGATTTTGGGGATCCACGACTGATGGTGATTGCACAGCATGAGTTCTTGAAGAAGGCGTGTGCGCTTAGTGGGCTGGCACCGTTGTTGAGATTTAAGACGACGAAGCAGAATTCATAAGGGGTCTGGAGTGAGGATTATTTATTCTTATGCTGGATGGGATGGCTGCCGCCCCGCTTGCTGTTGCCACTACCTTGCTAATTGGGGACATTTTTTTGTGTTGTGTCATGGTGTGGAACCTGTTATAGTTTTTGTCTATTATAGGCACCTTCCCATCCCTTCACCCCCTTGCCTCTCCCTCATGCTACGGTTCTTCTCAATTGTCTGATTATCCTTCTTTTTTTTCTCACATAAAGCCTTGTATCCCTGACCCTCTTGGAAGATTTACCCCAGTTTTGTTTCACTACATTTACATCTACAATGTGCCACCTTTTTTTTGTTACAGTAGTGTGTGTTTATGGTATCTGCTCTTTCTTATATCTCATTGACACCAAACGAATAATGTACGACTCAAATTTTCCGGCTTGAAATGCTCACCCTACAGATTTTCGCATAATTGAGAAAATGAAATAAGGTGGAGTGCGGGCCGATGTCGGAATACATACGGGTGAGAAACAAATAATCGATCAACAACGGGAAGCGACGATTCCGGACGACGACGAGGACCTTCTTGACGCTGCCTCGAGCATCCAGCGAAGCGCCTCCCCGGGCCAGCCCACCACCCAGCGGGTCGACGACCAAGCACGACGGGATCCAGGATGCAGACTTTCCACGCGCCCCTGGCGCCGATGACCAACATTAATAATAATAATCCCCCTTCACCGGGTCTCATGCCAACAGGCGGTGACCCCGTGCGGGCGTCCGTGGGCCACCTCCTCTCCAGGGCATTCGCCTTGCCCTGCTCGACGGCTGCACAGGCCTTCACTCAACTCGTGCAGCCCACTGCGCGCTTCCAGCTCGCCCTCGACGCGTTGATGCCCCTTCTTGACCCGAACACCCCTGCCGAGGTCAGTTCTAGCCTCCATGTTTAGTGGAGAATTAGCTGAGCAGGCGTCTGTTTCGTTTTTTTCCGGGCTTCCTTTTTTGTTTTTGTCATGTGGGGGTTGTCGTTCTAGCTCGCACAGCGCATTCTGGTTTCGTTCATTTTGTACTCACTGTATGCCCCTCACCCGATTGCTATCAACCCGTTCAAGTCTGTGCTATTTGTTACGTTCGTAAAGGAGAGGGAGAAGGCTGTCAGCGCCACGAGGGAAGGAGACGTCAGCCCAAACGAGCAGCTGGTCTGGGTTCTGTGGAAAATTCTAAAGGGGGATGGAAACGACGTGCGTGGCCTGCCCCTGCCTTGCCCTGCATCCATGTCCATCTGATGCTATTGACTTTTTTAAGATTGGGCCTTATTCGCCGAGCACCCTGGCACGATCACCGCTTCCCCCCAAGCTTAGAGCGACTAATTTAATTCTCGATGATGAGATGTACAATACTGTTTTCGACTTGTACGTTCCGTACTCTCTTCTTTATCTATTCGCTATGGCTAATTTTCCCTTGCAGAGATGATGCTACGTATTCATATTTATATTCACAAAAGCAAGATAACTACCGGCGCAGATCGGCCGCCTCCGATCTGAACATGGGCGTCGACTACGGCACTATAGGGTTCCCGTCCGATGGGCGGAGGAGTGGAATGCGCTCCCCGGTTTCTGGGGAAGCAGATAGGCAGAACGAGCGCATTGCACAGGCTATGAAGCTCCTTTTGGTGGCCCGAGAAAGGGTTCTTTCATTGTCTGAACAACGTGTACGTCACCACTGCATCTTCTTCCATCTCTTCCTGATATCTACATGTTACTCAGCATCTCATCCCACTTATTCCTGAGCTTGCTTCCTCCCAAATGATCGTCTCCCTCGACCTCGCTCCGATTGTCTTGAACAATCCAACTATTGCACACCCACTCTTTATTGGTCTTCTCATGAATGCCCAGCCGGAGCACAACCTTCCTTCACCATTCTTGGATGTACTCCCATATCTTCCTCCTACGCTTTCAACGTTCGATCTTCTCGGCCGGCTTTTGAGGGACCAAACCCCCGTTGGCAGTGGTCATTTCACGGTTTCTGAAATAGTTCGAGCGGAAGTATTGGGGCGCTTCATACACGAGGCCATCAATTGGTTAGATCATGCAGAGAGAGATGAGCGAGAGGGGTTGACGAGTGACGATCGGTTTGCAAAAGGAGTTCAACACGTACGTGGTCTCATCCTTGAATCCTCGCAACTGAATTGACCCAACTTTGCAGTTATGCCGTTTTTACGGTTCGTTGATTAAGTTGGGCATCGTGGACCCCGCCCAAGACGCAGAGTGTGCAGAGATGGCACATTTCAGTCTACACAACTCAAGATTCGAGGAAGCGACCGCGTTGTATCGCATCTTGGCCACGGGCAAGTTCTGATGCACCGAAATAGGCGCGCTAGGGATGTGATTAACAGAAAATGAGAATCGAAATTATGGATATGCAATATGGTAAGATGCCCGGCCTGAAGCCATGTTTTTTTAAAATGTATTTGTTTTTTCGCATTCCTGCTGTGACCATTACGATACAACCTTTTTTTATACATTTATGCTGTCTGTCGATATGATTATTTGTATGATAGGATGTAGCATTTGTCCTTATATTTCTTAAGCGATTAGATCCTCGCAAGGTATTCGTTTTCCATGTATAGGCCCCAACTCCAGCACTGCTAGCCCCAAAAACCTGAAGCCATAAATGGCTAATTATTTTCACCTCCCTAGCCAAACACTGCCCATCACCTGTCGTTCGGCAGTTCGGAAGTTGGAAGCATTCCATCACTCCACGAAATGTCAGGTTTTGACAAGTTCACGATGGACAGACTGAGCTATAGATCTCATTCGCTGAAGTGCACATCAGAATATACGGAAAGATGATTCTCGCACGCTGAAGGGCAACCGTCGTCGACTCCGAGCTCGTGGGTCTGAATACTTATGGGACGCAGGGTTCTAGATGTGAACTTCGCGCGCTCCCTTTTTCACCACGCCCTGGTCTGTCCCTACTTGTTTTTTAGTCAATTTCGACGCACCGGATGCGAAGAGACCATATCTCGCCAGGATATTAGAGATCCCGAGATACGGCTCCTTACACTTCGTTTTCGTTCATTTTGAGGTTTTGTATGTACATTTGCTATGGTTTTTTTAATCTGTGATATGTGTTGACAAAGATCGATTTTCGTTAGTTTTCTTTCATTGACACCGGAAGGTCATCTCTTTACGCTTCATCGCGATGTCAGAACACGTATCTTTAGTGGTTGCACCGACCAACATAGGATTTCTGTAAGTTGTCCCCATCATCAACTTGAATTTCCTATTAATAAATTTCTCGCGTAGAACTGGGCCAATAGTGAGTACCCTTTCTCTTACCGCGGTGTATCTCGTAATAACGATTCCAGCTTCTTGGAAATTTTTTTGGTTACGGTTTATTCGGCGTTCTTTGCGCACAAGTTTGTGAGTCACAACCATTTTGTAAGATCCGATTATCTGAAGTTATAATCCCAAGTCTTGTACACGTTTAGATATCCAAATGATTCTTGGAAGATAAAGATATTTGGTATGTCCCTTCTACATCGGTGTATGCGCACCTGTTTTATGGCCTTCCAGTCCGCGCCATGCTTTTCATTGAAATTCTCATGACCGCATTTGCGACTACTGCTGCGTGGGACTTCTTAGCGGCTGGGTGGGGAAACCTTGCAGTGCTTCTCACTTCTGACTGGCCCTTGGCGGGCCTTGCCTTCTTATCTGGTTTGGGTATGAAATAATTTATGTCCAGATTGCCTCTCCTGATTGTATATAACTCAGCTGCATCATCTGCCCATGTCTTCTTCTGTTGGAGAATTTGGATATTGCGACCAGCATATAGGTGGCTTGTGGGTGTTATCGCCGTAGTACGTTATTTTCTTAGCCAGTGTGCTTGACAACCAATCCCATTACATATAGATATCTGTACTTCAGTGGGTCATGGCAGCTTTGAGTGGTGTTCGTGTGAGTATATTATTAGCTTCTCATCCAAATTTCTTCTCCTGATCTCTCGTATCCACCAGGGCCTACAACCGGGAACGTCAGCGTTCAACGTCGCACCGTTTATTTTGGTAAATTCGAACTTATACATCGTTGGGGTTTAAACGAATATAGTAATCCAGATCTGGCTCGGAGGTTCAGGCTTGTGCAACATCTTGATTACCATTGCAATGATGTTTATCGTCAGTTTCTATTCTCAGCGGCGGGTAGCACATATTTTAACATTATGCGAATAGTTCTTACAGGCAGGGATCCAAGCCACAATGAGTGGAGTGTCGACAAGAGCAAAGCTCTTAGTGTTGACCCTCGAGACGGGAATGTTGACGAGTCTTGCGGCTCTTATTGAACTCCTACTATTTGCAATATTCCCCAACAATGCCATGCATTTTCTCCTGTAAATTATCCCTTTTTTGAATTCAAGTATTATACTGACTCCCCTCAGGTTTTTCGTTTTGTCAAAATTGTAGGTTTTTACTCACACTCAAACCCACAAGATAAATAACAATATCACTAGGTACAGCAATACTGTAATGGCAGTCCTAAATGCTAGAGTTTACGCTGAAGTACCTGACGAGAGCCATGGCCCGCGAGACCATACTGGTACTACGATCTGGGACAGTCACCCACCAAATGAGATTCAAGTCACTGAACGTCGCGACGAAGAAGCCGCCCCACTCTGGGTACGCCTTCTTTTTTTAACCCTGACCGTAAACTGACACACCTCAGAACGAGCTACCAAAGGCAAAACCTAATTTATCGATTGACCCTGTGCCGCCTATTCCTCGGCGAAATACACCTCCCCCTGTTCCGTTAAAGCTGGGACCCACCGGAATACCTATCCCAAGGTACCCTCCTCGCATAGCAAGTGCGACATGGTTATGAGGCTGGTTTTGCTTAGGGACGAGGGTAAATTTGGACTATGAACTTGAACAATAATGAACTCTATATGGACCTAGGACAATTACTAGATTATCGGACAAATCCCCGACTAGAACGTTCTTTAGTTACTTCTGTCGATGAGTCAACTGTCGTAAACTACGAGCTCCTACATATTTTGTAGATTGGATGTAAAGGTTTTCTATCGCCGGGTTGTGCGGCCCGTGCTGTACACTACCGATCAATAACCGCAAACTAAAGAATGGCACGATATTACATGGATTTGAAAATAAGATTCTCAGCGAATCCTTTGGCCTAATGTTCCACCATACGTTTAGATTTCTCTGGAGTGGAGCAGTACTGAATTTGGTCGGGAGTCGCAAGGTATGTTTTTTCGACAAATATTCTTCAAACCCCATTCTGAACTTGGGCTAATTTTCTCTCAAGCTTGATATATCATATCTAAGAAAATCACCCAAGACTCACGACGTCGAACTCCACTGTGGTCACCCTAGCCTCTGTGGTTCTTCTGCCCCTCTCAAACCCATCATAAACCCTTAACTAAGCTGATATATCGATGAATGCTCCGGCCGCTCAATAGCCAAGCTCCATGACCATTGTAGAAGTTTAGCCATGGATTGATGTACCAACTAGAGGGACTTTGCTTATGAGGAAACGGTTGGCTTGGACATGCAATGTGTATGCCATAATATTGAAAGTGCGTCCTTCCCAGTTCGTTTCATATAACCCCAATACTTATTGTATCCAATGATACAACCAGCACTACAAGCATTCCTTGAACCAACCACCCAATTCCCAAAAGCGAACCATGATAGTCACCTCGTCGCTCTCCACATCGCCCCTCACCTTCTCAACATTGTTCCCTACGTTTGTTTCCTACGACACGCACTTTTCGAGTAAACTGGCACGCCGACCCACGAGATAGGTTCGATCAAACGAGATTTTTTGGGTCGTCATGTTGAACCCTGACTTTACTTGCTACCAAAAGAACCGCCCAATGGACGCCCCAAACAGTTCCCTTCATTACCCCTAGCCTCCTTCCACAATCTAAATACTACTACCGAACGCCACGCGACCTCCGTAGAATTGGAATTAGCGAAGAGATGCTACACGAAAAGTTGAATGGGGAATGAGAAACACAGGCCATATAACAGCACCATAAATCACTTGTGAGGGAGCTGCGGTACCCATTCCCGTACGAGAGTTCAGGGTATCAGGGTATATGAATATCAAGTTTTGTATAGAATTTTTTTTTCCTGCCATCGCTTGATATAGGGGAGCAAGTTCCTTGATTACCACCTTACACTCCCATACTGCACAATAAGTTTCAAGGATATCCTATTTTGTCGGGTGTGCCAAAGATGTCAATAATAAAGCTGGACTACTTGCAAACTTCGCAGGCCTTTTACCACTTCCAAAAACCTCGTGGTAGGATGTCCACTGATGTAGAAGGAGAATACCTGGTATGGATATTAATATCTGTGACTGAGTTAAACCAACACATGTTGCTTCCTCAGCAGTTGATCGCGCCCGATTGGCGCCTGCGTGCTTCGAGCTGATATTTGAGTGCAGCTTAGGTCCCCCTTTTACCCACCTACTATCACCCATCCAATAACTGACATGGCGTCCACTTCCATGGCTTCAGTATCTCACATCAACCCACCCCACGCTGATGTTGATCATTTGACATCCCTCCTCATCGCACAGCTCTTTCTGGACGATATCGATGATGTCACTTCTTCACGGAAAGGGAAGGCTCGATACGACGCTCCTCCTACAGATGAGGAACTGGCCTTCCGGCTCCAGAATGAGTTCCTCGAAAGCGCGGTTCGGGAACTGGAAGACTATCGCATTGCCAAGAGCCTTGAGGTCGCTCTTGAAAGAGACTTTCCTTTTATCAGCGCGATCGCAGTGATGGAGCAGGCTGCACAAGATGATAGGGAGGCTGCGCGTGCCCTAAGTGAGGGAAGACCACTGCCACCTGCGTCCCGTTACCAGCAGATGCTTGAAGATCCTGCGTTTTCGGTACCCTCAGAACCGTGAGTTTATGTCTTGTCTTCATATTATAAAGATAACTAATTGTTGATTAGTACGGCAGCTCCTGAAGAACCCACAACAACTATAGATAAAGAACAACCACAGACTGAAATCAGTGTTTTGCGTGTACCAGATGGGTCCGATCAATCCGTTGTATGTGTACAACCACCATCGTAGGTCTATTAATCATATACGATAAATCATTTTTCATATGAGTCCGTAGGTCTCATTTGAATCAAAACCCCCAAACAGTTGTAAAGCAAGACCGCTCTGAAAGGTAAATATATTCTATCTCGTATTTTTTCGATGGTTTATTGTTCCCCCTCAGAGCGGGATGCACAAGCTGTGGTGATCCGATACCATTCGGTGCCGCAAGCCTCTACAGCCAATGCAATCATAACTATTGTAGAGCCTGCGTCATTAACCTCGTCGATGCCTGTACCCGTGACGAGTCACTCTTCCCTCCTAGGTGTTGCAACACCCCCTTCCCCTATTCATCCCTTATCAGGCTCCTGACCGCTAAGCTCCGGGTAACCTACGACTCTAAGCGACTAGAACTTGAAGTCCCAGCGAATCACCGCATCTATTGCCCGAGCCCTACCTGCTCCACCTTTCTCGGGTCTTCCCAAAAGACTTTTGAAACCAATGTAATGTGCCCAAATTGTCTGTCCTCTGTATGCAGCATGTGCAAGCAAAGTTCTCATATAGGAGAAAACTGCTCCGAGAACGCTGCTCTCGTTGAGGTACGCACGCTGGCGCGTAGAGAAGGGTGGCAGACTTGCCCTGAGTGCCATGCTATCATTGAGCTGAACCAAGGCTGCTACCATATGACTTGTCGTTGCCGTGCACAATTCTGTTACGTTTGCGCAGTACCATGGAAGAATTGCACGTGCCCGCAGTGGGATGAGGCCCGACTTATTGACACGGCACAGCAGCGAGTAGAGCAGGAAATCGCAGCCCAGCCGAGAATCAGAGTTGGGGGGCAGCAAGTTGAGGAGCGAGTAAGAGTGATGATGAATAACCTTCGAGAACATCACGACTGCACGAGGCATGCGTGGAGACGTCGAAACGGACGTGCGATGTGCGAGGAGTGCCATCATGTTCTGGCAGATTATCTCCTGGTATGCTTATTTTGCTTCCTAGAATTGACGGGATTTAACTAGTATGCTATAGGTTTGTTGGCGCTGCTCGTTAGCAGCATGTGTTCGCTGCGCCAGAAATAGGCTGGCGTAACTCCATCTTGAGGCTTGACTAACAATATGCCCTTTTGCACTCGAATTCGAAGCCAATATTTCTGTCGTATGTGTCGAGGTTGGGGATCTATCGCTTTATTTTTTGTCTGATCGACACTGCTCTTTTTTGAAGCCTTATGATACAGGTGTAATTGATAGTTGCAATCGTTCTACATAATCCTGAAATCATCATATACATCTTTGATCTCTTCGCGGTTCTTCGGGATATCCAGGCGTTCTATTCGTGGCCTACCATTACGAAGGCCGCAGGTATGCCGATAGCCACACTAAAAATTGTGCAAATTTCGTGGATCAGGTTGGGACCGAGCACCAATAGGACACCTGCCACTTGAGAAATTCAAGCCCAGTTGCCAACGAATTCTATATCCCAGAGCCACCGTGCCCGTACACGTGGTACTTTGCTCGATCAAAAGCTGATGTAATCGTAAACTTTCCAAAAACGATTCTACCCTAGACCCAACCAGAAGATCTGGAATCGAGAGATCCGAAAAGCGTCAAATTTGGATGTTTCGATAGTAGGGAAATCTGGTATGTTTAAATTTGAGCTTGTAGCGACTCCAACATGAACTAATGAAAATCGGACACGCGTTAAGCACGTTTCCAACATTAGCATTGGATTGGACTTTGCTCTCTAGCTATCCCTCATGGCAATAAAATATTCGAATTGTATTTCATCAAAACCAAATACCAAACTGCCCATGAGGCTGCCGTTCCAGCTCCGCAACCTAATATAAGTCTCAGGATAAGCATTAGCGCTGAGGTCCTTGTATCTTGTGATGTCCTCGTGTATTCAAGCTCATATATTAAATCACAACCACGTTCCACAGCAATTTGATCTATACTAGATACGGCCTTTCTTTCCTCCTGACCGCGATAACACCACAGCAATCCACAGCACTCAATCCGACTCACCAGAGACAATGGCTTTAGCGATTCAAGGACAGGGATCAAGCACGAGTGTCTACGATCCAGAATTCACCGCATCCGTGTCTCTCACAATGAATACACTTGAGGCTGCAGACGGGTCATATAATTTCAGCGGGAAAGGCGATGTTATTGGGGGCAAGGAAGATACAGATGAGGAATGGGCGTTTAGGATTCAGTCTGAGTATTTGGTAAAAGCTCTTCAGATGATCGAGGACGCTCGGATTGCGAAACTGCTTGACGAAGGCGCCGAAGCTGATCACCCATCTCTCAATGTGGTTCCTGACACTACCGGGACTATTCGTGTCCATATCTCAGCTAACGAGCGAACAACTCCTCAACCACCCACCCTAAGCTCACTTGCAGAGCTTTACACAAAATCGGTCATAGACTTGTGTGTATTTTGTTCATTTCTCCCTTTTTTCATTCAATAATTTTAGAAGCGCTACATCTGGGGTTTTTGGAGAATTTATAGACTCACCTGATACTTCTCGCTCTTCGTAAGCATTCTCATACCGCCTCCAAGTCATCTGTTGACTCTCAAAACAGGACCCCTGTGCCCACAAGTCCTTCCTCTCGTGATGAGGAAACCTTACCTCCAACTCATGATACCGATGAGGGTACCAGGCGGAAAAATAAAGGAAAGGAAAGAGCCATCAGCGGCGATCTCGTTGCGCGCGACCAACCCCCTTCCTCTGGTAAAACACCTATTCACGACATCAATGATCTTCCCGAGATTTTGGAGGATAAGGGCAAAGGAAAGGATGTCACTGATGACACGATCTCCGACGACGAGAAGTTTGCCCTGAAGGTTCAGGCCGATGACCTGCAGACTGCTTTGCAAATCATGGAGGACGCTCAACTCGCTAAGAGTCTCGATGAAGGCGCTGAAGCTAAACATACTTCGTTGAAGCAACCCAACTACACAAATCAAGTCGCGATCGCCCTTCGTCAAGCTGCTTTATCCGTTGCAGCGAAACAAGGCTTACCAGGACCCTCCTCGCTCCCCCACGGACTCAACTCTTCGTACGCTTGCACTTCGTCGCTAACGTTAGATCTACCTTAATAAAATATAAAGGGCCACTACAGATACGTTTCCGATGGTGGACACTCATGAAATATTTGTCTCTCGCCTTTTGTGAGCCCCTTTTCAAGACCGCCACTTGTAATGACTGAATAAATCGGTAGAACTGCGGAACACGTTTCAGGATTGGGAATTTCATCCGACCTACTTTATCCGTATACAGAACGCCCGAAAACACCAGCCATGTTTAATGCCGCTACACCGAAACAGGACGACAATATTTTTCCTCCGACACAGCCTCCTCTTCAGTAAGTAGAACGTGGGCATTACGCTAAAAGCGCCACTGAGATGCTTGTAGAACCCTCTGTATCATATGCGAAGACCCCATCGCCAGTACCAACGCCACTCGCACTCCCTGTGGTCACGACTATTGCAAAGATTGTATCATTAGTTATGTTGATGCAAGTACTCGCGACAACTCGCTATTGCCGGTCCGCTGCTGCAATGTTCCAATTCCACAGAAAGCGATAGTGTCATTCCTCACCAACCCCCTTCTCTCGTTCTACGAAGACAAATCTCGCGAGCTGGAAGTCCCGGTCAATCATAGGGTATACTGCCAGAACCCAGATTGCTCCAAATTTTTAGGTTCTACACGAAGTCTAGAAGGTAATATCACTTGTTCTGGATGTGGCTCTTCGACGTGCGCGACTTGTAGACAGTCGGCGCACACCGGAGAGTCTTGTTCAGACAATGCGGGGATACTTGAGGTCAAGGCATTGGCTCGGGTTGAACACTGGCAGACGTGCCCCGGATGTAACGCGATCATCGAGTTGCAGCACGGGTGCTACCACATGACGTGCCGGTGTGCAACCCAGTTTTGCTACCTGTGTGCAGCAAAGTGGAAGACCTGCACATGTCCCCAATCTGATGAACGATGCCTGTGAAGATCCTACGAAATCAACTTCCTTCATCATAAATTGGATCCTAACAGTGGTTATGATTGTGTGTATAGGTAACAAGGAGCCGTTTCTCGATATGCGACATAACTTTCATAGTCCTTTGCCAAACAGTATGCTGCTGATATCAGTCGTCACATAAAATTGAAGAAATATATCTCGTCTTTAAAATCCCCATTTTCTTAAGTACATACGCGATTTTTCCTGAGCTGGGTGAAGCCCGCCAAATCCTTCGGTGCTTAAACTTGAAAATAACTACCAGCTCAATGATAGCCCATCCGCAACTGGATTCTTCGCCCATGTGTCTGTAATTCTGGCAAGATATTTTTGAAATATTTCCTGTCAGAAAGACTGTAATTGGGCATTTTTATATTGAGTGTAGAATGTTGAATCCCCTTATATTCCCCAGATGGTGTTGGAGACCACCGATTATTTAAGAAATGGAGAATTGAATGTACAGACTGCACTTCCCATCCCTTGACTATGCGGAGATTCGGAACAAGACCTTCATCTAGGATTGTAGATAATATAGATTCTGGAATATAGGACTGTGTTGGAATGCTCCAGTCGGTAAGTGCAGGCATTGCTCGCATCAAAGTTATCATGTCCGTGGGTTTGATTACCAGAGAATCTGTTTGAAAGGAGTCCACATCGCAACGAGAACGTGTGAGAAGTGTGGTGAGGTTCATGATAAGTGGGTCGTCCAAACACAATGGATCGTTCTGATAGGATCGTTTGATCAAACAAATTTTTTTCAACGATGGTGCCATCAATCCCGCCAATATTTCACCAAAGTGGGGACAGGTCGATCCAGTAATAGATAGGGATTGTATTTGGTGCAAAGACACAACGGAGGAAGAAACATGACTTCTGGCATTTGGAAGTTTCACAACGAGATTAATGAGGAGGGGACAATAAGTGAGAAAGGTTAAGATCGGGGCAGCAGTCATGTTTGAAAGGGTGAGTGAGGTCAGTTGGGCCCAAGGGAGCATGTCACCGTTTAGGTTGATACTTCTGGAGAGTTGAGGGCTGATATTGATTTTGAGCTCAAATAGATTTCGAGCGGTAGAGAAACCATAGAATGCCTGGCTTTCATGGCCAAGAAGGTCGCCGCGGTATAGTGATAATGATAGTGACTGCAGCTCGTCAAATAAATGAAGAGGTTCGGAAAGAGCACGAATAGGAAAGGTTTGACTGCCAAACGCCAAATTGAGCTTCCACACCCGTGAAGAGTGTGCCTGAAAAAACGCCGGTACTTCACTCCATTCTCCATTGGTTAGTGCTCCGATTGTGAGTTCAACCCGTCCCCGCCCACCATGATTGGATAAAATGTCCTTAATCAAAGGAACAACAGACCTCTTTCGGCGATACGTATGCAGGGTTGAAATGTAGAGCCGGCTCCACAGCAGGGGTTCGGACCGCGAAATCATTCTCCATCTTGAACATACCTGGGCTAAAACCCAGGGCAGGGGCAGCCCTCCCAATGGAAGATCTACACTTCCCCGATCCATTGACTCAACAAATATCCTGGCGAGGAGCTCTGGTGGAAGCTTCTTGTGTGGTGCGATTCCCATACGGAGTCTTGTCACTCGTTCGATGCTTGCAGCACGACGTTGTTTATGATTATCCAGGAGAGCCTGAAGTCGCGGGATTTCCGTAGAGAGAGTATCAAGCTCGCCCTGTGCCTCCGCGAGGAGCACGTGCAGGACGCTTTGGTCTTGATCTGGTAAGATCTCGTTGGATGAGCACGCTGCGCTTTCGACGCGAAGCTTATTGGCCCAGTCTAACCCTTTATATTTGGTAGTCATCATCCTGGATAGTAATACGCCACTTAATAAACTCTTTCCAGTGCTGAGAAGCCGCCTTTAAAGAAGGTTTGGCCAGCGCAATCGTTGGTAGTATGTACCAAGTTGTAAGAGGAGTGATCGAATCGATCACACAAAAACTGTAGGCCTGTTGGGGTCTACGTGTATTTATGAGCTTTTTAATGCTATTATGAATTGAAAAATCTTACTGTTTCAATCCTACAGCTTAGGTATATTAGTTCAATTGGATGTTTGAACAAGGATGCATTTTTGCGATGACGTAATGTCCAAGTTGAAAGGGTGATCACATGACAGGTAATTTTTTTCTCCACTGCTGAAAGTTCCGTTGACCTTCTGCGTAACTAATATTGCGTTCACTATGGCTTTCTCCAAGTAACTGGATAACTTGCTCCACGCCAAGTGAGAAGGTACAATGTATTTCCATTTTTGCTAATTGTCTCACGAGATCCGTATATCACTGGAATCCAGCTTCAGCTCCAATCAAAATTTTCTCAATCTGATGATAACCATCATTAGACCTACACTGAACTATTCACAGACAGCTAGGGTATAATATCTTACATAAGTTATTGACACCATACCAGCCATCTTTATGGGAGAATACGGAAGTGCATGATTTTTTCAATACCGAAAAACTGAATAAGCATCGCCATTTCGCCCCCGCCCATAAAATTTCAATTGGTCGCTCACGTTTTTCTCTCACGAAGCAGAAAAATCGGCCAACATCTCCTACGAATACAAACGGTATTTCAAATGGATATACTGTCTCTTCGTGTTGCTACGTGATTTTTTTTCTTGTGTAATGGTCATTTTTTAGTCTGACTCGTGTCCCGCTAGAAGCTCACCCTTATGTGACCGTCTTTTAACTGCGTCCGTGTCGGGCGTTCACTTCTTGAAGGGTTAGCTTAGCGCCCGGTCGAAAGCGACATTTCTCAAAATAGAAACCGGGCTCACCGGGACAGAGGTATCGTAAGTCAATTGTTCACTAACCCGAATTTCCCATAGAACGTCCTGCGAGTACTCGGCATTCAAAATATTATTCATACTTGTCGCAACTAACGCCTCGGAAACTAAGTGTTCAGTACTAGGTATTTATTCATTTCGATAAAAATCACCAGGGTGGCATTGTAATTACTCATAAGTGGTGCCAACATAGTCCCATTTCGGCGGTGGCGGCGATACGTGTGTATTTTCTTCATTACTGGCTGTAAAACTCGTTTCACTCCTTTCTTTCTTAGAGTTTAAACTGATAAATCTCCGGGTGCTCATGAGCATGTGGACATGACATTATCGAAGCTAGATCACTCGTTCTTGAGGCCCGAGATTTTCTTTTTACCCATCGCCACCTTTAGTCCTCAGTTGATACTGGTGATGTACTTTGACTCCGGACTTTCACCTGTAGTCCCCAATGGTCTAACGATTCCAGTGGCCGTCGTCCAGCGTCCGATCACGCGAATAATCAACCGGCTTGCTCACATGCCGTACTTTGTGACTTGACAGTGTGTTTTCCGTAAATTCAGGGTCTCACCTGAGCCTTGGCTTTCGGAAGGCGCAGCTCGCATACTTTGTGGTCTTTCTAGATTTCCCGAG
Organism: Collybia nuda; assembly: GCA_015584075.1. Taxonomy (NCBI): domain Eukaryota; kingdom Fungi; phylum Basidiomycota; class Agaricomycetes; order Agaricales; family Clitocybaceae; genus Collybia; species Collybia nuda. Next base: position 560,928 of record MU150233.1, read on the forward strand.
TATTTGCATAAGGGGATCGCAGGCCGCACTTTTTGCATCAAAGCCGTCTTTGTCTTCGTTCCTACCGATGTAAGTAGAATTTTCTATGATCTGGTCAGACCTTCCTCTCACAGGTGGTTCTTGTGGGGCTTGTTTTATCTTTTTTTCTTGTAAAAAGTGGTTCTACTCTAGGCTATCACGTCGTTTGGGAAATTATACGCTACCTCCAGGATTCTGGGCCGTCCAAAAAAATCTGACCATATATCATCCAATTTACATTCCATTCCATTCTCATCATTGAACCTCAAGTTCGCTATCACTCGCCATTTTCCCTGAGCGGCCCGGGTGTACCTCCTTGGAGGGAATGGAGACTGAGTTGATGGCATCATTTATGCTCCAGGGACCATGTTGATGCTCTGCAGCCGAGGCTTGTCTTCCTACGTAGTCAGCACAAGGTCGCGTCGACCTTTCCATGCAAGAAGCCAGGCCTAACTATTATCACCCGAGTGTAAGAGCAATTTTTAGCGCTTTTATTATTTTTAGATATCCCATCTGAGCACCGTTAATACAAAATCGTGGTGCTGGTTTCAAAATAGCAAAAATGCCGGTCGCCTTTTGAAAAATAAATGAAATCCTTGGAGCCTTTCCGAAAGGAAAGGACGTTCGCTTGGATCCGTGGCTGCTCAATGATGTGATTGGTGGTTAATGCGCTGTCCCGGGCGTCAGGCCCTGTTGTACAAGCCTCTACCTTACCACGGCTTGTATCACGCCGAACTGGAACCACATGTGAAGCGATGGCCGCTCAACATGATATTCTTTGTTGAAACATATCATCTCTTCTCCTGAGAAAATAGCCAATTGTTAAAAATATTGTGGTGGGAGGAAACCCACCGACGTTGCGAGATTGAACCGGCATAGTGAAGAACAGATTTTTAGTAACGCGCTGTCCGGGGTTACTCCATTCCCGCCGCACTCACCCTTGATGCCACGAGCGGCTTTAAAGCCGCTGCGCATACACGTTTGTAGAGCGACGATGTTGGTCTGGCCGATAATATATTACCGACCCTTACGGCTTGATCATCCTTACGCACCTACCTAAGCCTAGGCAACCAGGACCCTTGAAGTAACGGTAAATCTTGATCAATGTCGATATGTTACCGTCGTTGAAGTGAGGTTATTTTCGTCTTCCAAATTTGATACTATTCTCGGGTGGGATATAACATCCGGGGTGTTCTTCTGTCAAACGTCGAAAAAGCTTTTGGTTGCATGATAGGTAAATCCCAAGTATACCGATCTGAGAATCTATAACGGAAGATTCAGGATAAGATTGAACAAGGGTAACCGTCCTTGTTCCGAAAGAAGATTTACCATCCGGAGACACAACCTCACCGGGTGCCCCAGAGCACTACACGCAAGATCTCAATCTTTCCGAGACCACCTGCTCGTACCCATCGTACGATACAGCATGCAATGTCGCCCAGTAGGGTAAACTGTTGCGCCTCCGGTATACGGCCCGGAATGCAGCTGGGAGCGTGTGGCTTTTGACAAGTTGATATATATATATTGAGTGGTGTCCATCAATTCGGTGCCGATGATTGAATGTCAATGTCAATGTTAGCCGTGCCAAATATAAAAAGACTGCCCCCTCGCCGAGGCCTGCGACTAAGGGTGGTTGATTCGTGAAATGTGCATTGCAGGCGGCCCAAAAGAAGATGAGCGAGTATAGACCTGGATAATTTGATGATGCATACCTAGCTACATCTAGTTGGCTTCGTTCGGACGTACTAGATGCTGCACCATCGTCGCTTGCATTATGCCAGGACCATAACAGTGCAGTACGACTGAGCCGTCGAGATAGATTGATAGAGTTGAACCGGGGGCTTGGAATTAGAAGCCGCCTTAGATTCCAAGTATGGAAAGAGAGCCTGTTGGTAACGCACCATAACATAGGCGTTGTGATACACTTCGATAGGTGACATCGCGAAATAATGATGTTCTTCCATATGTTAGTTTATTCCTAATTTCTCCTATCTGTGTGGGCCTTTCGGTAAGATTCAAACAGTCCGGCTTGGTGAACCCGTCAGTGGAGTAGGTTGGGGAGGACATTTAAGGCCATTACTTCAGAGTGGTTAGCTCCAATTCATGGGTGTGGAGCGGGTTGGGAGCTCCCCTATGTAATAATTTGAATAAGGCGCTTGATATTATTTCGGACGACACCGGCGCAGTCAAGGAGATACTTGTCCTTCGACGTGCCACGGCATAGGAGGAAGTCGGATGGTTTATACGGCGCATTAGACCTACGGGAGCTGAATGGCAGGTCAGGGCGATGGGAAAAGATACAATAAACGATAAACGCACGGATCCGTCTTGCGAGTCGGACGAAGCAGGATGAGTACTAAAATACACGCTATTAAATAGTAATCATTTAGCAGAAGAACCGCGTTCTTATCTGCTAAAAACAGATATTTGCCGACAAGTCGGACGCTTTTACATTTTGGGTTACGGTCGCAAATACTGTCAAACAAATACAAACAACGTTTCGTTTGCTCGCAACTTGAAGCACACGTTGAGGTTAACCCAACTTTAACCCTTATCGATTATCTTTCACCGAAAGACGAACGAAACGAGGCTCTCTTCTAATCATCGTTACTATTATAAACCCAGCTATACATATATCACCTAGATCTCTCCGCCTTTTGGCCGGCAGCCTCGTATGCAAGGCTCTCGCCCAACAAAATATCCATCACATCTATCGAGGTCCAGTGTCCCTGTATGTGCGGCAGTGCGCGCTTAAAGAAGCTTCCTCGACTGATCGACCTGCCGCCCTTCGCGTGGCGTCTTGATCTCATGCGTCCTCGTTTGAAAGGCCCGATATGCTGGCATGTTCATGTTTGCTCTGCTACAACCTCCGCTGTCACAAAAGTCCGTATTCACAAGGGAAATACCCGCTCATTGCTTGGTCCTCACACCAGATGGAACGATCTGCGTTTTGTCGTTCTCCGGATATGAGTAGTATCTACAGCCATATTCTTGGCAACGCTGATGGAACAGTCTTGGGTTTGATGTGAACTATCTATTTTAATCCCGTTAGTGGGTTAAACTGCCAACCCAGATATGGGATGTTTTATGAAGCCCCGAGTCCCCTTGGGATCAACAAATTTGGGTAAACCTCCGTGTCGCCTAATCACTAAACTCTTATCTGATGTAGGTCTGGACCGTTCCATTGTTCCTCGCTGGCCTATACGCTCCAGTCAAACGTCAGAACGTTATCTTTCAGGACCCCTTTGCCCTGTGCGACATTTTCATTCAACGACTGAAAATCCGAGAATTTATTTGAGCGCCGCGCGCATGCCGTCAATGTTTACATTCCGACCCTAAATGATAGTTTGACGGCCGACATGTGCGTCGCTTTTAGGTCGGGCTTGACTTTTTTGAGCACGCAATGACGCTGGGGTTCTTGATAACTCCATGCGGTGGCCTACGGCGATTTACTTAAGGGGGGCTATCCTACGCCTTGGAGGTCGGAGTTGTACGAATCAACCTCCACCATGTGAGTTGGAGACATGAATCGTATAGCTCGGATATTATCATCGAGGATAAGGGCCCAGATTCACGTACCAAGGACCATCTTTCGTTCCCAAATCCTATCATCGAGGATATCAATAAGACACACTATGACGGCCCTGTTGGCACCTCGTCCTTCCGTGGTAACTTACTGACAACCTTATCCGGTATCCCATCACCTTTACCAGTCACGCACAACACTTCGGACACGGGTTTCATGCCCTAGAAATATATTTTTATTTGTATGAGTATGGTAGATATTTTTTTCACGCTTACCTCCGGTAAAGTTGACGCTTTCGGCACAGAACTAAGAGAAGATCGACGGAGCGTATTCGGAACAGCTCATATGGCATCAATACCACTGCATCCCAGCTACTCACCTTCTCCTTCAGGCGCAAACCTCCATGCAGCAGCGTAACCCCCACCTGACCCTGTCAGGCATGCCTCGTCCTCAAGCGTCTTTACAACAAAAAATCTCCCGCAGATCGTGGCTGTGTTAGTCCCTTACTCCCGGATACGTAGGAAAAGTTGTATCCCAGATTGTCAACGAACAATTTCCGATACCATAGCGGCCAAGCGTCAACATGGCATCCAGAACACGGGCGAATTTTTCTCTTTATTCTATTTTCGAGAATAGAAACTGATGGTCCCCTTTTGTGCTTAAGAAGCCTAGGCCAGAGGGTCCCAAAAAACAGTCTTAAGCGGGACATATTCACTCAAAGCCCTTAGGAAACTTCCTTACATCCAAAGGATTTCAGTCCCTCCGCCATGACCTCGTCTATCATCAGCAGGATCAGTGGATTTATCCCTGAGACTAGCCATCGTCTGTCGGCGAGAGCTGTCGTTACTTCGGTATGTCGCCCTCAGCATATGGTTCTGTCCTCATCATACTGACCATTGGGCACAGGCAGGCGTCATTGCTGGAGAAAATCCTGCGGAGTACAGCCCAAATGACCCATTCAAGCTTTGGGTTATACAGCTTGGTTTGTCTCCCACCTTCGACCCCTTTACTTTATTCTGATTACTTTTTATAGTGATCATTATAGGGATGTCTCGACTTTGTTATGGTGCGCTACTGAAGTTGCACCAACCGCGCGCAGTAGCAGAACTCCTTGGAGGTATCATACTCGGCCCTACCATTATGGGGCGCATTCCAGGATTCACCGCCACAATATTTCCGGAAGATTCCATCCAAATCCTAAACCTATGCGCCACGATAGGACTTACATTTTTCTTGTTCTTTGCTGGGCTTGAGCTCGATCTTGGGCTCATGAAGCGCCACCTCAAGGCCGCAATAGTAGTTTCAGCTGCTGGTCTTCTCGTACCGTTCGCATTTGGTTACCTCCTTGCCTTTGCCTTGTATCGGGAGTTCCTTGATGATTCCACCGACTTCGCCCTCTTTGCTCTTTTTGTAGCAATCGCGATCTGCATCACAGCTATTCCTATCGTTGTCCGCATGCTCGCAGAGCTTGGACTCTTCGATACCGCTTTAGGTGTCGTCGTCATCGGTGCAGGAATGGGCAACGATATCCTCGGTTGGATTCTCCTTGCGCTAGCTGTGGCTTTGTCGAATGCCAGCAACGGCTTAGTCGTCGTTTACATGATCCTTACGGCCATTGCATACGTCATCGTCTTCTTGTACCCTGTACGATGGTTCTTCACGTGGCTCGCTCGCTGGACAGGAAGTCTCGAGACAGGGAAAGCTTCGCCAACCATGATGATCGCCACGCTTGTCATGCTGTTCATATCAGCCTTCTTCACTGACATTATCGGCCTTCATGCTATTTTTGGTTGGTTCTTTTTTACGTATTTCATTACGGTATGCTTATCTTCTGTTGTCAGGCGCTTTCATCGCTGGTTTGATTGTACCTCATGACAATGGGCTCTCGCACCAGTTCGCAAAACAGCTTGAGGATGTTGCGATGAACATCTTCCTGCCCATCGTGAGTTTCAAATATCATGTCCCACCTCCTAAACTAAAATATTTTTGGAAGTACTTTACCCTGTCAGGGCTGAAGACTGATTTGAGCCTTTTGAATAACGGAAAGGCTTGGGGATTTACCATCGTCATCTGCGCTATGTCCTTTGCCAGTAAATTCGCTGGTTGCGCTGGAGCTGCGAAATATATGGGATTCAACTGGAGAGAATCGAGTGCAATTGGCACACTGATGACTTGCAAAGGGTGAGTCAGTTCATTTATTCCTGTTGTTTCCCACTGATCCGTGTTCCTCGAAGGTTACTGGAGCTCATCGTAATTAATTTGGGTCTTCAATCAGGCATCCTTACACCCATCATGTTTGCGATGTTTGTCTTCCATGCCCTACTCCTTACATTCATCACGGCACCCCTTACAACTTTGATCATTCCTAAAAAGCATCTCCAGAAGATGCTAGCCAACAAAATTACTGACTCGGAGGGAGAGGGTCCATCAGAAGTGCCTAGCCCTGAAGTTGGGTCTGTGGTTGACGACAGCGAGAAGGCTCAAAGCGTTGTAGAAGACTCTGCATCATCAGTTGGAACTCATCGTGGTGCCCGACAAAATTAAATCTGTAACGATGACTCGTATTATTATCGACTTGATGTCTGAACGATGGAAATGATGTAAAATTGTAAATGCCTCGCCACGCGTAGATGATAGATTATGTAATATTTTTATATTTATATCTGTTTCATTTCAAAGTTGAAATTATACCCTCCTAAATTCAAACCATTGCTGGCATTTGCTTGTTTTCTTCTCTTCCACCACTTGAGAGAGGACTTTGACAACCGTTTCAGGCACTAACTACAGGTTTCATTGGAAAAAACCTCTCTTCAGCCTCGACATGTGGCCGGCATTCAAGTGGGATTATGCCAAGATTTCCGATGACAATGGAGTGGGTTTGCTATCAGAAACGGTGACCTTGAGGTCCATCTATCGGTGAAGATCTATGGCTTGGACGAATAGCCGACCTCACTATTTTCCATCCCGCGGATTAGGCGTCCCGCTTAGTTCACAGCCTCGGCCAATCATCTACTACACCGAGCGCGTTATTCGCTGAGTTTGGCAATGCCCGCCAACTGAATTCTGAGCTGATTTTGTCTCCCCTTTCTTCCGGTCTTAGCCCAAGCATTTCCCGAACCGACTACTGGTTAACCTCTCCCCCCTATTCTATCCAGGTCGTATCTGAATGACTATATCAACGTACTCGCCAACACAGAGTTTTAATCGCGTGGTCACGGACCTCTGCCCATTTTGGGAAAGTTGGGCCGTGCTACATGCGCACGAGGGTGTGCCCGGCGACTCTTGGGTCTCGGCTAGCTTCTAGCTTTTAGGGGGCAGATGTATATCGATGTATACACTTGATCTGTTGGCCATCTCCACTATGCCTTCCTCCTTTCGACAAGAACCATATACCAGGAGGCCTGGACTGCGAACTATAAACCTCCTGACGATGTGGGTCAGCCCCCTGATGCTATTGAGCGCAATTGGTCCACTCTCTTTCATCACCGGCGGTCCACAAACAAGAGTGTGCAGTCTCATTAGAGCTGTTGCTATTTTAACATAGGTACGGTTCTATAGCAAGTCTCGACTGATTGACGCGGATCCAAATTTTTGGGGGATCAAACTCTCCACTTGGGCAGTCCATATGGGCGGCGGCGGGGATAACTCGTTGCTGATCGATTTTTGGCATCCTATTGCTCCTCTGGATTATCTTTTTGTTTTGTTTGGTGGACTTGTGTATATCAGCACACAGAGGAAACCGTTTAGATCTTTCAGCGCTGATGCATTCCCGCGAAACTTGGAATCCGGGGTCGCCAATGTGGTAAAATCTCCCGAGGCTTCCATAATGTCAGAAGTTGACAGAGAATACATTCAGTGCCCGACATACTGCATCACCGTCTATTGGTATGCCTAAAGGAAGCTGTCGGTAGCCGCACCCGACTCCTAGCGCTGTTTTTACGGCATAGCCGGATCCGGCGAGCCCGCGCCACCCACATAAACTTAGCGAGTGCAATTGTGAAGACTTGATTGGTCGGCCAGCGTCAACCTGTGTGTATTTTTCGTCTTTTAATGGTTCATTCACCCCTCCGCTCTTGAGAATAAAAGTTCACGACTGGGCAATTTCGTCTCCATTCATGAAAATCCCACTCGGTTGGTGATGGTTGTCGAAAGGCGATAAGATTGGTGGGCCTACGGTGAGAAGAACTAGCACCTGATAGATCCCGTAGAGACTCGTACATGCGCTGATTGATGCATTTTCGGCTCGGGAGCAGTATGTGCTTTTTTTATCTGAGGATTGAAGGAATATTTATCCGGCTTTGAGTTCACCGACACAAAACACACCTCAGACTCCAATACTATGGTACCGGCTGATAACAAGGCGAATGTACAAATTATTATCCAAACGCTGCTTCAGTTATTTAGGGAGGAAGTTGAACCGCCCATTAACCCGGACAAAACCTAACAGATCTCACTTTTACCGATCTGAGAGTGGCATGCCACCTGACGATACCATGAAACTTTAACAATGGCAAGCCACGATGTGTTCTAGCCACACACTACTCGTTGACGCCCCGAGCCACCAATCGTGATTATCGGAATTGCGAATAGTTTTTGGTATGAATTTAGCTGCCGGTGGTAAAGTTAGCGACATGTCGCAAGTTGCCGTACAGTATTTTTGTCTGTTTACCTGCAACAAAATGGCGTTGACTTCTTGAACCTGCCGCCCACATGCACTGGTCACCGAAAGTCCTCAGGGTAACACACGGTCTGCTGGATCCTACGAAAGTTTGCCTGTCTCTGGTATGAACGATAACGATATCCCTCCGGTACATCTGGGTCACTTTCAACCGCCAAATGTTCAGTGCATATCCTCGAGTGTTACCGAGCCTCAATGCCGCCCTGCATCCCCAATTGTCCCATGGACCTGAACAGCGGGACGCGATGTGTTAGAGTCGTGTGAGGAATGTTCAAAAATTATCGACCCGGATCAGCAATTTCTAGCCTATTGCCCCCTACTACCGCTGTCTTGTTTATGGCAGCCTGGTTTGACATTCTCAAGGACTATGTGATTATGGTTGGTTTCCTTATGCTCGTCCATATGCGGCGAAACGGGGAAGACGTCCCAAAACCGAAGGTTGGATAAGGACAATGTCCTTATTCTGGTCTCTTTTTCACAACTCAGAAAAATCAAGATATATCAAGGTCAGAAAATAAGCATCTCGTTCCCTTAGGCCCTGGGCTACTAGTCAATTTCCCACTCTAAACGCTCAGATGTTCAAACTTTCCGCTGTTCTCTTATCATCTGTCCTTTTTGCTGTTGCCGCACCAGCTCCGACTGAGAAGCTAGTGACGTGCGCTGGAGGACGGACGACGGCACATGCAACGGTAAATACTTCGTACCCATAGCACAGCATCGCTATCTGACGCATAGTTGATACTTAGTGTTGCAAATGGTTCGTTGTTTTAGACGACCTGCAAGAGAACTTGTAAGTCCGTTTGTTATACACGCTTCAGTCATCCTAACCCCTCACCTTAAGGTTCGATGGAGGGGAGTGTGGTATGTAACACTGCTTTATCTCCAAAAAATGTGTTGGATTATGGTTGATCCTTCCACATTTCAGGCGAAGAAACTCATGAGGTAACATTAAGCTTTAACGCCCCTAACGTATAGACTTAACTGTTTTCCTCGTCGTTTTAGTCCTTGAGGGTATGTGTTTATCCCGCAGAAATTTTGCTTTTTCTCAAGAGTTTATAGTTGACTTTCCATGACGCGATTGGATTTTCACCCAAATTATTCCGTGAAGGCAAATTCGGGTAAGGTATAAGCTCAGCACCAACATTTTTTACTGACTCTTCGTTCATAGAGGTGGTGGTGCTGGTTAGGGCTTCATCTCCTTAAAACGGCTTGATTTCTAAATTTATATATTAGACGGATCTATAATGGCCCATCTCGACGTAGAGGGCACCTTCCGCAAGTGGTTTTCACATTAAAATTATATACGATCTAAATTTGACCAATACTAGCTGCTAATAATGGGATTGATGAGATCGTGGAAACTCAACGGCCCTTCGCAATTAAGCACGGTGTATCATTTGGGGACTTGTGAGTAGTTCATGTATTTGAGATGCCCACTCTTATGAACCAACTCGCAGCATCCAATTTGCCGGCGCTGTCGGTTTGTCAAACTGTGCTGGTGCTCCTCGCTTAGAGTTTTTGGCTGGTCGCTCTAATTTCTCCCAACCATCTCCTCCATCTCTGGTTCCTGAACCAAGTGATTCTGTCGATTCGATGATCGCCAGGTTGGCAGATGCCGGTTTCACCGCCAACGAACTTGTTGACCTCTTGGCGTCACACTCTGTTGCTGCGCAAGACCACGTCGATCCTACCATTCCTGTTAGTCCACATTTTCAGTTCTAGCTTGATAAATGCGCTAATTGTCTTGATCTCGTTCTAGGGGACTCCTTTCGACTCCACCCCATCAGCATTCGATTCAAACTTCTTCGTTGAGGTACGCCCACCAGGAGATATGTAGATTACAATAATCAATGCATATTTTACAGACACTTCTAGCGGGAAACCTTGTGCCCGGCAATGGCACAAATGTCGGACAAGCTGAATCCCCTATCGCTGGCGAATTCCGCCTCCAGTCAGATGCCCTCCTCGCTCGGGATCCCAGGTGTGTTTTCTTTATAAACTTGGAGCTAGTCTGATGCGGCAGTCACAGGACCGCTTGCGAATGGCAATCGTTCATAAGTAAGTATAATATTTTTGAGTTTCCCGCTTTATATTCATGGTTTCCCCCAGTCGATGAGACTTTCATGCAGACAAAGTTCCGTGCAGTCATGTCTAAGCTCGCTGTCGTTGGCCATAATCGCAACCTTTTGACCGATTGTTCTGACGTTATCCCCATTCCTTCACACCCTCTGTCGAAAGGTGCAACTCTCCCAGCAGGCAAGGTCATGTCCGATCTTGAAGCTTCGGTGCGAAGCGAATCATATAATACTCAGTTGTCATATTAACTATCGAGCATATTTTTAGTGCCAGGCGACTCCCTTACCAACCCTATCTGCCGATCCTGGTAAGTATTTCTCATAGCCCTACACGTTACACTACTGAGCACGGATCATAGGTCCAACTACCTCTGTACCCCCTGTGTTCGTGAACCGGTCCTTCCCCCTTTGTATATTTATTCTCACAAAATTCTCACAGGCCCCCGTCCTAACCGTCAAGTTGCTCGAATTTACCTTCCCTTCTCTATTTTCATCTATCATTGGTTATTTAAAGAGGATATGGAAATCCTGTATTGCCAACTGGCTTGAATTAAATATCCTGTGTACAAGTCAATCGCGCCTATAGCCCCCGAATTTCTCCCAAAGTTTTAAGTGTTAGTAGTGTCAGGATCTAGGATATTCGGTGGTTGTGGTCATGGGCAACAGCGAGGTATTTTTAGTTTTGTATTTTAAATCCACTGATCATCAACTGTGGTCATGAACGAAAGGACTTTAATATTAACAAGACCCGAAGCTATGCAAATTCTCAGTTCTGAGAAAGTTTTAGGCCGCTAGAACACAGATGACGCTCGTGACCCTCAACGAAGGCGGATAATGTAAAATCCTTCCAAACTTATTTTCTGGCCACTTGGCATTGTGGAATCAGGCCATGCAGCCTAAATAACGCTGAATGTGGGCCAAAGAGCTTAGATGAGTGGCAGTATAAAAGTACCCCTACCACCTCCAACTGGCATCATCTTCTTTCCTTCTTTTGAAACTCACACAAATCGATATTCCTGTGATAAAAATGGGTTTCACGGTAATATTAGAAGATGAACTTGATTCTCTGCACTATGTGCCAAATTTTCTGCGCCTTAGTCCGGGGATGAGGCCTGAGATGTTGAATGTGTGTACCTGATTTAGGAGTCCTGACAGGGTATTGACCGATTTTCCAGGAATCTCGCACGTCGCATAAGCGCCGTCCTCACACGCCAAAATTTAGCATGTTCATGTAGCCTCACTCCAGGATCCACACCAAAAATGGTCAGCGAAACAATGGTTCAACTGTTTTAGTAGTAGACGATTAAGACTCTAGGCAAGCTCCGCGAGAAAAAAGAAATGGCTTGGCTGGAATTTCGGGTAATGCCGCGACTTGCTTTGGCCAACAGCCTCGTGATCGAGGTTCTTGTTCTCCTCGACAAGCCTTTCCCCACCTTTCCTCCTTCAACTTCGGGAAAACTTTTATTTGATTCTATCAAGGACGACCCGTCCCGTAATGTGTGCTTTTGTGCCGGCAGGCAGGCAGTGGACCTTGAGTCGAGGACTCCATAGTCGATAAACGTATCGATTTTCACGATAGCTTTCAACAATCCTGTACGATTTTACGGAGAAACTGGATCGATAGACACCACGCGAGACCCTTGACGAGGCCAATACAGACACGATCCTCTCCGCAAACGTGTTCGCGGAATTCTCCGAAAATATGAGCACCCACAGTGCGCGATTTCCAAATTGAGCCCATTTTAGATGATGTGAGCTAGGAACAATGCACTCGTCCAGATCATGGCCAATTTGATGTGGGCTAAGCGAGAAATAGAGAGCATTAACCCCGAATTTTGAACACAGCGGCGAGAACAATTCGTCGAACTTAGCTATGGACGTCAAAGCGAGGGGCGTTAAAAGCCACAATGGTTCTATGGTTATTTTTTTGAATCCTGTGCACCGTTCGCCCCATAAATTTATTGCCATGCCCTTTACCCAAATCCCAGAGACTCCCCGGCAGCCACCCCCTGACTGGGCTGTGCCATTCTCAAATTTAAACGCTGATTGGGCCAACGACGCTGGTATACCAATTAAACCATTCAAAAACGATAGTGCACTATGGGTTCGTGATCAATCGACAGAGATTCCAGTTTAGTGTTCTGACATTAATTTCAATTCAGTTACGAGCCGCCCCGACCGATCCTATCAGTCCCAGGAGAATAAAAAAACTCATTCGTGCCTACGAGGCCGCAAAGTTCCCAACTGGAAAAGAACCAGAAGGCCCTCGCCCTTATGCTGAGTACAAAAGAAAGCGCATTTGTGTTAGTCTCTCTCTGCGCAATTAAAACTATAACATACTCATGCCTCGGCCATAGTATATCCCATCAGAGGACGACGTTCGTCCGCTGATGATGATACAGCAAATGATCGCAGACTCTTACGCAGATGCAAGAATTATGTGGGGCCTTAACAAGAACCGTGCACCACAAAAGTGCGATCATGTGAGAGCGACTTGGAGCCTCGTAAAATTCACACCCTGATCACCGTAATTACCAGCTCGGACTGTATGGCCCCAATAATGTGCAACAGGGAATCGAGGAGAGGCTAATGGATATGAGATTATTATCACGACCTGCGCTGGACGCAGTTATTTATGTATGTGATTTCCACATCCCGTACTTTGCTCGCCGTTGATGATATCCTCGCAGCGCGAAGCCCCTAGACCTCTTCCTCTTTCACGCTGGAGCCGTTGTCTACGCAAAATGACAGGGAAACGGTCACAAGAGGACGATGATGAAGAATATGGCCCATTATCGAAGGAGGGCGAACTTCACTCTGACGTTGAACATCGTTCATCAATGAAATTATGGCACGCCCTATTGTTGCGTTTCAAGTTTCTCAATTCGGCGAAGACGAGACCATGGCAGGATGTCAATAGACAAGGGTCCCGTGAATATCTTCCCTATGCCGTCGTGTGCCGTCCTGAAGTATGTTCATATGCCATAACTACGAGACATTTACCTGACTCCGTAAAGCTCCCAGCTATCGCACGTTTTGCACCCTGTATCAAACCCAGGCTTCGTCGAACCACCCGGGCCGATGCACGTCGCCTACGACGATCATCCATCCGCTACATTCCCCGACAGGAGATTATTCCGCCATTACTTCCACCTCCTATCAGCGTCTATATTCCCCAAGAGTTTAAACATTGGGGTCCAATTGATTATGAAGATCTCATGTCCTTACCGTGGCCCAAGGGAGAGGTGAAACCTGAATTCAAACCATTACCTTTGTTAGCTCCTTCCGTCGTGGCGACGAAGGGGAAAATCACAAAAGAGGAAGAAGAAGAAAACATACCATATCATATCGCCGCCGGCATCATTTTCTTTTGGATTTGTGTGCTTTCAATGTTGTTCCTTGGGTTAATCCTTGCCGCCATCTTGAGCTGCGTTTCAACCGTGACCAGCTTTTTATTTCCTTCGTCCGAAAAGGACTGATTTTTTTTTTACTTCATTCTCCTCACTTTTCATTCATTGCTATCACCTCCGGGTACCACACTCCTTTTAGCATTATTCAAGTAACATCTGAAGAATCAAGTGCTGGTTCTTCCTACAACACTCCTTTGCTCAATTCCGATCAAAATTTTAAATTTATCTATATTTATTTTGTTGTTACTCCTCCCCTAGTATCGGCAATAAAAAAAATACTACCCCTTCCCCATGGCCTGAGACTGGCACTCAACAACCCGTCACAATCGGGAGGGGGGTGGGCTATTTTTAGCCGGGCTGCCAAATTGATCCGACCCGGCAACTGCCGTCACAGCCAGATTCATCCAGACCGCAGAACAAAATAACCAATCTCGCATCCAACGAGGCATTTGACCCTGAATAATGGCGGACGCGAATCAAACGACATCAATGGATGCTTCTGGAGGGGCCAGAGGCCGTGGTCGTGGTCGTGGACGGGGTCGCGGTGGTCTTGGAAAATATTTACGAGCTCGGGGGAGGGGGAGAGGACTCGGTAGACCCGCTGAATTTGGGAAACGCTTGGTTCTGGAAGGTGAGGGGGCTGAAGAAGAAGAAGAAGAAGACGAAGAAGAGGCCGCAGAGAGACGGCGCAAGTTCTCAAGAAGACAGCTTGGCTCGAATGCTGATCGATACGTGGAGCCTGAACCTGAACTTGGTTCTGATGGTACGGGATCTCTTGGATGAATGGTGCTCTTTGCAGGATACTTACTCAAAATCTGTAAACAGGAGAACCGATAGTCGAGCCTGAAGTCGATCTCTCGTCTTTTCTGGAGAGACAAAAGATATCGGAAGTCGGGCCTACCCTCCCTCCAGCGCCTGATGATATCGATGATATCGACGAAACCCTTGCTCATATATCCTCACGAAATAAAACCTCTGGTATCTCACGAAAGGGGAAGGTTGAGCAGATCGAATGGGATGAGGGTCTTGATGAGCTTAGTCGCGAGAAAGCATCTGCCGAAGCTGCATGGGGTATGTCCCCGCACTTATATTTTCAGCTATGTGCACCAACTCCCCCAAAGATTTAAAGACAAGATTCCGCGCCAAAGCTGAGCGCCTACGCGGGAAACCGGCGATTCCTGTTCGTGACCAGAAAACCGGTGAGTTAGATGCGAACGCCGCCAAAGGCCATTCAGGATTAACCATCGTCCCACCCCAACAGCTTATACCGATGCCCCTGCCCTCCCTTTACCAGACGGCTCCGAACCCCCTAAAAAGGATCCGAAACTGGAAATGCAAGACTTTTTGGACGACTTGTTGACCTGAGAGGTCATCGGTCACGACCCGTTAAAAATCTCAACACCCACCCCAATTCTTGTCTCTCTTCCCACCTAATCAAAAACCGTCCTAGTGGAATGCCTACTTC
Source organism: Collybia nuda (assembly GCA_015584075.1). Classification (NCBI taxonomy): domain Eukaryota; kingdom Fungi; phylum Basidiomycota; class Agaricomycetes; order Agaricales; family Clitocybaceae; genus Collybia; species Collybia nuda. The sequence goes on from MU150233.1 coordinate 576,100, forward strand.
AACGGGCTGAAAGTCTCTCAGCGATCAAGTCAAGTTTATAACGCCGTTGTTTGGCGTACTCCGATCCCCATAGAACCCCCCGCATTGTTCTCACCGTGTTGGCCTGCCCCGCATGTGGGGTTAGAATCGGTGTTGAGGGGCACTTCTCGAAGCAGAACTATTGCTCCCATCCCTACTCTTCCAATAGTACAATTCTTGGGCATATCTTTATCCCAGGTATGTTCGTGAGCTGTGATGTATGATGCCACATGGGGCAGCTCTTTACCGTGTATAGTGAAGCTATCTCCCATTAACAGACGTGATGAATCATCGGGCGTCCGAGCCAATCAATCGTTGGCTTTCCTACGATACAGTACAGTGCATTGTATCAAATCACTCCAGGAATGACCATGTCCGGCACCTCCCGTGCCCAATCGTCCCACTCTTGTCCAAATCTTTTCCTCATCGCAGCATCCTCGATGGGCATGCGCCTCAACAACCCAACCATGAACGTCACCATCGTTACCGTGAAACCACCGAAGAATACGCTTCCTCCTGTCGTATCCAAGATTCCTGACTCTCTCAACCAAGACCCTCCTGTCCCATACCAGCAGAACATTCCAGCGTACACGACCAACAAACCCAAATAACTGGGGTGGCGGACGAGAGAGTAGGGGCCCGTCTTGATGAGTTTGTGGTTCTGACGTACGCTGAGATCGAATGTGAAGAAACCTTTCATGACTCTGTAGCAGTGCATGCGATAAAGGGTTCCGAGTGCGATGAGCGATGCCCCTGTTATCGCAGTTCGGTTCATGGTGAGGAGGCTTTGCGTTCGTCCGCTCATCATGAGTGTGGACAAAATAGCCTTTGACAGGGGCTCAGTGGGGAATTCGTTTGCGATAATGACCGCCGCTTCGATAATGCCCACTGTCCAGAAGACGCTCTGAGCAGCCAAAGTTTAGTATTAATCAAGTCATGAAAGACATAAATTGAACCTTCATGAGCATAGTACCATCTCGCATTTTGCGCAGAATCCAGTCCCACAAGTTAATGACAGGTGCTTGTTCCGTTGGGGAAGAAACATCCTGTGCCGTCCACGACTTGTGGAGTCCGACTGTGGCGACTAAAATACCTGATAATTTGGCGACTGACATTTGAGCGGTATTGCAGAGGCGGTGGGTGGTGGGTTGAACGAAGATGTTCTCAGAATTCACTGCCTATATAACGGAAATGGCTCCGGCTTTCCCCACATTTTCTTGACATTTATTTTGCTTTCCCGACCATATAGGAAGGATCGAAGATATCTTAGGTTCTTTGGCCACACGGTTTCCGGGCCGAAATGATGGAAGTGAAGAACCACCCCCGCCGGCAGCGAACAGGGTGCGTCGGCTAGTTTTCATCAGTTGTTCTAAGTAAACAAACGCTCTAATTCTGATAGCTAGTAGCTAGTATTGGAACGACGGTCATTCAGCGATCATGAAGCCCTCGGTCTCTAGAGGAGTGTCGCCGGCTTATTGTCAGCGACTCGGTGAGAAGTTTGTACCAAACTTAAGATGGCTTGGAACCGTTGATTAGTCACATCGTCTTCTTCGAAGCCAAGTCTCGTACGTGAGAGGGGCCTCTTCAGAAAAAAAGAAGATTTAGTAGTAGTTGTACGTTAGGTCCGGGGTATTCGTAAGTAGTAACGAGGCACCCACGAGGACACAACGGCTATTCTCCAGTCCCACACCATCTGCGAAAACGGCTTTCGTGCGTAACGCCTTTCACCTTATGGTACCTGTAATTGACCGGTTTGGTGTATACCGCTACACGCTATGGGGAGACAATTATCCCCCGTCAACCCAGCAAGACAGACTATGATTGGGTTTCTGGGTTACCGCCTGTCCTTTTAGTTAGCTAGACAGGAATGTAACTGGGCTCGTGACCACCCCTTACATTGTAGACAAGTCCACTTTCATCGAAGAGTCATCTTAACGTTATTCAAGAGAAGGATCGGCCACCGGCCACCGGGCTAGTTCGAAGATCCCGGCTGCTACGTTACGTTGTACTCCATCGAACGCATACCTACAAGCACTGAAAATCATCTACGCCACCGCTCTGGGCGCTAGCCCGTGATTGGCGGTTTAGACGAGATTGATTTTGATCGGGGAGCAGTTAATAGGGATAGCTTCGCACCAGAGGTGGGGTGTTACTGTGTGTAAGCCAGCGTATGTGTGTCATGATAAGGGATTTCCAATGTCGTTTTTAGTGCGACAGACAAGCTGAGCAATGCACGAGCCCCAAGCGATCCCGGCGATATCGATGAGAGCAAGTGATGCTATGCCAGGCCCTAGACGCCTAAGACACCGAGGAGAGTAGAGGCAGCCGCGGAACCCGCCTGCCGGCGAGCCGTCTTGATAATGTGAATGCCATACGAGATGTGATAGTGTGAACCAAGACGTAGTTACAGCACTGCGATTCCCTAGTATGTGTCCAGGGAGGGTCGCAGCCGCGATGAGCACGGGCTAGTAAAATTAACTTCTGTGAGTATAATTATGGCCGGTCCAGGGTGAGCTGAGCAAGCTCGCGGCGGCGATGGTGACCGTGGTGGTGACTGGGCGTTTTGTCGCGCCGACGGGAAGAGCGAAACCACAGTGCACATAGAAGAGAGCAACAAAGATTCGAAAGAACATATTGAGAACTGAAGCTTGTGTTCTTGGGACAACCAAGAATTCTATCAGATTGATCGAGTGTTTGAACGGCGAAAATAAGCACCCCGTGGCTCGTTAATATGATTACCGCTGTCACACAGGGAAGACCTTGACACAGATTTTTCGGTTTATCAATGTTTCCATGCCTCGAGACGCTTCTCTTCGTTAATGACCGATACATAAGACCTTGGCTGCCACCCTGTGCAGAATCTATTTGACACCCGCAATGGTTTGTTGGGGAACACATTATATCTCAATTTACCACTATCATCCCAAGATAGGTAAACTGAGGAAACAGAGGACTGAATGCACGCAAAAAGTGGCATACCTGTTTAGAGTTTTAGCATGGCACGTCAGAACTTGCGAGAGCCGCCGGGGGTATACTGCATCGCAGATCTTTCACACTATATGATTGACCAGACTACACCGGCGTAATAGTTGAGCTAATAATATCCCAACTTACAAGACTAAATAGGACTCACCAAGGGGAGGACCTTGAAAAGCCCGACCTGCATGACATGTTCATCCCACATGATATATGTCCGCGGGGATGTCGAGGGATATTAATATAAGTAGGGTCCTGTCATAGCACTAGTCGAATGGAACAACTTTGTACACCAGGGGTTCGCTCGTTTCTATCAGACGGCGAAGGGAGGGCAGCACAAATCCTGCTCCACATCCGTAGGTCAGTCGACCCATCGGCGAGGTGCAAATGCCGTTGGGATTCTATGATGCCTTGATTTACTAATGATTCGCGAGAAAGACAATCTCGATGGGTATCAGGTATGTGAAAATTCTGTTAATCGTTTGACGTGCATGGTGATTTATGAGAAGCAAGTTATATGCGTGTGCTGTGCCTCCACTAACTGGTATTCATCTAGTAGTATACCACATTGGCGAGGGTTGTGCATGATATCAAGAGGACGCACATTATGTTACCGGAAGAGGGTGTCTAGTTTGTGATAGGACGACCAATCAGTATACCAACTGTGGCATCAGCTTGAAGCCCAGTGAAAAAGAACATACATGCGACCTCTTTTGTTTAACTGTTTACTTTCAGAAAATTGATGAGAGTCGAATAAGTCCCATCATGATCATTGTCGTTCGTCGTCCATGGTTTGGGATCAAAGGAGTTGTCGCTGTGGAAGCGGCCAGTGGCACACGCATTCACTGACCACACCTTGTTGATTAGAGAGAACCAAGTTTCTCGGGGGTTGAGAGTATCGAGGGATTTTGAACACATACTGCTTTCGAAAACAAGATCTGGCAGAATGCGAAATCAATCAAGTAAAAAAATGCCAAGAGCCCATATCGCTACTCCTACCTATCGTCCCAACCAAGTGTTCATTCTGTAAACATTCCTCGCCTCGGTGGGTAGCGGAGCCGTTGGATGGGCAAATGAGCTCGAGCTCTTTCACAGACACTCTGACGGCCTCTCTTATTCAGCTACCCGTCCAAGCAAATCTTTGAACCAACTCTAAACACTTCCACTAGTTTCCCGTGTCAACATTCTAGTGGCCACCCTAGAGTTTTGAAATGCTTATGGAGGTCCCTTTGGTTTCCAGACTGTCATACTCCATAATTGGGTCTAGGCGATTCGCTGTATTGCTACTGTGGTCTTTGTGGCCATCGTCGCAGGCGTCACAGGGCGAAATAGCCTGTAGGCTGCGGGTGTTGAGCGAGTTGGGTGGAGAATTTCAACCGGTGTCCGAGCCCGGTATCCGAACCCGGGTCTCATCAATTTTCGTCGACATCTGTGTTGACTCCGTCGAGCGTTCGAAATCGAACATTTACACCGAAAACCAGTAATCCTGGTTAGATGTAACTAAAAGACCGGCACGTTAGGTTAAGTATCAATGAAAAACGCCACCCTCTTGCGCCCCTATCTCGACTCAGGTGCATAAAGGTTTTTGGGCCTGAGAAGACAAGACTCTTATTCTGTATTCTCCTGGACCTTCACCTGATTACTCAATGGTCGCGTCAATAGATAGTCTACTGTGACCAAAAAAATCGCAAGTCAGATGGGCTTAGGAAACTGGAAACCCCACCGTTTGGTGTCCTCTAGACTCTAAACCACATGGTCATGGAACACACCGCATTCGCAATGAATTATTTCACTCTGTATATCAAGTGATAATCGGCGCCGAGTTCCACTGCTCGAACGATAAATCCTGTCTCCACCGTTCCGAGTCCTTCCCGTACAATCCACCGACATATTTTCAAGCCAGGCAGACATTCGGCTTGGCAACACGCCCTTGCTTTTACTCATGGGGAAACTTTTTACCACCTACAACGAAAAGACGCTAAACCACCAGGCTTGTTGCATCAAATTGCATAATGCCGACCGCCCTATTTGATCAGCAGTCAACTTCTTCGTGATGTAGCGCGGGCCTTCCACTTCAGTACACCCCCGGAATGAGTGTGTACGGAACTCTCTGAGACCACTCAACCCAATCTGGTCCGAAGGCCTTCTGCAACGCCGCATCTTCTGCAGACATACGTCTCAACAGTCCAACTAAAACCGACACCATTGCTGCTGAGAGAGCACCACACATAACGATCCCACTCGTTGTGTCCAGCACCCCTGACTCTCTCAACCAAGATCCTTCTGCCCCATGCCAGCAAAGCAGCCCAATGTATACAATCGACAACCCCGTATAGCCTGGATGGCGGACGACAGAATACGGACCCGTCGTGACAAGTTGATGATTCTCACGGATGCTAATGTCGAATGTGAAGAACCCCTTCATGGCTCGGTAGCAGTACATTCGAAGAAGGGTTCCAAGTCCTATAAGAGATACGCCTGCCACTGCAAGCCGGTTCAGACGCAGATATTCTGCTCGCCCACTTCGCATGAGCGTGGACAGAATGTGTCTTGATAAAGGCTCTGCTGGATATTTGTTCGCTAAGATGACGGCTGCTTCCGCAAAACCTATCGTCCAGAACACGCTCTGAGTGATTTGGAAATTCAGTATCAATTAGGCCACGGATGACGGGACCGAACCTTAACAGGCATGGTAAAGTCTCGCACTTTGTGCAGAAACCAATCCCATATGTTTGTAACGGGCGCCTGTTCGGCTTTGGTAGAAGCATCTGGTGCGGTCCACGTTTTGTGAAGTCCGACCGTAGCAACTAGGATACAGGGCAGCCTGGCGAGCGACATTTAAAGGAGATCGTGGTGCTCGAATCAACTGTAGTGGTGGTTCGAGTGAGGACCATGTTCATTAACCACTGACAAATGATAAAATCGGTTCCGAAATTCCCACATCTATTTCGGTCTTAGTACCCGTTGAAGGCGTGTTTAGCATACATGGCACTCAGCCACAATATTCCTGAGCTGAACAAGGGAGACACTCCCAGTCTCCATTTTCTGTGTGTT